>OW387023.1:78659795-79117598 GCA_936439885.1 Nowickia ferox
TAGGTTTTTTTATAGTAGTCATTTGGAATTGGAAGTGTGCAAGTTAGAGAGTGATAGTATTAGTGAATAGCAGTGATAACTTTACTTTTCCATCTGATAGCGGAGGTATAAAACGTGAAATATCGCGTCAAATTCCATTTATTTCTCGATATTGTATCCTAAGTGCATATTCAAGGGCAACGATAGAAAAACACACATCATAATTAAGAAGATTATTGAGCGAAAAATCAGGAAGATATTTATATTTGTATTTACAAATAGTGCTATAAGAAGGTAAGCAAAAAAAATTTAGTGAAAACCAAATGAAATAGTTTATCTTATGTAGAAAAAAAAATACATTTAGTTTTACCAGAATACCTGGCGCACTTAAATTACTTGGCTTACTTAAGCTGCTAATGGAACCGGAGAATCCACCTACAAAGCCCGGCGCAAAAGACGGAAATCTGTTTTAATGTTTGCACCACATTTGGACAACTTTGACCAAACTTAAAAAAAAAAAAAAACTACACCTACGTAAATTTTCCTGGAAAGCCAAGTATACAAAACCTAATTGCGTTACATAACGCAGAATTTTTTTTCTAAACAATAGTGAAAGAAAAATTATATTGAAATCTAAGAAAAATTGCTAAAGTGATATATATACATACACACATATGTAACGTACCTCATAGTCAAACAAAACCAAAACCTTTGAGTTGTGAAACAATTTTACTTATAATTTCATAAACATTGCACTTGTTAAGCCACGAACTTTCCGAACTAAACTCCGAGAAATCTCAGGTCAGAAAAGATATAAATCTAATCTTGAGTGGTTTACGATAATTAAATTTTATAATATAAAACGGCCTAATTTCGTTCCTGTATTCACCAAGTTGGAAACCATTAAAACTATATTATTAAATACATTAGAACATACCTAAAATAAGAAAACAAGTCACTTACAAACGTACATAGGTACATATGTAAGTTCATATATATGTATGTTTAAACATGTACGTACATACATATATACGTGTACATACTTATATCTGAATTCTATTAAAACATTGTACAAAATGATCAATGCTTTAAGTTCATATAACGACATTTACATACGTATGTACATAAATATATCACAGTCATAAAATATCAAAGTTTTAACATTTTCGAGAACTGTGGCGATAATAATAGCACAAACAACACAATAATTAAACTTTCTACTTCAAATAATCAGCTATAGACTTTTGCGGAAAACATATTTGGTCTGACAAAAAGTTATTTCTCATCTCAACATCTCAACACCTAAATTTTTGGTATTAACCGATATCCAGTTGAAAGTACTTTCATCGCGGGATCGCCAATGCCAGGGTAAGTTTTTCTAACATTTTTTTTTATATATGTGTATGTGACCGGAGATTCAATGGAAACTTAAATTTGTTAGTTTTGTTCATTTGCTTCATTTTGTACAACAATATTATGCTATCACTGTTAATAACAGTCATAGTAAAGCTTTATTTATTTTTAACAGAATTAAGAATGTTAATATATAAAACTTCTAAATTAGCCTGTAATGTTATTGAACAACTAACTAATAGTTTTCTTGTGAGATCCAGTCATAATACTAGAACAATTATATAAAAATTCGAACCGGAATTAAAAAAATATAAAAAACAAGACCAAACATGTCAAAGAAATTTTATATATCAAACATTTAATCGCGTAAAACGTAGTTAATTATTTATCATTACTAACGGGATCGATAGAATTCATTTTTTTTAAAAGTTCAATGTACGCGATATAATTATTGTGTTGCTCAGCTGTTCGACAGTGACGTAGTTTTTTGTTATATCTTTCCCTTGTCGAAAACATTAAATTAATCAAATTGCATTTTTTTTTTGTATCGTGAATTTCGCGGTAGAGTACAATTTTTTTATTACATTAGCGTTAAACAACAAACAAACAAAATATAGACATATGTATACCTGCAGATGTATAGATATATGTATATGTATAAAAGTATGCATAAGAAAAATATTGTGAATTACTAGTAATAAATTTTTTAATTTAAAATGGAAAAATAGAAACTCTTGAATTCGATTTCCTCATACTAATGTAGGTAGACAAATGTATTTGGGATCAAGAACTTATACTCTTGACTATATTTTTTTCTTGATCATGGTTGGGAGGGTAATCAGCGTAATATCAACTATTACGCTCAACATTTGTGTCCTGAAAATACAACTTTTCTTTCTAGTTCTACCCCTGTTAACTTTTCTTCAATTATAACAAAGCATGCAAAAATAAAATATTTTTTTCTGTAGCTTTGTGGTCAAAATAGGTAAAAATTAATAGCCTTGAACTCACCCCACTAGCCGACGAGCAAGAGCTGGAAAATGTTGCATGCTTAGGCTACTATTTATCTACAACATAGACACTACTTATACTCACACTACACGTTACATGCTACATAGATTGGTTTGTCAAGAAAAACAAAAATGAAATTTTTTGTAAAGCTGCTCAATAAATCCCTATCTGATGTTGACCTGAGAAACTTTTCAACAAGCATTCCATGCTTTAGAGGAGTTTTCATGTTGGATACACTACCAAAACTATCGAGAAAAAGAGAATGCGGAATCATTAATTATTAGAATTAGTTAAATATCTAGGCAAGAATATAACATATAATTACAATCAATATCAAGATTACGATTCATTTAAATCTGGACATTTATGTCTTCAATTTCTTTACAAAATAAGTGAAAAAAGAAATAAATACAACACACAAACAATTTTTTAAATTTTTCTGTTTATAAAAATATAGGTTTACATATTTTTACAAATTATTCCCACTGTGGGTATTGACCATTTGATATAAAGATATTTATTTTAGCAGAAGTATCCAATTTTAAACAACTGTCTCCTTGTTTACATATGCAATATATTCCGGATGTAAGTTCCATTATATTATCATCCGATAGCGTGTTGCACCTATTTGGTAAAAAATATTATGTTATCTCGAGTTCAATTAGAACTGAAGTGCCGTATTTACTAGTCACCTGTTTTGCGTTTTTAACTGCATACTTAGTTGAGTCCTGGAGCTCTTTTATACGCATTAATGTTTTTTTATTTAAAGAGGTTCAACTCTTTGTGACCAAATCTGGAGGGTTCATGATTTAAATTTAATTATTTTATAATTTTTTTCTTATTTGACAGATAGCTCAATCTGTTTTTGTAAACTGATGTATTAAATATTTCTACCAATCTTTAAATAGGAAAAAAATAAAGATCATTATCGTAGCTATCTCTTTTTCTCATATTATAGTTATTTTTGATGTAAAATACTTTTTGTTACTGTAAAATTTTAGTTTTACAAGAATATTTTACTATAAATAAGAACTTAAATCTTTCAAGAATATAAGTTTAAAAACATCATTCAACAAAAGAATTATTCTTTAAAAAAATTTAAATAAAATATAAAAAAATGAGCCAAGTACGTAATCAGTTGTAATTAGTTTGAGGACTTATTGCACTGTGAGCATAAAGAAACCATAAATTTCTTTATCTTCATGCTGACTGTTAGGAAAAAATTAGGAGACCCTGCAAGTTATTTTGAAAGAAGTGAAAACAAATTTTTCCTTAATTTTTGCAAAAAAAAGTGCAAGAAGAAATTATTTTTTTGACATAAGATGCTAACAAGATATATTTGGTAGAGGGTTTTACTGCCCTAATACCATTGTACCATTATAATTTTGCTTCTACAGCTTTCACAATCAAGGAATGTGTAACCATTTTTCTGGACAAACTCCGAACCTATACTGTCCAGTCCGTATGTTTTTCAAAAAGTCTTAATATGTTGCATAGAGTTACTATTAGTACATTTCTATTAGTGCGACCATCGTTTGCTATTTACTCATGTAAATACCTTTCTTTAATAAAACATTTTTATTATTTTTTAAATAAATAAATATATTTGTCAATTTGAAATAAATCTCACCATAGTATGTTGAAAGATTTTTGAGCTTTTTAAGCTTTTTCTTGTCGTATGAGCAACAGAATACCATGACAATTTTATTTTAAAAAATTTAACAAGAAACTTGACAAAATTGTATGACAAAAAATTTGTCACAATTTATTAGAATAAGGGTATAAGTATTATAAATCCAAAATGAATTGATGTACAAACTATGACAAATCTGTCTGCTTTAGAGTTTGAACATATAAAAACTTCAATATGGCTAGAATAAGATTTTATTTATTTCGTACTTTCTATCCCAACTCATTTTAAAACTTACAAAAGATTATCCCAATACCGGATAAAAACAGTAATGAACTTAAAATAAATGATGAAGAGAATCATGTCTTAAAAGATAATACGATTTATAGATTACAAAATAATACAATTATATTAGAAAACAATGAATGTATCAGAAACTTAATGAATAATAACCAAACAAATTGTCAATACATTAAGAATATATTACCACACATAATCTTTAGTGAACCAAATATAATTGCTACAAAAAATTTAAAAAGCAGTGAAATTGAACAAAATTGAAATAAACTTAAAATCAAAATTAAAAAATACAATATGATTCGCTTTAATAATTGCAAAATAAGAATTAACGACTTTGAAATCTCTGCAAAACAAAATACAGAAGAAATTAATATGCTACCACCTGCAAAAGATATTGAAAATATAATTAAAGACAGTATTTCACTACCTGAACTTAAAAAACATAGAAAGGTCAACACTAAAACTAATAATTATTCTTTTAGCCTTTTTACTTATAATAACCTTGTCGATATTTTTAGGATTACTTGTTATATTTAAGAAAAATTTTTTAAAAGAAAAAACAGACAATGTAGAAATTGTCAATGAGGACATTGACTTGTATAAAGGAGGGAGGAGTGACATGCACACTAATATACCATAATCAAATACTAGTCTCACAGACATGTGTGATTACAAAGAAAGTATTGCAAGATGAATCATGAATGTACCAAACAAACTCATAACAAAGGAATGTTGATAACGAAGAAACTACCAGTAACCTAGGTATCGTAAGCAACCTTTAAACTCATAATCTACACACACTTTAACAATGTTCAAGGTCGCAAACACATAGAATAAGATAACTCTAGTTTAATTTAAGATTCACATTGTTAGTATATAAGAACAAAAATCATTGTAAATAAAGTCAGTTTATGAAGAAAACTCAAAGACAACAAACGTTGTATTTTATTTGAATACATATATACACAAATTCACACGCTTCATATGAATCGCGTCTGATTGTATTACGACAACACCGCTACCCACCCCAAATCACGAACATTTACAAATTTTTACAGTCTGGCAATACTCACAATTTCCCCGTCGGCATTAGAAAAAATCATTATCATGATTTTTCGGTCGGCATTCACACACAATTAATGTAAAAACAAACATCAAAGCGCATCGAAAACACAATTTCTCAAATTTAAAATTTTACTTACCGAAATTTTAAAATTTCAGAAAATTTGCACTCAAATCCCCAATTTCACAATTTTAATTGACGCAGGAATGGTAGTCCCCTACTACTGTTACGTAGTCAGGTGGAATTTATGAGATAGAGAGAAATGCAAAATCACATGTACACAAGAGTTTAGGTCAGGTTTTTCATTTTACTCTTAATAAACTAATAGAAACTTTAACAGATATATTCATAAGCACAACCGGTTAAATGGCCGGACGTTTAACTGGTAGTGTTCTTATAGGGAAATATTCTCTGTTATTAATGTTTTATATAAATAAGTATTTATTTTTTGTTTGACTATGACATATTAAATCGGTATACCGGGCATTACATCAAATGTATAGTGCCTTGAACGCATCTTTTGCTGGTCTAAGCCACCTTTTCAACGCTCGATAATTCTTCAAAGCTTTTTCAATATTCTTGTTTTTCTATCTTAAAGAAGGCCATAATAAGTTAATAAGACTTAATAAAAAATTAATGCCAAATGTACTTTAAAAAATGTTTAATTTCATAGGAACTAAGACACTTTTTTGTTAGATATTTCTATTTCTTCTATTTGCACAAGTGACAAATCCACGTTGTTTAACTGTATTCGCGCATGTAAATTGAAATAGTAAAATCGTTGCTTAACAAATGAATAAAAAAAGAAGAGAGGTGTCTTAGGACACCTGGTTGTAGCTACGCTGCTTGGTTATATAAAACAAACTGCATGTGTTAAGTAACAATGCAATAAAATAACATTATATGATGATGTCAAATTCGTCGCAAATATTTCAAAACGTGTGTGTATTGGTTTTGTATTGATGATGCGGGGTTGTACCTCGTTGAAAAATTATGTTTGGTTTTTTTTACTACATTTATTTATTTATTGTATATTCAAATATGAACCAACAAAAAGGGTTCAAATCTTAAATATATATATATATATATATATATAATTATAAGGCCCCACCAGTGTCGGACATAAACTTAGTGATAGTAAATTAATAATACATAAGAGTCGTGCTAAGTAAAAAATAAAAAAAAGTATTTTCAAGCAGTTTCATCTGGAGTGTTAAGTATTAGAGCCGTAGTGTCCCTCTTTTTTAAGCGAATCTGTCCAGTAAAATTAAAGGTGTTACGAGCAAGAGGATTAGGAGGGGACTTGAGTTTTGCTAATTATTTTCCTGCGTATTTTACAATTTCTTCAGTCACTATTGGCATATTTAAATCACGATGTAAATTTGAATTTTTGATGTACCATGGAGCCGATGTTATTAGTCTTAAAGTCTTGTTTTGCCTTCGTTGGATTCTCTCCACATTGGAAGCCGAAGCAGTGCCCCATAGTTGAATTCCGTAGCACCATATATGTTTCAAAAGCAATTTGTATACCAGAAGTTTACAATCTGGACTGAGGGTTGAATTTCTACAAATCAGCCAATGTTAAGTTTAGTTTCATTTGCGTGAGCCTAGAGTTAATGTGGTGTTTCCACGTAAGCTGTCGATCAAGGTCTATAGTAAGGTATTTCACATGTAAATGGTGAGGAACAATTTGATTATTGATTCTAATGGAGACTAAATAATACCTGAACACACTTTTTTTAAGGGTTTTCATGTATACTAAGGCAGGCTGTATTTTCGGCAAAAGTAAAAGTGTGGATATTACTGCTCACAGGCATATCACAGGTATAAATCAAATATACAGATAGTTTCGAGCGTACTCATAAAGTCCCCTTCCACAACAGTGAACTTCCGGGCAAGAATGTAACTTTTCAAAAGATTTATTGGTAGGTGTCTTCAACTTTAAAATTAGGCATTTATTCAACGTTTTAATAAATTCCTGAGAAACCTCAATATACAGCACAGAACAATACTTCTTTTCTTCAAATGTTCTTCTTATAAATTGAACCAATCTATGAGTTTGCTCAATGAAGAAATGCTAACTTCTAAATTCAAATTGATGGTCCGGTATGTACCCATAATCAGTTAAAATTGGGGAAAATTTTATTATGAGTAGATTTTCGAAGAGCTTCGACATTGTTGACAGTAAACTTATTGGCCTATATGAATCAGCTTTGGTAATATCATTCCCCGGCTTTGAAATCATTTTGACCTTGACAAGCTGTATATAATAATACTTTACTCGTAAAATGGCATTAAAAATTAATAACAGGATTTTAATTGCAGTACGAGGCAAATTCATCAGCATCTGATTACTAATTCCATCAATACCCTTAGCTTTCTTCAGGTTGAGTTCAGCAATTAGTTTTTGTACATCACGCATCTTAAGCTTTATGAGTCGAGGGGTTAGAGCAACTACACTCGGCAAATCAACAACACCAGTACATGTGTTTGGGTTAAATACTTATTTTAAATGCTCAGCAAATATTTTACCTTTTACAGCATCGTTTCTTGCCCAACCTCCGATAGATGTGTGCAGAGGTGGTTTAAACTCAACGGGTGATCTAAGCTTTCTAGCAGCGCACCACAAAGAGTAATTAGATGCTGATGTGACAATCCAGATAATTTTTAAGAGATGTAGTTTTTTCAGATGCAAACAACTCTTGGGGTCTTTTAGTACTCTTACAATTCCCTTCAAGCTCTTCTTTCTTCACTTACGAGAAGTTAATTTTTTCTCAATTTTATATTATTTGGCTCAAGTTCATCGCGAAATAGAGGTTGATGAATCTTCTCCTTATTTATTATGTTAGATACATATTTTACCTTAAATCCCTGGATGATGAGTGCGTCTTTTATTTCGTGAAGAACAACGTACGAATCCATGCCCTTCAATACGGTCTGCAGGCTTTTTGCACTCTTAAGTTGGTCAGTGTGGAAACTTAATTTATTTTTTTTAAATTCAGTAACCATTTTCCGGAAAACGTTTTCTTCACAAATTTGAATTTTCGTTCCATCAATGTTACGACGTTTTATTGGAACAATGTGAAAATTATTCCCACAAATGACCGAAATTAGTTTTTTAATAATGGCGTTTGAATTATTTTCTCTCAGATAGATTACAAGATTTTAAAACGGTTTTGACGATTAGTAGAGGATGCGCAGTTATCCCCAGACATCTTTGGAGCAGATAAAATTTTAGAAGAATTTGTTCTTCGGCCACGCTTTACCATAGTTATATATCGGTGCATTCCGACTTGGACCTTGGGTTTTGGGCTATTGTTATCTATTAGAGGCCCTCGTAAACAGTCTTAAAATGTAAATACGTCTACTTTTTTAAATATATTCTCGTGGCATGTATTATAAGTAACCAATGATAAATGCTGTCGTTTAATAAGTGAAGCAGGATGGATGTATTAATGTTCGTGTATATGAGTGTTTGTAAGCGATGTCGCGAAGACTTCTCGTTCGTAACAAACACCCCAAAAGAAGTAGTGTTGCTTGTTATTTTGCATGTCGTACGTTTGAGTGTGTGTGTAATATGTAGATGGTAAGCTATTATGTGTTTAAGGGTGTTACAAAAATTCGTTAAATTATGTTTAACATTAATTAATATTAAATTTGCGATATCTATCTCTTTTACAACAGTTCCAACAAATTTTCTTCGAAACAGTTTCTATAATTATTTTTGATTAGGTTTAAAATGCAATCATTTGGTCGTAACATTTTTAATAAAAAATTTTCTTCATTTATAATAAAAGTTGTATTTTCTATTTTAGCAATTCTTGTTTCAATAATATCAATTTGCATGTCCCTTTTATTGGGGACAGGCATAATATAATTAGTTATATACATCTTGTTAAAGAATTCTGGAACCGAAATTACAAATATAATTAAATCATTTGACAATGAGCCAATGTTAAATTTTAAGTATCTTAATTTGGAACTATCAATATTATATAAATCAATTTCATCATTAGTAAGTACAAATTCACTCATTACGTTAAATCTTGCCATCCAGATGTTTTCTTGAATTCTCTCAATTCCATTCTTGCCAATGCCAATAACTATTATATTTTATGACTGGTATATTTTTTATAATTTCTTTTGACATGGAAATGGATATTTTGCATGTCCGTATTGATCTTTGTCTGTTTGTTTAAGTTTCCTATCACCTGCTGCTGATTCATGTCAATTTTTGCGAAGTGCGCATAAATCATTTCCCTGTCCTCATCGGCCATACTTCCGAAAAGCCACTATATGGTTCTTCCCCCAAAAATTCAGTAAAACTCTTTTGTTTCTAGTATGAACTGTTATTGTTGACATTAAATGTTTCAGCTCTATTATTTTATCCTTCAGACATAATGACATTTCACCTTGTTTTATTAAGAAATTTCTTGAAACTTCTATTTTGACCTTTTGAATGGTCGCTCTAATATCTTCTAAATCAAAAACATGTATTATTTTATTATATCGATGAACGGAAATAGGTTCACTTTCTATCATCACATATCCCGCTTCCGATTCAATCTTTGTAATTTCCACTGTGGCCACTGCGGTTGATACCATAAAAAGGAAAAGAGCAGCCCCGATCATCTAAAAAGACGACATATACAAATATTACGTGAGAACAACTCTTACGAATGTCTGTTTTTTTTTCTTTTCATCTAATAATTTTTAAGGGGCGTTTTATCTGTGCGATATCGTTGCGTTTCATCCTAACACGATTATATTTATTATATCTTTTAGCAGTTTTATGTCTTTGGCCCTGTATATTCTTTATATACAAATGATCAGGGTTATAATTCGGCGTACAGATTCCTTCTTGAGATTAATTCGTTTAATAGCTTTTTGGTTTCTTGCGTTCATTCGCAAGGCAATCCTTGAAAAATCCAAATCCGAACGGTTAATAAAATCCATAGGCTTAATTCCTATTGTGGAATGAATTGAGTTATTATAATATCCTATCGCTCTAATGACCAACTCTTCTGTATCCATATTCTCGTTGCTTCTTTTAATTACTCTAATATGCTCTAAAAGCTTAGATTGTAATCTCTCAACATCTGAGTTTCCTGTATGTGAATTTGGTGTGGTAAAGTGGGCACTAATGTTCCTCTCTGAACAAAATAATTTCATATATGCGTTATTAAATTCATTATCCAAAATCAAGGTTTCGGGTTTTCCCAAATAAGAAATTCTCTCATTCAATTTAGTCCTAATTGTGCACATATTCTTATCGCTGAACCTATGAGCGGAACCCAATTTAGTAAATCGGTCAATGGTAGTCAAAAAGCAATTTTTGTGAACATGAAATATGTAAAAATACTTAAACTTCAATTCTTCGAAATTTTCAACTACTCCTCTATGATTGGTTTCGATATGGTTACTTTCGATCACCTGCAACAATCTTTCCACATTTTCAACGTTCAGTGCCAATTTTGCGCATTTTATAAATTTTAAATTGTTATCATTTGAAAAAAGTTGGATTAATTTATCTTGGATAACATTATAATCCGAATCGCCCAATTCGGAATAAATTCCCACTGTACCTTTATTCAATTCTTTTCTAAAAATGTCATTTAAATAATGATCATTTGACAGGTCATTCCTCTCGACGTAAATTATTTTATATTTATTATACAGTGTTTCTGTTTCTTTCTCCTTATGATTCAAAATTCTAATTTGCTTTCTATACTTATTAACAACTGTCTTACTTATGAGAAAGTGTTCATTCAAATCTTCATTGGCACTATGAACAGTGCTCATATCACTGCCTGTTAGCTCAAACAGCGATTTAATATTTAAATTTTCTTCATCTTCCACATCAGGCTTCAGAATTCTACTTAAAAAGTCGGCAACTTTATTATCCTTTCCCCTTAAATATTCTACATCAAACTCAAATTCTCCCAGCATTACTTTCCATCGAATTATTCTAGAATTTGGCTCCCTCAAAGAATATAACCATTTCAATGGTTGATGGTCAGTTCTCACCAAAAATTTCCCCCATACAATGGTAATTTCTTTCGCCACTATTTAAAGTACGGCTGCCATAACAAATAGGTCTACCTTTCTGACTCATGACCGCACCAATAGTTATATCGCTGGCATCGGTGGTCAGTACGAATTCTTTATCAAATTCTGGGTAGGCTAGGATGGGGTATGTTGTAAGTAGAGTTTTTAATTTCTCAAAAGAGTCTATGTATTCCTGGTCTTGCATATTTATATCAGTATTTTTTCTAAGATACTTTATAATTGGATTGGCTATTGTTGAATAGTTTCTTATAAACTTCCTGTAAAAGTCGGATAACCCCAAAAATGATTTTATCTGTTTGACACTTCTCGGTAATTTCAAATCTCTAATAGCCTTTATCTTTTCCGGATTTGGAGTAATACCATCGGGAGTTATGATATGACCAAGAAATTCAGTATATTTGGTAAGAAATTTACATTTGTCCAATTGGACCTTTAGATTGAATTCGTTCAATCTTTTAAATATTTTATTTAGACTCTCAAAATGTTCTTTGATTGTCACGGAGAAAACCAAGATGTCATCCATGTAAATGACGCAAATCTTATTGATGTAATCGCTTAGTACATGATTCATCATTCGTTGAAATGTCGCCGGCGCATTCTTTAAACCAAAGGGCATACGAATGTACTCGAAGTCTCCCATTGGGGTAGAAAACGAGGTTTTCTCAATATTCCATGTTCGGAATCGGAAATTTGTCCTGTATTGTCACTTCGTTTAATTTGCGATAGTCTATAACCAATCGCCCTTTCTTAATCCTATCATCGCTCATTTTCTTCGGAACTATCCAAAGAAGTGAACTATATGGGGATTTACTAGGTCTTATAATACCCTGTTGTAACATTTCCTGGATTTGCCATTCAATTTCTTTTTCGTGAATTTGGGGATAACGATATATTTTTGAATATATTGGTTTGCCTGATGTAGTTATGATTTTGTGCCTAATGCTATTGGCACTAGTAAATTTTGTCCTTCAGTATAAAATGTTCTCCTATTTAATTGTAAAAATTTAGACAGTTGTTCTCTTTTCTCTGAGCTCAGGTCATCGTGCAAAAATTCATCCAACTCCCTATCACGCCACTTCAGACAAAAAATATATCTATATTCGAAAGGTGGTTTATTCTCGTCAATAAACATGGTTGAGTCTCTAATTTTTAATTCGTTATGAAACATAGATTTGTGCACCTAAAGGAGACAAAATATTATTACCTATTATGCAATCGAATGGTTTATCTTTCAGGTCTACAAGTTTGGCCCGGACTGTTGAATTCGTCAGGATATACAATCACTTCATCCTCTATAATGGAGGAGCCAATGAGTGTATTTAATTTCATAGGGTTTATTAATTTTCTGCGGTTTGAAATCCTTTCAAAAAACATGGAATCGCCCAAGCTTGTAACTGCACCCGTGTCCACCAGGCACCTGGCACGAAGGAACCCGAATGTTAGCGTTACTATTGGTAATGTACAGCTTGAGGCTGTTGAGGAAAATTTTCAAATTGCGCATGGTCAACTTCCAAGGGCATGGGTGCTTGATATTGCTCACGCCTATTATCTACCGGATTCTGATAAAAATTTCCCTTATATCGATTCGCGTTTCTATTCAAATTTGAACGGGAGTGATCAACGTTTCTTTTAGAATTTTGCTGATTAAACCTTGGATAAGACTGATTAAAATTCGAGTTGTAATTTCGATTGAAAAAATTTCGATTCTTTTGATTTGGGTTGATATTTCGGCCTATGTTTTCCCTTCTATAATTTTGTTGGTAACTGTAATTTCTTTTGTAGTGTTTTGTCGATAAAATTACTTCGCTCATAAGGTTATTCTCCATTAAAAAGCTTCGAGAGCTGCTCTCGCTTGAAATATCATTTTGAAGCAACAATGCTTTTATATTTAAACTCAAGTAATTTATATAAATATCAAATATTAGTTTATCATTATATGTAGGCGTGAAATTAGCATCCTTCACTATTTCTATTTCATTTTATTCAAGCGTTGGTCCAACTTATAATGCAATTCTTCAATATTATTGACATTTAAGTTCATGGCTTCTTCCCTAATGGAGAAATAAGATTCCTTAACCCCAAATTTCTGTCGTAATTTATTTAGAATATTTGTCTATTTGGGTTTGTGAGTGTTTCCACAGCGTTCAGAGCTCGGCCCTGATTTTATTGGCCAAAATTGTTTGCACGATCGCTTTATTGGCATCTTCAGTCAACGATAACACTATTGTCATATCCCTAAGGTAATTTTGCAGAGAATATTTAGATTCTCCATCAAAAACAGGCAAGCTTCTTGCCTTTCGCAAGCAGTCAGTAAGGCCTAATTTTGCCATAATAATAATTATGTATTTTCCCTTTAAATTCAAAAACAAAACGTTTGCACAAAAAAAAATTTCTCTTTCGAAACAATTTTACACCTCCTTTCGGTGAACAATCCAGGATAAAGCAAATGAGAGGAGATTACAATTGGTCACTTATAGACAAAAAAATTCATTAAAATCTACCAGATTAAGTATGTATAAATGTGCGCATGATACAAACTTTAAGGAAATTTTTTGTTATATCATCCGCTGACGAACTCCAATTGCAAAATCCTGTTTCAGTTGTTGCAGTCTTCCTTCGGTTGCTTAATATCAGGTAATAGTTGTGGCCTTACAATATATGTAGTTGATTGGCTGTTGTCTTGTAGCAGTCAAAAATTTATTTATTCTTCTCGACCTTATTGGTGCTGCAGTGTTACTTGTTGGTTGTATTTTAGTTGCCGGGTTTGCTTCACCTTTTTATACTTGTTTTTCTAGTTCTTTTTATTTATTTCGATCTTTTCTTTCAAACAATCCTTTTTTTTATTATTTTTCAATATCTACTCAATTTTTCACCTTGAGTATTTTTGTTGAAATTGAGTTCTGGTTGGTTGGTTGAACTATTTTTGCATGATCAGCACAACGATCATGGATGATGAAATTCCATTGATCGTTGGGCTATCAGCATATGTGCAGAAAACGAAATCATGTAGTGAAATTTCAACCGAAAGTTCCATTACGCCCTCAATATATCCGAAATCATTAAGAGCTATTCCACTTAAGGAAAATAGAAGCGTGTTTGTTTCACGTTTATCTTCTGATGCAACTTTAGAGGATGTCGTTTTTTATATATAAAAAGCAAATTTTCAACTAATTCCTATGTTTCTGCGTATAAATATGCCTACTCTCAACCAAGATTAATAACAAGCTTTAAAAAAACCGTCGGTGATGAACTATTTAATTGATCCTAGTTTTTGGCCTGTAGATACTTTTGTAAGATAATATGTATACAATGAAAACCAAAGAAATGTTGCCCGCCTTCCATCAATTGTGTTGAATAACCAAAAAACTAAATATTTTATCTGATGATATTTCCATAACGTATCAAAATGTGCGAGGTATTAACTCTAAGTTGTCGGGTTTATACAATAATAGCTTTCGTTTTAACTGCAGTATTATCATCTTCACGGAAACTTGGGTTGTTGAAAATACAGAACTTTTCTGTGATAAATATCAAATTTATAGACGTGACCGTGGATTCAATATTAGAGGTGGAGGTGTTTTAATAGCTGTTTCCACTCCTCTCTCATCACAACTTTTACCACAGGATTCTATCTTGGATATTGGGTTTATTTCTGTCAAAATTAAATTGAGTAATAGAAATATATTGATTAGTTCCTCTTATATTCCTCCACATTCATCTGAAATTGTGTACCGTAAGCATGCTGAAGCGATTAAATACGTAATTAGCAACTCTAACTTGAATGATACTGTAATTTCTGTTGGAGATTTTAATATCCCTTCAATTTCCCGGAATTTTTCATCCGATGATGGTTTTTTTATTCCGTCAATTTTATCAATGACTTTACATCACATGGAGTTTATACATTCGCTTCTTGATCTTTATCTTTATCAAGTGAATGGAATATTAAACAACCATCTAAAATTACTTGATTTAGTTTTTGTAAATGATTGTTCTGATATTATTGTCCATCGTAGTGATGCTTTGTCTCTTCCTGAAGATAGTCATCATCCTACACTTGAAATCAACATCTCTAATTTAAAGACAACTGTTGTAAATACCAAGTGAAAAACTAAAACTTTTTGCTTCAATAAAACCAACTATAATTTGCTGAACGAACTGTTAAGTAATACTAACTGGATTAATATATTTTTGCTCTATAACAAAATTAGTTGTGCTAAAGATATGGATAGTTTAATTGATATATTTTACAAAAAAATGTATTCATATATGGAGCAATGCATTCCTAAAATCGCTGAATCAAATTGTTCTGGGCTACCGTGTTGATCAAAGCACTTATCATCTCTTAAAAATAAAAAGAATAAATTATATAAAATATATAAAAAGTCTGGACTCTATACTGACCTTGCCAAATACTCTTGCGCACGTGCAAAATATAATTTACTCATCCAGTCTTGTTACTATGAGTATTTAAATAGAATTCGTACTAATCTAAGTTCCGATCCAAAATCCTTTTATAATTTCGTTAACTCAAAACGACGTTCAATATCATTTCCTCCAGTTATGATGCTTGATTGTGTGGAATCTGATGATTATTTAACAATTAGTAATCTTTTTGCTGACTTTTTTGCAACAACATATTCTAACAAACAATATGATGAAACTTCCTCATATCCTCTTCTTGATTTATCGAATTTGGATATATCTATTGCACCCTTAGACGAAACTACTGTATTTAATTATCTCAATAAATTAAAATTTTCATACAAATGTGGGCCTGATGGAATTCCGAATTCTCTTCTCATTAAATGTGCTGCTGCTGTTACTTCTCCATTAAAATATATTTTTAGCATATCAATTATATATCGTTTTTTCCCCACATTTTGGAAGGATTCATTTATAATTCCTTTGTTTAAGTCTGGCTGCAAAAGAAATATAGAAAATTATAGAGGGATTGCTAAGCTTAGTACAGTGCCAAAGCTTTTTGAAAAAATAATTACTGATCGACTTTGTCACCAAGTCTCATAAATTTTATCGCCTGCTCAACATGGTTTTACAAAAGGTTCCTCAACAGTTACAAATCTTTTGAATTTGACAACTATTGTCAATCGTGGATTCGTTCAACAAAAACAAACAGATGTAATATACACTGACTTTAGCAAAGCATTTGACAAGGTCAACCACAAATTTCTATTAAAAAACTCAATTTAAGGGATTTACACGTAACTCTGTAAGATGGATTTCTTCTTACCCGTCAATCAGAAAACAAAAAGTATATTTAAAAAATAGACATCTAAGCCAATATATGTTAAATCTGGTGTGCCACAGGGAAGCCATCTTGGACCATTACTGTTTCATCTGTTTATTAACGATTTGTCAAGAGTAATAAAGTATTCAAATATCCTTATGTATACAGATGACGTCAACATTTTTTTAACTTATAATTGTTATGCTGATCATACTTTCTTGCAACATGACTTGGATGCGTTTAGTTCCTGGTGTAAAAGTAATCTTATGGAACTTAATCATAAAAAGTGCAATAGTATGTGTTTCTTTCGCAGATCACATTTAAAAGTAAATTATGTTTTGAATGGTCATATATTAAATAAAGTTGATGCAGTATCAGATCTTGGAATCTTACTTGATGCTAAATTAAATTTTATTTATAAAACGCTGGGCAAAGGAGTGTGATGACCCATATATAACTAAGCAACTGTATACATCTCTAGTAAGACCAATTCTGGAATATGGTTCAATAATTTGGGATCTGACCTATAATGTTCACATTAATACTGTTGAATCTGTTCAGAAAGAGTTCTTGCTTTTTTTGTATCCGCGGCTTACATTGGAATACTCAAAATTTACCATCTTATAATAGCAGACTTGCTTTAATTAAACTTCCAACGCTTAAAAGTCGCAGAACAATGTTAAATGTCACCTTTATTCTAAATCTTATAAAAGCAAATGATTCCAGTCAATTTTTGCTTAGTAACATTTGTTTTAATGTTCCATCACGTCCTATACGTAATTTTCTGCCGTTGTCTATTAAAGTCTATAGAACTAACTATGCCAACTGGGATCCATTAATAAGAATTTTTTTGATTTTAATAAGTATTATAAATTTGTTGATTACTCTCAAAGTGTTAACTCTGTTAGAATTAAAATTATTTTGTTTCTTAATAATTAATGTTAATTGATATTACATTTTTAAGGGTCTGTAAGGATCATAAATAAATAAATACTATTATAAACAATTTCATGAACTATTGTTCACACAACCATTGGTTCTTCTTGGGTGGCATATATAACTTGCATGTGTGCATTTGTATGTGCGCAGAAAAATAAGAGATCATACACACAAAGTACATACGCACATGCATTACGTTTGTATACGCGCCCATGCGTATGAAGAAGCAAGTATCACAAATTCTTCCGTTACTCCTACCCCTGCAATAGCGTTTTGTTTAGAAGACTTCGCTGCAGTAAAGCATTTAAAAATCCCCCTTGCTTTAAAAGTTCTTCTAAGTGGTCTTTTGCAGGGGTCTATTATCTATAGTGATGACTTGGTTAAGTGATGAACACGAGCCCGAAGCCGATGATATCACTGACTTATATGAAGAAGTACTATACAACGGTAATGTTAACGAATCACTAGTTGGTATTAGGTAAACCGAAGTTGAAAATACTATCCTCAGATTTTTCTATTTTTTTTATTGTTTTCATTAAGAGCTTCCAAGGTTGGAAACCGAAATAAATAACGGATCGGTATTGATAACGGTACAATTATTTTTTAAATTTTGGTATCGGTATTACCGGTACATACCGTTAAAGAGTTTATAATAACGGTATACCGATATTACTGCTAAATTTATTTATTGAGACAGTGGACGTAGCAAAAAAATTTTTTTTAAATTAAATTACTTCGAAAAGGGAGTTTTTTTACATTAACATATAAACTTATTTGTTGCTACATATGTTTACAAAATAATAAAAATAAAAGTTTATACTCTAGAGATATACAGTCCATGTTATACACGAAGCACATAGAATTTTATATACTTAGTGATGTGCGAATATTCGTATTCGAATTCCCGAATATTCGGCCGTTCTTAGATATTCGTATTTGTACTCGCCAAATTTAGACGAAACGAAATTTTAAATTTATTGTACATATTTACATTAAAAAAAGTCAAGTAAGTACTTTTGTTCACCTCAAAAGAGCAATATTTAACTTCAAATATAAAAGTTTAGTAGCATTTTCTCCATCAAGCCTATTACAGGGAGGGTTGCAAACAAAATCGGATTGTAGATGGCTCTGTTTGGTAATCTTTAAGTTAATCTAAAATCTACAATGAAATCATTTCAAAGAAATTCATTTCATATTTTGGAACAGTAAAGGTTCCCATAGTATAATATATTTAATTTTCTAAAAGTGAAAATTTTTAACGAATGCACTAAATGGGACGGCATTAAAAATATACTGTTGGGGTGTTTTGGGACATCAAATGACTCAAAATGATATCCACTACCGAAGACAGGAATGGGATTTATTGTTGTCGGTTATTAATAATCGTAATTTTTTCAAATTTGTTTTATTAAAGTCTGTTTGACCACTTCTTCGACCGTGCGACGTTTTCCTCTAAAGTTACAAAGACCCGTTAATCTAGAACAAAAGTTAATTAAACTACGTATCTGATTTTTCTTTTCTTAATATTTTGTACTTACTAAAATACTTTATTTTTAATGGATGATATTTGTTAGAAATTTATTTGTCCATATTAAAATATAAATACATATTCTTTAAAAATACCTGAAAATTGGAGGGGAACAGGATTTAGTTTCCATTCATTTCATAGTTGCTTCATAAAAATATTTTCTTTCGATTCGGTTGTATAAAAAAATAAAATAATATTTTTTTTTGAAAATACGTCTATATATAAAAGTTTCCATTAATACATCGCTGAAAAATTATACGTTTTAGCCTCAAGTGGGACAACATAAGTTTTAAAACTTAATAATGTGATATTGTCATATCCATGCAAGATTATATTTTTTGAGAGGACACTTTCTTGTGCCTGAGATTTGGAAGAAATATTTTCATAAAGCTCTGCAGAGCAATTCGTTCTATGTATTTGGAACATTTATTGGTAATATATGTATGTTGTATTTTAATATGATAATTAGAGATAAAGATTTTCATGCATTTAAAATCGCGTTCTATGTATATAAAATATACATTAAAAATATAAAAAAAAATTATAAAAACTAATAAAATATGCATTTATTAACTCTTTTTTCAACATTTAATAACATTAAAAAATTGAAAAAAAAATCAGCTCATTGCTTTCTTAACAAACACTTGTATTCCATATACAAAATACAGTTAAGAAGAACTTTTATTTACGTAACTGAATAAGTATTTTTGTAAATTGTCAAAGGTAAATCTTTGACTATTTTTTCTGAAAAAAAACATATTTAAATATATGCAAAAAATTCCGGATGTAATAGATTTTGGTGTCAAGAAAAATATCCCTAGGGACCTTACTCACGTGGAGGCCTCTCTAGATCTCTCCTCCGATCACTCTCCCACAATATTTACAATTTTTAACCCACTAAGGAGTGATTTGCCGAACTCATATGTGAAGATGATAAGTCGTGTTAATTGGCTGGGGTTCAAAAAATATCTCAGTAGTCATTGTACGGAAAACATTAAGCTAAGTACATCTGATGATATTAAATTTAACGTTGCCAATCCTAACGAAAATATTAAAGAGGCTGCTGAACATGCCACTACTTCCCATCCGCAGACTGGCTTTAATAGAATTTATTCTGTGGATATTGAACGTCTTGTATGTGAAAAAAGGAGAGCTAGAAGAAAATGGCAACAACACAGATCATCCCTAAATAAACTCAGACTCAAAGAATGTACTAAACGACTCAAAGAGTTGCTATCGTCGGAAAAAACAGCATTACTAGAAAAATTTCTAGAAGGTCTCGATGTCACCTCAGCATCTAATTACTCTTTATGGCGCGCTGCTAGAAATCTGAAAGGACCCGTTGAGCTTAAATCACCACTGCGCACTTCGACCGGAGGATGGGCAAGAAGCGATAGCGAGAAAGGTAACTTATTTGCTGAGCATTTAAAAGCTGTATTCACTCCCTATTCATGTACGGGCGCTGTTGATTTGCCGAGTGTAGTTTCTCTACCCCCTCGTCCCATAAAGTTTAAGCTGTGTGAATTACAAACCGAAGAAAGCTCCAGGTATTGATGGAATTAGTAACAAGATGCTGATGAATTTGCCTCTAATCGCAATAAGAATCCTGCTATTTATTTTTAATGCCATTTTGCGATTGCAGTATTTTCCACATAACTGGAAACTGGCGAAGATCAAAATGATTCCAAAGCCGGGTAAAGATCTTACCAAGGCTGAGTCATATAGGCCTATAAGCTTACTATCAACAATCTCAAAGCTTTTCGAAAAGCTGCTCATGACTAAATTTTCCAAAATTTTAGCTGATAATGGGTGTATCCCGGATCATCAATTTGGTTTTAGAAGTCAGCATAGCACAATTGAGCAAACGCATAGGTTGGTGCAAGTTATAAGGAAGACATTTGAAGAAAAGAAATATTGTTCTGCCCTCTTCATTGATGTTTTTCCAGCGTTTGACAAAGTATGGCACGAAGGCCTAGTTTCAAAATTGAAGACATACCTGCCAATAAACATTCAAAAACTTTTGGAAAGTTATATTGTTGATAGGAAGTTCACTGTTGTGGAAGGAGACTTCATGAGTGTGCCCGAATCTATATCTTCCGGTGTCCCACAGGGTAGTATTCTGGGGCCGGTCTTGTATTTAATATATACTTGTGATATGCCTGTGAGCAATAATATCCATACCTCTACGTTTGCCGATGAAACAGCCTGTATGAATATGCACGAAAACCCTTCTGAGGCATCCCGCAATCTCCAGGAACATATTACCCAGTTGGAAATATGGTTGAACTTATGGAGAATTAAAGTAAATGAACAAAAGTGTGTCCATATAACGTTTTCCCTAAGAAGAGATACTTGTTCCCCCATTCGAATAGACAATGAGAATATTCCACAACATTCTCACGTGAAATACCTTGGTATTCACCTTGGTCGAAGGCTTACGTGGAAACATCATATTGACTCTAAGCTAACTCAAATGAAACTTAAGTTATCTCAAATACATTGGTTGATTGGCAGAAATTCAACACTCAGCCTAGACTGCAAACTGTTAATATACAAGTCGCTTTTGAAACCAATATGGTGCTACGGAATTCAGTTATGGGGCACTGCTTCAGCTTCAAATGTTGAGAAAATCCAACGAAGACAAAACAAAATTTTACGTTTAATAACATCGGCTCAATGGTACTTTAAAATCTCAAATTTACATCGTGATTTAAATATGCCACTAGTGACTGAAGAAATTTCAAAATACGCAGGCAAATATTTAACTAAACTCGAGTCCCATCCTAATCCCCTTGCTCGTAACATCTTAAACTTTACTGGACACATCCGCTTAAAAAAGAGGGACACCAAGGCTCTAATACGCAATACCTCAGATGAAACTTTTTGAGAATAATTTTTTTTGGTAGTACATAATTATTGTATTAATAACTACTATCACTAAAATTGTTTTCGGCATTGGTCGGACACATTAAGTATATCTAGCCTTAAGATTTGATTACTTATTGTTAGTTCATTTTTTTGAAGATGCAATAAATAAGTTATATGTATAAAAAAAAAAAAAAAAAAATATGCTGCTGCTAGTTCGTTTGTGGAATATTGAGTTTCTAAATTTTAGCTATTTGAACTATAAAATATTGATGCAATTTGTTGCATTTTTTAAGTGCATAATTTTTTTGTATAACTTTATCTAATTTATTTTTAATGTCTTCACTTATTCTGTCTTTCAGAGCACACATTGTTTTACTTGAGCTTTTAAAGAATCAAAACGATCTAATTTTGATATAATGTCAGCACGAAAGCAATTCTCTGGGTGCTCAAATATCAATTCAGTGCCTAAGTTTTTTTTTTAATTTAAAATTTCTTTAACTTTGTTAATATAAATTTAGTTTTTGACAGCATTCAACCACGCTCCCCATCTAGTTACTATAGGCTGTGGGGGAATTTGTATCCCTGAATATTTTTCTTTAAAGGCTGCAACACGCAAAATTAACACGTAACTGGTAAAGAGCGCCAAAAAACTACACAAACATTTTTGGGTTTAAAAGGGCTTTTATTTTATGCTTTTGTATTTTTTTTTGTCTTGAATATTTCAAATGAATTGAGTTTTCATCCCAGTTGAAATTGTTTTCGTTTTCCTCTTTTTTGTTTTTACACAGTCCTATGAATTCCAAAAATACTTTGAAACTAATCAAAAAACACCAAAATTTGTTTTATAGCATGAAAAAAATTAAAACATGTATTAAAAATATACATTTATAATGAAATATGCAAAAATATGTATTTATTTTAAATATGCAAAAATATACACTAACAAATCGATGCCATTTTGTCGCAAATTTGTTGATTCGCAAAGATATTTTATTTATGTTGAACTACGACCAATGACAGAAAACATGTATTTACATGAAAAGCCTTTCCCTAATGATAATAATTTTTTTATGTATATTAAGAATATTTAAAAATGTAAAAGGAGAAGATATGAGGAGCAGTTTCAACAAAATTTTTCTCTACATTGTTTGGTATAAAATGACTTTTCTGCAAAAAATTAAAATGGAAAATGTATCATAATGTGTGGGAATTAATTTAATTCATTATAACGAAGAGCGGTGTGAAGTACTTTTACATAGAAAATTTTTCATATATCATTTTGCAAACGTAGATAACCCAAATTAATGTCTATAAATTTCACATATAATATTCGTATCACTAGTATTGTGATGAATTTAAATACGGACTTTTCTTGAATATATTAAAAGGATTTTTTAAAAATCCCGTGGGAATCGCAGGTATTGACTCTACAACTTCAACTGTCCAACACACTACAACTAACTTCAACTAACAACTACCTAATTACAACTATCTTCTTGATTTTTTAAAATTAGCTATTTATACAAAACTTTAATATATTTTAATATTAATATTTTACTTAACAGTTAATCTTATTATGCTAACTAGACAGTAATTTATTTCTTTAATATTATTTCGCTTTTGACCCAATTACGAAATATCGATATTGCACAATTTGTCAACGCAAAGAATTTAACAAACAATCAAATCTATAACTAGAAAATATCTAGTTATAGATGTTTTCCAAGAGTACTAATTGAGTCAAATGCTTGTACATATGTTATAATCCTAATCGTAATAATCCTAATCATTTAGGCTATCAAATGAATTACGGTAAGGGCTCACTATATACCTTTCACCCTTTTTACACTAACTTGTGTAGCTGGAACAGCCAATATAAATTTCGCGATTTCATATAACTGTGGCTTACAATGGTTTTGCTCTTTCCACCAATTTAAAAGATGTATATGTATAGGGATACGTTTTTCGTTCCTAAAGGCATTAAGCAGCTAATGAAGAACAAAAACTTGCTTACAAAAGTAATTTAATTGAAATATATAAATATTTGCAATTTTATTTTTGGTGGGAATCGGTACCGGTAGTACATAACGGTTATGTCGCTAATGTTTTTTTTTTTGCGGTTATGGCACGATTACCCACAAGCATTTAGCAAAACAACAGTTCAATAATTCTTCAATAATAATAATATCAAACTCATCTTCATCTACTGATACGAATATTAATGTTTATACAATTGCTTAGTCACATATAGCGTTTTTACACTTTTTAATAATTTTTTTTTGTTTCCATGTATACATTTTATTTATTTAATTTATTTTATTGTCACATTTCCTACACAGAGAGAATAGATTGGTTAAAAGTATGTTGCAGCAACAAATATTTAAGGCTGGAACAGAATAGTAGCTGTAGTACAACATAACGAATAGCGCTTCAAGCTGTCAAAAATTAAAAACTATTGTTTTAAAGGGAGTGACAAAAAACAAATGTTTGTATATGTCAATAAGGATTACCATGCTTTTGAGTAAAATATTATGTAGTCAATTATTATTAGTAAATTCTTTAATACATTAAGCAATTTATCACTAACTTGCGATTTTTTTCCGATTTTTCAACTTCTCGCAAATATTTGCAAAGTTGGCGATATTAGTGACTTTTGCATGTTTTCAGTTTCGCCGATTTTTAAACAATATTAAACTTCGTTATCCAATCGCTCTTAGTAAGCTTTTGCAAATTTTCTTCATTTTCGCGATTTTTTTCTATTACTTACAGTTTTAGAGATTTTTAATCAGTATTATGGCTTATTTAAAATTTTGCAACTTTTCGCAATTTTTTTTGCAAAGTTCGCAATAAAAGCGAGTTTTTGCATGCTTTCAGAGTCCTAACATTTTTGCCGATTTTTAAAAGATATTATACTTTATTATCATCCCGCTGTTAGTAACTTTTTACGAATTTTCGTCTTTTCCACGATTTTTATAAAATTTTTGGCATTTCTTACAGTTTTAGCGATCTGTAATCAGTATTACATCTTGTTTAAAATTTTGCAACTTTTCGCGAATTATTGCTTTTTTCGGGACAGGAGTAATTTTCATAGGTTTTTTTTGCTATCTTATATTTGTAGGGACTTTTAATCAATATTGTGCTTTGTAATCGTTAAATTTTTCGCAAGTTTTTGCAAATTGTCATAGTTTTCGCGACTTTTCCGGAATGTTTCCTTGCTTTACAGTTTTAGCGAATTTTAATAAATTTTAGTGTTTCTTTCTAATATTGCGATTTTTGCGAATTTTAGAAATTTTGTTGCTTGAGGAGACGCACCTTAAGAAGAATGTATTTTATGGCGTTAGTTATCAGATATTTAGAATTCTTTTTATTGATTTTTAGGCAACACATATGAAGTTAATTCGCGCTTGTAAATGGAACAAATTCACGTATTATTCCTACATAATCTTAGAAGTTTTTTAAGAAATTATGTATTTGGTAACCATGCAGAAAGCTGCGCTACTAGTTACGTCGTCAGCTTCAGCTACTACTACAACTACTTTATTCTGTTCCAGCCTTTAATTATGTATCCCAATATTCCATATTTTCTATCAATTATCAATCATTTGAACGATTTTTTCATATTTTGAAACAAAAAACAATAATTACAATACAAATAGAGTTCTCACAATAGTTTTATTAGTAACAACAATTGATTCCGTTCATTTCTAATAAACATTCAGCCCAATCATAAACAAAATTTCCTTACGAGTTTTCTCACTTTTCCCTTTTCTCCTATCATGAATTAGTTTTTTCTTTTTTTTTGCCAAATGCGGGAATAAAGAAACTCTCGGGAAAAAAGTAGGTATTATGATCGCAGTTGAACTTCCTTTTTTCCACTAAAAATCTTTCTGTTGAAAAACAGAAGGGTGTTTGCATAAAAACATGGTTAATACTCCATTAAAACAAGGTTTTTGTATTTTGTAGTTCTAGTACTTGGAAGAACACAAATAATGCCCAAATAAATCATTTATAATTTTTTTTTACATATTTTTTCAAGTTGGTGAATGCTAATTATTTTATTTGCTCTGTCACTCAGAAAAAATGTCAACAAACAAGCAAAACAACGAGTTTCGTACTACGGTGATGCCACGTGTTACTCTTTTTTGTTTCCAAGGAATTTATGATTGGAGGAATATTTTCTCGAGAGAATTATTTTCCGTGAGAAACGAATTCCGAGGGAATATTCATGTTTGGGCTGGTTTTAAAGTATTGGTAGGCACAACTGAATTAAATTTAAGTTAGAAAGTAACGTGACTGAATATTGGGTTTTGAAATTAAAAAAAACTATTCTTGTAAACAATATTTAATTTGGTTATTGTAACTAAGTTATCATTTACGGTCGTAATGAAGTTCTATTGCAATAAAAGAAGAGAAAAATGAAATCCTTTATTAATGTTCCTAACCGAATTTTTTATTCTGAACACAAAAGGAAAACATGTTTTGTTGTCGCAATTGAATTATTCCTTAAAATTAGATAGAAATGTCATATAAAAAATATATATTTTCAGAATAATTACACATTATCCAGATTTAACAAAAAAGGTAAGGACATTATTATTTACATACATGTATCGCAAAATATTTGAAGTGTTAGTACTATTTTTCTGAAGTGAAATTATTTGTGCAAACAATATGTAGTTTCTTGATAGGAAAATATATCTGTGTAATAAAGCCAAACATTATCAACTGATGTTACAATGTACCAACGCGCATAAAAAATTTGCACATTTCACTTCAGAATATAATCAAAAACTTAGAATAATATGCGATAAACATAATGTAATTGCCTCTTTTATTCTGCAGAAATTGTTTTTATGTATGCATGTATGTATGTAGGAGTATATGAGCCATGTATACCAATGATTCCTTTAGAAATACCAATTATATTGGTTGCATCAATTAATTATTTCTATAGTCACAATTAAAATTTCATTAAAAAAATTCACACATCGCTAATGAAACATTTGTACTTGCAAAAGCTATATTCGTTCATTACAACAGAAATGTGTATTAGTTATTGGAACCGACAGATTTCGATTGGATACAAATTCGGTTATCACAACAAATCTGTTTTCTCTGTGTAGTAAAACCCTTTTTGTAGTTTAAACATTTAACTCTAGCTATCCTGAAAAGTAAAAGCTAGTACCAGTACTAGGGACTTTGAAGTATAAACTACATTTTTATTCACTCGGCCCAATAACTCACTGATTCAAAAATTTGGTGCAAAAGTAGACCTACATAAGCAACCAATTACAAAAATCTAAAAATACGGAAATTGTAACCAGGGAGTGTGAACAACCAATAAATGTCAGAACAAAAAATTAACTTTAAAGCATTTATTGAAACTTTTTGGCGTCACCAAAGGTATTGTTTGAAAGAAGAACTTGGCCAAATTCTGATCTCAATACTTTTGATGGCCAAAATTTTGGATAGGAACTTGGCCTTTTTCGCATTTATGTTTTTGTGAAGATATGCGTCTATGTTCTGGATTCCATATAATTTTCACGTTTTTTTTTCTAAGTTCGGATGTTAAATGTTTAAATATTTTCGTTTTTACTTTTGAGCAAAAGAACTCGTATTCTTTTCATTTGTTTACAGTATTGCTCAAAAGTGAAATCGAAAAAATCTAAAAGTGTGAAATCGTCCCTTTCCAAATTGTTTTCTTCTAAATTCGGATGCGAAAACAAATACTATTAATTTTTCTTTTCTGAATTTCAACATCCGAACTCACAAGAAAACATGTGAAAACGATATGGAAACCCGAACATAGGCGATAGTTTACTTGAAACTTAGGGCCTGTGCCACGATGTCAACAACGTTCGACTTGTCGAACAATAAAATTTGAAATAACAACAAAATATTAAAATTTGTTTTTGTTTTGAATGTAAGTATGCGACAAGTCGAACGTTAACGACATCGTGGGACAGGTCCTTAATGACGAATAAAAAACAATGTATTAATATAATCCTTAAAATTATTTTAGGTATAAAATATTACTTACTTGAAACGTTGAATCAATTTCTCTATGATGAATGAGTAACAAGCACAGGATAATGAGTACATTGCCATACCCCAGCAACCAAAACGAACTCCTTCTTCGTACAAGATTTGTGCTTGCGTACCTTCAAGAGCCTTGGGGTCACCATTAAAGACGGCTTCACCCACAAAATCAGTGAAATATAAAGAATAGCAGACATGTGCCATCCAACAGAAGAGATTTGTCAAGCAAACCATGCGTAAGGAGTGTGGCATATAAAAGATGGAAAGTAAATAATGTGAAAGATTTTCAACAGGTTGTTCTGGTGCATTTTCATAACCGTTAATGTGAGGGTATGGTTCCTCTTGTTGTTGTTGCATGTTATCAGACGTAGTAAAGGAAGTCTCCTCTACTTCATTTTCTTCAGCAGTTCTAGAGAAATAAACCGTTTGCTGGTGCATATCCTCAGATGTCAAGTTATTAAACTAGGGAAAGGTACAAAAATATTTGTTAAAACTTTGCGTAATCTTTTTTTGAACTAATTAAGTATATTGGTTTTAGTAGGGTAATTTTCGTATAAATACACCAACTTTTCAAATGTACACATCAGTACTTTATTGTATTTACAAGAATTTGCTAATGATACTTAATACTTCCGCTTTTATTAGTTTGAAGCAATTTATATAAACTTCTTTATGTGCTTGAAATAGTGATTTATTGAACTAATCACAAATGAGTACTTTTGTACATCAGTGTAATTTGTGAAATAAGGTATACAAATACCAAAAATCTGTTTTGGATCACTTTCAAAATCATAGTGTGCAGGATCAAGTGGTCGTAAGCCGGGCAACGATGCCAACTATTTATAGCCCAAACGCGCTATTCCCCTTCGCTAAACGCGCTAGAACGCGCTAAGTTACAGCATTGTCAACTATCTATAGTCAAAACGCGCTATTTTTCTACGCGCTAAATTGAATTTTAATACAAGTCGATTTATGTATGTAATAGTAAATACAATGGATTCTTTTTACTACCTCTTTTTCAGATTTTATAATATTGTTTCTTCGAAATTATATCGTAAATAACTAAAATCATTTAATACAGAATCAGAATCACCTTCCACATAATCGAAATCCTTAATTATTATTTAAATTTTAAAATTCAAATGCTTTTTGTACTTCAGCTAGACTAGATGCTAAATAAATTATATAGATTTTTTTTGGTCAATAGTATGAGTATATATTTTAAGTTGTGAAATTTCGAAATATTTGCCATTTACAGTATTAAAATGCGTTTTTAATTCTAACACAGTCAAGGGAATTTTATTTGCGGCAACTGAATCATTAACCAATTTAAAAAATTTTAGCAGAGTTTTGAATACTAGAAAATTGTTAAATTTATAAAAAAAAAGGAAAAAAATATTGAATTTAAATGATGTTATTGATTTTATTGAAAACGCGCTAATTTATTGCGTTTTTTATTAAACGCGCTAAGACGAAAAAAGCGCGTTTGGCGTTGTTAAAACGCGCTAAATCTAGAGCACAAATCAAGAGCAACCTCAGACATCTGTAGAGCACCCCCATTATCAACTACCAATGAACTATCAGCAACGCGATATGCATAATTGTTACCTATGTCAATGTCATGGAATAATCAGTTTTTGGGATCAGGAATACCAATACAATATCAGCAATATGAATATCCAAGCTTCACTTATAATCCCATAAAAGGAGATCATCAATTGCAGCAGTATTCTAATTTGATGCAATGGCAACCTCTTACTTGCCATCAGCAACAGAAGCAGCAGCAGCAACAACAACAATAACAATAACAACCTCAACAACAAGGAGTAGATATCCTCGGAGGGACTTTATTGAACGATGCCATGGATTTAATTTTACTTGATAGTGATGAAGAAGAAGAAAGAGGAGAAAAAAGAGAAGAAACTCTGCAAACTCCAATGAGTACTATATCATTACATATCGAATTCCTAATAAAAAACCAACTGCTCTTGGAAGAGTTTGTTGAGCAAAATAAAAATGATTTTTTGAGGGGCTTCAAATCAATTTGACTAATTTAATTTAATGTGGCAGAATACATTTAAATTATTGAAAAAGAATTGGAGATGTGCATTATATTACATAGAGCCAAAATGAGTTTGCTGGCTAACGGAGATAATATGGAAGAAGTATTCGGTAAACAGGTTGAGGAAATCTCAACAAAAATTTTCGTATTTGAAGAGAAAAATTCTGGTTGGACATTAACACGTATGGTCCTAGCAGAAATAAATATCAATAAATCATCTTTTGTTAAACAAAATTAGTAAGAAAATTTGCATGCATCAATATAGAAAATGATGAATACTTCTTCAAGTGGTGTCTAATCGTTGCAATGGTTACTACGAAATACAAACATACAGAACGTTGTAGTACTTATAACATCGAAGACATTCCTTCTGAATATTTTTACGCGAAGTGATGTAGCACTGAAATTTAAAAATTTAAGCTTTGCATTAGCAATAAATAAAAGTAAGGAGTTTGAGGTAAACAATCCTGCAATAAGTGTAATAGTATGTTCATAAGGTACCTGCTTCACTCTCTATTCATGCTTCACACCCCAATCACGCACGAATCAACTTGCTTCGCCATACAAAATTATGAGAGCGAATCAAGTAGATTCAATATGAATTTACTTGCGAAGCACATAAAATTGGCATATTCTCTCACTTTTATCGCAAGTTTAACTGAACTAGTTATCAAAGCAAAATAAGTATATGTGCATGTGTGTGTTTGTGAGCAAATAAAAACAAACCAAAAAAACAGATGTGAGTTTAAAATTAATGAATTTAATTAAGTTATGAATGGTATAAAAAGGAAAAATAAGAAGAAAATATAGGGATGCCTTCAAAAACAAGATTTTGAATGAGTCGAATATATGTAAGTATGTTTGCTTATATGCATGTGCGTATATACGTGCGTATGATACATATGTATGTGTGAATATACATAAAAAATTACACACGAACAGTGATACTTTTTCGGTGCAAAAAGCACTAAATGCAATAAGTATATTTGTATGCACAAAGGTATATTTTTATTTTTAATTAATTAATTTTTTTATTTATTTTCAAAACAGAGAAAGCCCACATGGCCAGTTATATGTGTATTGAATGAGTAAAAATTAGAAACTTAAGTTAACTACAATTTTAAATTTACTATATTTCATAAGTTTTTGTAATAATTTCAATTACATCGATTTTGCTTGTAAGTAGAATATGAGTAGGAAAATAATTTAAGTTCATTTGGCAAGACACTCCATATATGGTGTATTATTCTAACAAAAGAGTGATCAACGAGAGACGTACGGCCTAAAGGAACAGATATTTGAATGTTACGTGTAGAATTCATGAATGAAAATAAATTAACCAATAATAATAGGCTATTTGATTTAATAAATTTGTAAAAAATGAAGTAGAACTATTAAGCTTATATAATTCTTAAGGCTACAGTTCAGAAACAACTGAATTTTATTTACAGTATAAAGATTTTAATTTAAATTTTATTTGTCCTCTTTTATAGAACTACCTAAATTAAATTATTCCGTATAGACGAAATATCAAAACACTTGAAAAATTTACGTGGAAATGTTTTAGGATTTTAGTCGATATCGATTCCGTCAATTTGTTGCTGGGGGTACATTGTAACTCGAATCGAAATAAAATGCATTCTGCGTGTAATTAGCATACAAATCGAAAGAATTTTCCATTGTTTCAAATTGCAGAGTACACTTAATTATATACATGTATATGTATTTATGTGTATATATATGCGTATAAATATGTAAAAATTATTTATGTATGGATGTGCATATATGAATACATATGTATGTACATATTTATATTAATATATAATTATACTCGGTTATGGAAAAAGTCATTTCATCTTTTTCTTCTGGCCATAACACTGTTTTAATAAGTTAATTAGATTTCTTAGGCATTTCATATGAATTAATTTTTACATGAACGTGGTTCAGTATGTTACATTTTGAACATAAGGCTTTTCTTTTTAGACCGTATTTTACATAAATTAAGCAATTCGATATATTAAAAAATCATTATTGTATTTCTAACTTACTTTTAAAATAGTTATTAGCGCTTAAAGTTATTTCCACCTCAGCATTTAAACATGGCAATGTTAATAGTCCTAGAGCAAATATTGACAGTTTTAGAAATGGATTATCATTTGTAGTTGAATTTCTATAATTATAAACTTCAATGCAAAATTGATCAGTTCTGAGTTAATTTTTCCATTTATGTAGCCTTAAATTTCTGATAATTCGTTTTATTTCTTCAACTTCACCATAACAGCAAAGTTACCGCTTCCCAGAAGAATTTTTGTAAGCCAGGTAGAAGCAATACATTCAGCTTCCAAAATGCCATTAATTTTTTCCTTACTAAATCGTTTGACAAAGTTAATAATGTATAGTTTTTGTGTACTCAGATGCAAAAGATACTGGTTTACTGGTAAAGCGAGCCCGCTTTATGCTAGTGCTTTTCATCATTTTGCGAAGCTTTCGTTATCAGGAAAGAACGACAATGCTTCCCTCAGTTGTTAGTGCTTTCAAATCAAAATTCTGTTGCTGGGATTATTGTAATTAAGTTATTTTATAGCGTGTATGTATCTCTGTAATTTCTAGAAATATGTTCTTTTTTCTCATTCCGAAAGAGAAATTTTTTCTTCCTCTGTATTTCACTCAGCTTAATTAACATTCTGCAAAGGAAACACACTAAAGGCACTAAAATCAAAGGGGCAAAAGCACCAATTTAGTGCCTTTTTTAAAAAGCACCAAGGTAAAAAATTCCGCACTGTTATCAATTAAAAAGCACTAAATCTAGAGCGAAAAGCACTAAATTGGCAAGCTGCTCACGAAGCACGAATGAACCGTGTGAACAGAAGAATTCATAAACATGATTCAGAGAGCGAAGCAGGTGATTCAACTCGTCGTCTGAACATAGTATAAACGTATTTCTAACTAACAATTACACACGACACGACTGCATAAATGTTGCGATAGAGATGGCAACATTGGAGATTTTCCCTATATATCTCTCCATCGCACCAAGTATGCAGTTTTTACTTTTGATTATTTACAATGTTTACTAAAAAAAATTCTTGGCAGGATTTGGTGCAAAGTGGATAAAAAGTCTTATTACGTAAAAATCCTGCCCAAAGTTGATAATTCGTGAACAAAATTTTATAGACTATTTTGTCCACATACTAACAACAGTGAAAAAAGTGTTAAAAACAAAAATATAATTTAAACAACATCAATTTACATGGAGCACCACTCAGTAAATGTGAAAAGGTAAGTATTTATTTTTAACTTTTTTTAGTTATTTATAACACTGGGCAACAGTGGTTTTGATGTTCAAATAAAAATTATCGATCCTTATGTATTTTTATCTCCTGATTACGATGTCGTATGTCATATCAGACTGTCAATTAATAACTGAACATAGAATGTAGAATTTTTTATTGTATGAATAAACTTCATTGAAGACAACGTGCGTTCCTCCATTTTTTATTCAATATAGACACCGATAGAAAATAAACCAAAGGATTTTCATGTAAGTAGTAGGGAAATGGGGGTTCTGGGTCAATTAAAATTGTTAAATTGTGGGCTGAAATTGTTAAATTGTGGCTGAAATTGTGAAATTTGGGTAATTAAAATTTGAAAATTTTAAAATTCTTGGAAATTTGATACCTACGAGGGTGGTTCAATAAGTCCGTCCGATTTTTTGTTTACATAAGGAGTTTTTTGTTTACATAAGGAGTTTTTTATTTACATAAGGAGTTTTTTTATTATTACTACATACGAGGGCGGTTCAGTAAGTCAGGTTTTTTAGGACCGTGGGAATTTATATGTATGTATGTTTGTGGGGTGGATTAAGGGGTTTCATAAGATTAATATTTCATAAGTATACATATATGCCGACTGGAAAATCATGAAAATGACTTTCCTAATACCAACGGGAAAATCATGAGATGATTTTTCCTAATTAATTAATTTTTCCTAATGCCGACGGCAATGCATGATAATTTTTCCTAATGCCTACGGCAATGCATCATTATTTTTTCTAATGCCTACGGCAATGTATGATAATTTTTCCTAATGCCTACGGCAATTCATGATTATTTTTCCTAATGCCGACGGCAATGCATGATTATTTTTTTCAAATGCCGACGGCAAAACATGATTATTTTTTTCAAATGCCGACGGCAATGCATGATTACTATATTTCTTAATGCCGACGGGAAAATGATTTTTCCAAAGGGAAAATTGCCAGTGTTGCCAGACTGTATAAATTTGTTATCGTAATACTATATCAGTAATATCTGGAGAAAATATATTTGATGAATACTAGGCGATTCTCATATGAATCGTGGGAATGTGTATGTGTGATTTCCTCACGCTAATAAATTGTTTATAAATAAAATAAATTGTTTATAAATAAAATAATTAAATAAATTAATTTAATTTATTTAATTATTTTATTTATTTATTTATAAAATGTTCTCATGTATGTGAACACCCCTAAAATGTTCTCATGTATGTGAACACCCCTAAAATGTTCTCATGTATGTGAACACCCCTAATGCTTGTGTGTGGGTGGTCCAGCTTGATTGTCGATGGTAATTGTATATTGTGTTTATTTGTTTAAGAAATATTTATTTCACAACATTGTGAAATTCATGAATGTGTATGTATGTATGTATGTACATAAGTACATACATATGTAGGCGCGATCGTGAGAACTTGTGCGTGGAATATTTTGTGCTTGTGTAGAATACATTTATATTTTGCAACGTAGTCAGTTTCTTTGTCTTCAATTCTTTTAAAGCAGAGGATTTTAAACTAAGTACAGTCATCAGTAGAGAAACAAAAAGTAAAAATTTGCAAGTAAGCAAAAAAGTTAACTTCTCCTCCTCCCCACTTCCTTCTATTCTCTTTATGTAGTTTGTATTTGAAATAAGAAAACACTTTTACATTTTTTTATTTTGTAAACATTTATTGTTTAAAATTTTATAAAATTTTATAATAATACATACAGTAATATATTCTTAAGTATAAATATTTTAAAAAGTGAAAAAGTTCATTTAAAACAAGATATTTCTTTGGAGAGTAAAATAGCATTTCTTAATGCGCAAACACCAAAATTATGATAATTACAATAAAAATATTCTGGATACTTGATTTCCATTTGTTTAAAGTTGATGCAGCCTATATCTTCATCTTTTACGTAAATTTTAGAACATCTTACGTTGGCTTTTAAAAAATTGCAAACGCTATGAAATGAAACTGATCCAGCAGTCCAGCTTAGGTGATGATAGTTTTTTGTGAGCCACTTTGCTTCTCTTTGCTTTTTTATTGATAAGCATTTAAAATCAAATGGTGGTTTTATAATGAAATTGTTATATTCATAATTGTTGAAAACAATCGCTACTTCTTTTGCGATGAAATCGTTTGAATTAGTTTTGAAACCTTGTACGTCTATAAAAATTATGTTATTTTCCATGTTATTCAATTTATAACATTTTTCGAACTTGTCCTTTGATGGGTATATATTCTATTATACGATCATGAATAAGAATGCAGTAAGCTGATGTCTTTGCTGCAATATTAGTTGCTGTTTCAAATTCTATTTTTATATCAATCGGTCCATTATTGAGTGATTCATTCTGATGACTGACATCTACTACAATAATAGGAGCTTTTGTCTTAAACTCTGATGCAGTTAGAAGCGGTTGAGATTCTTTCATATAGTAGCTTTGTTGGAATCTTAGATACATATCATATAGAATTTCATAACGTTCATTTTTGAACTTTATGTTAAGATCATCATACGGGTATGAGACTGAATTTAAATGTACTTTTAAATTAGTCAAATCACAATGAACAAATTTATTTTCTTGTTGAAAAGCAATCAACACAAAACGGAGGCGTTCTCTATTTGCAGCCAGTTTAACATTCCAAATATGGCTAGTTCCTGTGTTTAATTGTGGATTAATATGACAATCCCAACTGCGAAATGCCATGGGTATAGAAGCACCATTGTTAATAATTTTAATCATATTCAATTTGCTAAGGTCAGATAATTGAACATGAGGTATTCTCCATGAGATGAGTGAAATTGTAAGTTTAGCTTTTTCAGTAGAAACACTCGAGCGTACAAGATCTTCGTCGTTCTTATTGCGCAAGAGTATCAGTTCATGTTTTCCATTTAATATAACTTTGTTGTAGTCTTCAGCGAATCCTAGAAGCATTTTTAGAGGTACATAGAAATTGAAAAATCCATTTGCAAGAGTGACATCGTCAATTTTGTTCCATCCAGCATTTTGCATCACATTGCTTTCGTTTAGTGATAGAGAAACCAAGTTCTTTATGGTGCTCGTGGCTCCTAAATATCTTGTATGATCAATTTCAATTCCATTGAGCTCATAGCGAATTTCATCAAATAGATATGCTACAAAGTTGTTTTTTAATTTAAAGTTCTCTGAAGAAGAAGAAGACTTAGGGGCATTATCATCGGCAACAAACCCCTCTACATAAATGTAGCTCTCACTGGGTAGCACGTATAAATCTTGATTTTGTATTGAAATTCTAATTTCATCATTATTGTTGTAAGATTGTAAATATGGTACATATGTATGATAATCCTTTTTGATTATATTCTCATCAGACAAGGGTTTATCTAAGACATCTATTATTGAACTCATTTTGTCTTCAATTTAAAATTCAAGGACTTTAGAAAATTTTTATTTGATGTTGTTAGTGCTTTCTGTTGAAGTGGTCGCTTTAATGTTCTTGTTGTTGTTACTGCTTTATTTTTCAATGTATTTGTGTTGTATATTAGCATTATTTAGTTGACCTCAAATGTATTCGTATTGTAATTTCCTCTCCTCGAAAATTAATTAAATCACCGTGTTGATCAACTACTCGCAGCGCTAGTGAACTTATCTCTCTGGTGTTCACAGGTAAATAGATGAGATTTCTTGGAACCTCATCTATTTTATAGCCTGGAGGCACATTAATCGGAAATTCATAAAGAGTGTGCGACTTGGAGTTATTCATATATGTATTATTAGCAATACTACTTTAAATTCGCAAGAGATTCACTTTAAAAGTATTGACTGGAAGATCAGAGTAATAATATTTGCTTGGTGTTAGGATTTTGCTATTGAATCCTAAAAAATTTCCAATTGTATTGTCTTTATTAAAATATACAGGATCCTTGGAACTATTAACTTTAACTGGCATTGTATTGTTATTGGCTTCAATAAAAATCTTATTTTCTGGACAGAGTGTTTATATTGCTCTTCTATAAAATCTACAATATCATTCAATTCATAAGATCCAATTGGTTTTTCAATATTATGTTCCCTTATATGGAACATATTGTTATAGGTGTCTACATTTGGAATACAGTTATATGAATGAAAATCAGTTAGAGCACACTCATATGCACCATGTAATTCAATAGGAAGAAAGTAACTAGCAGATAATTCTGATGAGTTATAGCTCAGAGTAAGTGTTATTGACATTTTAACTGTCTGATTACAATTAAATAAAGTTTAGTACAACATATGGTTTATATAGTTCATCCTATTTGATTTCAGTGATGAAGACACAACAGCCGTAATATGGGAGACTGGAAACACCACCATCGTCTTAGTTTCCAGCTACATGGCGCACGACCTCGAATCACCTCCACCTAAGGTTCGAGAAGTAGCAGATATGGCAAAGCGTAGAGGCCTGCCGATAATTATTGGAGCGGATGCAAACGCCCATCACATTGTTTGGGGAAGCTCGGACACTAACGCAAGGGTTGAGTCTTTACTTGATTTTATTCTTTGCAGTAACCTAAATGTAGCTAATATTGGGTCAGAACCCACCTTTATAACAGCTAACAGAAAGGAAGTTCTGGATATAACTCTTGTTAGCTCCAGACAATCTAATTGGATTAGGGGATGGAGAGTCTCAGAAGACTGCTCCTACTCGGATCATAGGTATATTGAGTTCACAATAGGAATTCTGTCAGAAAGGGCTGTGCCCAGAATAAATAGGAGGAAAACGAACTGGGAAGTGCATCGTAATACCCTAACAGATCTTCTTCCGGAACCCCCAGTCATACAAGACAAGCAGGGTATAATCAACGCTGTAGGTATACTAACAAGCGCAATAAGTTTTGCGATATCAGAATCATGCAGACCAAACGTCTACACTGGTAGGGCAAAACCACCTTGGTGGAGCCCCGAAATTGCAGGGGCCCATGCAGAATCTAGAAGACTTTTTAATGAGGCGAAGAACTTAGGAACATGGTCGGCCTACAAGGCCTCTGTGAACCGTTTTAAAAATTTGATAAGGAACGCAAAGCGTAAGTCTTGGAAGTCCTTTTGTAGCAGCGTTGAAAGCGCCTCGGACGCCAGTAGACTTCGTAAAGTGCTTTCGAAAACGCCCACGGTGCCGGGTTTAATTAAGAAACCTTGTGGCCAGTGGACTATAAGCGCACGTGAAACCCTTGAGGTTCTCATGGAAGCACATTTTCCTGGTTGCTCAGTCTATGAAGATAGGGCAGAATCCAACTTGGAAACCAGCGCTGAATTGGTGCAGGTGCCCATTAGTAGGGACAGGCTTATCTGGGCTATAAACAGTTTTAGTCCTTTTAAGTCACCTGGCCCGGATGGCATCATTCCTGCTGATTTGCAGCGGAATGTGGACCTACTGATACCTTGGCTAATCAGGATATATATGGCATGCATAAAGTGGGCATATATTCCAAAGCCATGGAGGATGTGTATTGTCGTTTTTATTCCAAAAGGAGGCAGAGCATCGCACACCACAGCGAAAGATTTTAGACCCATTAGTCTTTCATCTTTCCTCTTAAAAATATTGGAAAGGTTGGTTGATCTTCATCTCAGAATGACAATCGAACCTGATCGTATATGAGCATCTCAGCATGCATATACTAAGGGTAAATCAGTTGAGACTGCGTTACACACTCTTGTTGGTTCTATAGAGAAATCTCTGGATCAAAAGGAGTACACACTGGTAGCCTTTCTTGACATAGAAGGCGCATTTAACAATGTGAAACCAGAAACCATTATAATGGCTATGGCGAGACTGAACATACATCAGTCAATAATTAAAATGGTTCGGAGAATTCTTATTTACAGAACTATCTCATCCAACCTAGGGCAAGCTTCGATTAAAAGAATAGCTAATAGAGGTACCCCACAAGGAGGAGTTCTATCTCCTATCTCCACTACTGTGGAACCTCGCTTTAAACTCCCTTCTAAGGGAACTTGAAGATAAGATGTTCAAGTGCGTAGCATACGCAGATGACATCGCAGTATTGGTATCGGGTAAACATCTACATACCTTATCTCAGAGATTACAGGAGGCACTAGGTACCACTAGTAGATGGAGTGTCAATAGTGGCCTGAATGTAAATCCGTTGAAAACGGATCTTGTACTTTTCTCGAGAAGATACAAGATTCCGCAATTCCAACTTCCAAGGTTAAATGGAATGGAACTTAAGCTGTCTGATTGTGCCAAATATCTTGGTATATATCTGGACTCCAAACTCTCATGGGAACGAAATGTCCAGGAAAGGGCAAACAAGGCTGCCATTGCTTTGTATGTATGTAAGAAGGCAATAGGGACAACATGGGGCTTAAGCCCTTGCAATTCCAAATGGCTCTTCAATACAGTGATTAAGCCAATATTAACATATGGCGCGTTAGTATGGTGGCCCGCCTTGCAGAAGGCCATCCATCGTGGAACCATTGAAAGGATTCTAAGATCTTCAGCCCTTGCTATTACGGGTGCACCACGGACCACTCCCTCCAAGGCGCTCTTCGTGATGATGCACTGGCTGCCAGGGGATCTCATGGTAAAGCAAATTGCTATGAACTCTGTAACTAGATTACAGTCGGCAAATGCGTGGAAAAAGCTGACTTGCGGTCATTCTATAATAGGAGATCAGTTGAATGATCTACCGGCCAATATAGATTACCGATCACCCATACCTCTGCCTGACAATAGATTCAAATCTAACACATCGGGCGCATCTAACTCGTCTATAGGGGCAGAGGGGGATGTGCTCGAGGTGTATACGGACGGATCGAAGTCACACAGGGGCGTGGGTGAGGGAATCTTTATTCCTCGCTTTCAAAAGAGGATAAGCTTCAAGCTGGACAGTAGGTGTAGTATACTATAGGCTGAAATCTCAGCGATAAGTAGAGCGGCTAAATGGTTGAGGTATTATAGGATATACAACTGGGATATCCGTATATTCACGGACAGCAAAGCTGCCATTAAAAACATTGCGGGCGTTTTTACGACATCGAATCTGGTATATGACTGCCGAATCTCTCTTAACAAACTGGGAATGTATGCTGACCTGGAACTACAATGGATTCCAGGACATGCGAATAGTGTTGGTAACAATATTGCGGATGAGCTGGCTAAGGCTGGAGCTCAAATGCAGGATGAGGACATTGATAGGTAGGTAGGTGTTCCGATGAATTGCTGTAAAATGCAAATACAGCAGAACCTTTTCAGGGTTGCACAGGCTAGATGGTTACATGAGGTCACATGCTCAACCTCTAGAATGACATGGCCCTGTTATGATATGAGGAGGTCCGCAATATTGGTGAGGATTCCAAGAGGACAACTCCGTAATTTGGTCGCAGTCCTAACAGGACATTGCTACATAAGCATACATGCTGGTAGATTAAATCTACCTTATAATGATTTCTGCAGAAGCTGTCAGGACGAGGAAGAGGAGGAAACTGTTGAGCATTTTCTCTGTCATTGCCCAGCACTTGCGGAGGTGCGTTCACTCCACATGAGGGCTCCGATACTGCAAGGTTTGGAGAGTCTGTCGGAATGTGAAATCGGTAGTGTGAATTCATTCATACACCTTTCGGGTTGGTTTCAGCTGAAAACGGATAGTGTATAGGATAAATGAGGATGGGCAGCCCACCTCAATCCGCCCAGGCAGCACAACGGGACCTCTAAGGACCCAAGTGGGCTGGTTTACTATAAATCGGCAGCCTGTTATAACCTAACCTATGGTTTATAAGCATGATTTACATATTTATTTCATATTCTTATTTTAAAATTAACATTAGTTTCTTAATATTACTGCTATTGTTGTTGATGATGGTATTCAGCTATAATATTTCGTTCTTACTTATCCAAGAATTGTGTTGATTAGAAAATCCCAACCATTTAACGTATGCCTCCTTTCCTTTAGTTTTAAGAACCTTTTCAACTAGATATGTATTTGGATATCTAGTTTTCGAAAGTTCTTCAGTATAGAATCCACCTTTAATAGGATTACCAAGATAATCTTCTAATATGAATGTTGTAGGATTTGTATTTTGAACTCTTGTAATTGTGAAAATTTCTGTAGTCCAATTTGGAGTATAACCTTTTTCAAATGTATGCTTATATTTGCTTATGCGTACATGATCTCCAACATTAAATTTCGACATTTTGTACATCTTCAAATGACTGTATACTGTATTTAGTAGCTTTTCCTCATTTGTTGAATTGACTTTAATCGGAGACATTTTGATGGTACAATGAACTTTTCTATTGTATGCATTAAGTAAATCTTTATATATATCAATCCACTTATATGAACCATTAAAGCTAAATTCTTTCCACATCATTCCTTTCAATGTTCTGTTAAATCGTTCTACTATTGATGCTTTCATACTGCTATATGTTGAGTAGTGATTAATGTTGTATTTATCCATTGATTTTCCAAAGTGTTTGTTGAAAAATTCTTTACCATCATCTGTTTGTAAGTTTTTTGGTACTCGTCCTAATTCAAAAATATTTTCCATCGCCTTGGTTGTTTCGAGTGCAGTTTTAGTTTTTAGTGGTACTGCCCATGCAAATTTTGAAAATGTGTCAATTAAAGTTAACAAAAATCGATAATTTCTGTTTTCTCTAGAAAAGATCCCCATTTCAACTAAATCAGCTTGCCAAAGATCATCTATTCCTTTCATTACAACTCTACGACGCATAAAAACTTTTCGAGCTTGCTTATGCAGTTCGTTTACTAAATTTCTTTTTGAAGACATTAAGTTGTTTTACAGATTTTTTGGAGAGTGTTGTGATCTACTTGACGCACTTTCAGCTATTGATACAAACATGTAATTTTCCAATCTATAAATTTTCTCATTAAGCTGTTCAATTTGTTCTTCAAAGAATGTTTTAATTTGTAGAATGTCTTTTTGAATTTTATAATTTTCTTCTATATCTAATTTTATTTCGCGTTGTAGCTCCTCAATTTGCATTTGAATATCTTCTCGAATTATAGTATTATCTTCCTTAAAGTATGTTAATAATTTCTCTTCTAATTTTTCGATTTGAGTTTGCAGAAACAATTTATTGATAACATCGTTTTCCTCCAGAGCTTTTGCAACATTTTTGATTCTTTTGTTTTGGACATCAATGTTGTTGTTCGTATCCATAAAGAACCCCAGCAGTTTAGGTGCATTTTTCAAAGAAATTATGCTGCTAGTATCGTTTAAATAATGTCCAAATTCATCAACAGACATACTTTATATACTTTATTAAAGTTAATGTATTATATTTGCTTCACGTAGTTCTTCAATAATTGATACAATCTCGTTATTGTGATTAGTATGACCTGCACCTTGTGATGCAAGCAGTAGTCGAAGACGATCTACTAACTCATTTGGATCGTCCCAGTATATATAGTTTGGCTTATGGGCGTTAAATTCCATCATTCCATCACCTAAATAACTACCTTTTGACTTAGATCCTGTTGATTCGTTTAAATTCTTCTGGTTTTTCTCGTCAATAAATTTCTTAATAATATGTTTGTATTTATATCCTCTAGTACCCTTAATTTGACCATCAGGTTTATAGTCCCTTCTATATGCATTAGTAGTAATTAAAATCTTTTTATAGATTTCGAGTTCAAATTTATCATAATTTTTTGGTATTTTATGAAACATTAGAGAAAATAGTCCTGGTGTTAGAGCCCATATTTGACCACCAACTTGTATTTTATCTTCATTAAGTTTGAGGTTACTATCACCAAATTTCCATTCATTATTGAAATCTTTATGTGGACCATAGTTTGTATCTAATTCATTTCTTCCTTCCAAGGCTGATAAGTCAGTATAAGTATCTTCTGTATTGGAAGTCTGTGAGTAAAAATCATCTTCATCATCGTCATCATTCACAGTATTAGCATCATTAAATAATATGGTATTATCGAATATTGTTCCTTCTGCTAGTTTCTTTGGTGTACTTGTCTCTATCTTGACTGATGTTTTTTCAGGTTTAAAACTTGTATTATTTTCCACTTCTGTCTTCATTTTACTTTCTTCTTTTATGGGAATTCTTTTAATATTTTTGGAACTATTTATGAATTCTTTGAGTGGTTCTGTTATAGGTTTAAATGTATCTCTTAGTTGTTCACGTGTATCTATTTCACCAGTTTTTATACTACGAAGCTTTTTCTTCAAGACATTTCTTGTCAACACCAACTGTTTTAAAATTTTCTCATCCATGTTTAATAATAGTAAATAACAGGTATCAGCTATTAGATCAGGTATTAGCTTATCAGGACCTGGTCTGGTTTTCAGATCAGCTTATCAGGACCTGATATGGTTTTCAGATCAGCTTATCAGGACCTGATCTGATTTTCAGATCAGCTAATCAGGACCTGATCTGGTTTTCAGATCAGCTTATCAGGACCTGGTCTGGTTTTCAGATCAGCTTATTAGGACCTGGTCTGGTTTTCAGATCAGCTTATCAGGACCTGATCTGGTTTTCAGATCAGCTTATTAGGACCTGGTCTGGTTTTCAGATCAGCTTATTAGGACCTGGTCTGGTTTTCAGATCAGCTTATTAGGACCTGGTCTGGTTTTCAGATCAGCTTATTAGGACCTGGTCTGGTTTTCAGATCAGCTTATTAGGACCTGGTCTGGTTTTCAGATCAGCTTATTAGGACCTGGTCTGGTTTTCAGATCAGCTTATTAGGACCTGGTCTGGTTTTCAGATCAGCTTATCAAGACCTGGTCTGGTTTTCAGATCAGCTTATCAGGACCTGATCTGGTTTTCAGATCAGCTTATCAGGAATCAGATGAGGTTATATCAAATAGATGTATCAAGTTTAAAGTTAGATTAATAACTAGAGGTAATTTTTATGAGTAGTTGCTTATATAGCTATGAAATAGTCAAATTGCTTTCTGTAGCGACCATCGTTTAATTCGTTATCTTTGCTTATCATCAAAAATCCATATTTATCCTTCCAACATTCTCGATAAATTTCTTGAAACTTTTCATAGCTCATATCGCTGGCAACATGATCCTTATAAACATGCTTCATATTTGTCTCATCTTGCTTAAACATTATAATAACATTTGCATTGTCTCTTATTAAATGCTTGGGAATTCTGGTATATGTTTGACACAGGTAGAATGAATCAAAATCCCTATGTCGCCCCATACAAAAATATGTACGTATATTATTCTGCTTTTCACATGCAACATCATCAAATATCATAATTGAATTAGTTTTAGCTTCGTCAGGTGGAATAACTGATTCATTATCGGTGAATGTATAATACCCCATACCTTTAATTGGTGAAATTAGTTTCTTCAGGTGTTCATATTTAGGTTGATAGAGAGATTTTGAGTATAAATAGATGTTTTCAAACTTGAGTCCATTAGGACTTTCTAGCAAGCCAATCATAACATTAGTCTTTCCACAATTTGATGGTCCCACTATTAGAGCACGAATAGAATTTGGTAAGAGAGGACTATGTTTTATTTTTGAACTGATGTTCGCTGAATCATCAATATTACGAACTAAAATATTTTTATGTTGTTTTACTTACTGCATTTTTGTAACTAAATGCATTTCATATATATTACTTTTTATATAGAAAAAACTAGATAATATGGTTATACGAAATCAGAAAACTTTTAGTCATAAAAACACCGTCGTTGGAGGAGGTCTAGTAGACAAAATAATAAACTCTCTACCTGTTGAACTTCATCTACCTGGATATCAGTACTGTGGACCTGGAACAAAACTACAAAAACGTTTAAATCGAGGTGATAAAGGAATTAATTTATTGGACTCTGCGTGTAAAAATCACGATATTGCTTATTCCAAAAATAAGGATTTAAGTAGCAGACATAAAGCTGATAAAATACTTGAAAACTCCGCTTGGGATCGAGTTTTATCAAAAGATAGTAGTCTTGCTGAAAAATCATTTGCATATATGGTCACTAACGCAATGAAAGCCAAAACAAAATTTGGTATGGGTGTGGAGAAAGAGAAAAATGTTAAAAAGAACAAACTAAATGTTAAAACACTATTTAGAACATCAGTTAGAGCTGCAACAAAAATACTAAAAAAAGAAAAACCATTAGATATTAACACATCTATTAAAATTGCACGAAAATCTATTAACAAGTCATTCAAAGGAAGAAAATCTCAAATTATAGTACCACGTGTGATACGTGTCCCAAAAATTGGTGGTTTTTTACCTCTAATACCGATTTTAACTGCTCTGGGTGCAATTGGTAGTCTAACAACTGGAGGTGCTGCCATAGCTAAAGCTGTTAATGCAACAAGGAATGCTAAAAATCAAATTGATGAAGCAACTAGACATAATGGAATCTATAGCAGTTGGAAAAGGACTTTACTTAAAACCATATAAAAAGGGTTATGGTTTAGTTCATAAAGAGGAATCAAAAAACTCTTAGAGATGCTGCCCAACAGACCACTTTCTGATGTGGACCTAAACCGTTTCTCTATAAATATTCCATATTTTAAAGGTGTTTTCATGTTGAATACTCTACCAAAACGAACAAAGAAAATTGAATGTGGAATAATCAATTTAGATGTATCAACAGGACCTGGTACACATTGGGTAGCATATTATAAAAACATCAATGAAAAAGAATATTTCGACAGCTTTGGAAACTTACAACCTCCTTCGGAAGTAGTCAAATATCTTGGTGCAAATATTAAATACAACTACAATCAACATCATAATTTTAATACATTTACCTGTGGACATTTATGTCTTAAATTTCTTTATGAAATAACTGAAAATATTAAATAAAAACACAAACATTTATATTTTACAAAACTCTTTAATGTCTTTTTATTTATAATTTAATACAGAATTAATGTATTTTATTGCCAAATAGGATACTGTGAATTTTGAATTAAAAATTCACTCAGCTCACTCTCAAGGACTAAGTTTTGTTCACCTTCTCTGCTTAAGTGATATGATCCGCTCGAGAGATCCTTAATTTCATCATCGGTTAAACTGTTGTATCGTTTAGGCAGGAACATAATGTTGTTTTCCAATTCAACTTTTAGTGTGGGTCCATATTTGGTTGTTACACGTTTTACATTTTGAATATTGTATTTAATTGATGTCTCAAGCTCCTTTATATGAATTAATGTTTTGTTTTTCAGAGAATTAAATCTTGATGTTAGATTTTTGGTGGAGTCCATTTTTTTATTTAGTTCTTATCACTTTGAATGTTTAATTGAAAATGAACTGAAAAGTATTGGTGATGACTTCAAGAAGGCTAATCGAAAATATTTATGGTGAATAAGTGAGGTATAGTGATAGAGAGAAAGAGATAGTTATAGAGAGAGAAAAGGTATAAAGAGAGAGAGAGAGAGAGAGGGTTAAAAAGAAGTATGGAATAGAGATGCTAGTATAGATATTTTAAAGATCAGGAGATGTTGCTTTAAAAATTTAGGGAGCAAATTAGTATCAAAGGAATCTTCAAACAATCGTCATCATTCATTTATCAGCAAATAAAATGAGCCAAATTAGACGTACTCTAAACCAATTTCTAACAGATTTTGAAAGCTTCTGGTTATATGATCATTGGGAGATGATCAAATTCTTTCAAAATATGCTGGAGGAAAATGAACAATATGGCGTCATGGAAGACGAAGACAATACAGAAGGACATTTTACAAACTGCCCATGGTACGATCCGAAGTGTGAGGAAGGACCTGATACTTGTAGATGTACAATATATTTTTTACGGAAAAGTATATTAGAACATCTAATAATTGGATACTATGAAATGTTTCCATCATTATAAATAAAATATTTAAGAAATTAAATTAAATGGTATTATTAACAGAAATAAAATAAAATTGTATTATTAAAATATTTCTTGTTTTGTATTATTTTTTCTAAAGGAAAATTAGGAATCATCTGTTCGAATACAAAATAACAGAAACTTGTAAGTAGTGAAAAATATAAGGACTTATCCGATTATCTTAATTGTGTCTCTTTATAAAAATATCTAATGGAATTTCACAATATTGTGAAATTCAATTTCTCTTGTAGAGAACCTCTCAAAGAAAAATGGAATTTCACAATATTGTGAAATTCAATTTCTCTTGTAGAGAACCTCTCAAAGAAAACAAGATTGTGCATGTTTAATTTATGTGAAGACAAGACTGTGCATGTTTAAGCAATATGAAAACAAGAATTTACAAATAAGCAAAAACAAAAACTGTTTGATCCAACGAAGTAAAGCCAATGAAGAAATAAACACCATTTCATTCTTTTTTCAATATTTTATTTCAAATTTTTTCTTAAAAATTCATATAGATATGTACAACAATTTTTCTTAATGAATAGGATTTTATATACAACAATTTTTCTTAATGAATAGGATTTTATATACAATTTAAAAATTAACTAAAAATTAATTAATTTTAACAATTTTCTTGCATTCTAGCAATCTCATCTAGCAACATATCAAGTTCGTATTCAGGGTTAGTTTCCTTAATACGAAAATGATACCATGCATATGTGTTAATGTTATTTGATCTAATTTTTCTCTTATCGTCTCCATAACTTAAGACTACCTTATTTAGTTACTAGTATATATCTGATGTAGCTTAGATTTAAATGTTAACATATTATCATACACATTAGTCTTATTAAATAAACAATTTTTATAAGTAGCTAAACTATATTTATCTAATATGGCTCTCTTTACCCCCTTCGATTTTTTAACGTCATTTTGATTTTGTACACTGAATGAGTACATTTTTGATCGCAGCCCAACAAATTCTGTCATTATTTTACCGCAATTTTCATCCTTCATCATACCAATGACTTTTTTATTTACTAGTGGAAAATTATAAATATTGTCTGTAGGATAGTCCGATGTATCAAATTGTTCTTGTATGTCATTTTTGATGTCAGCGTAAAGTCGTCCGGTTTTATTGAATATATAAAAGAGTCCGTGTCCATATAGTTCAATGAGAGTTTTGTCTTAAACTTAGGTTGCATGTACCCGTAATGGAAATTATACATTTTCCATTTGGAAAGCTCGAGTACACAAAATCCTAAGTAAATTGGTTTATTGTAGCAGGTTTTGACTCTAGTCATTTCGATTGCTACCAGATCTTCGGAAAATATAGATAAACTATGAAAATTTGGTTTTGATATCCAATCTTGGGCACCCAAATGGTTCCGATTCGTTCTCTCCCAACTATTAACAATTTTAACATCTCTCCTCTTATCCACATTTTCCATGGTTTTACCATACACTGCATTATTAAGTAGTTTGAAAAAATTTTTTTCAAAAGCATTTTTAGCAGTGGCCCTATGTCTGGTATTTAGGTCAATATACCCTTTTAACCATGGAGATTGTTTAAATGCTAGAATACGATGAGTTTTCTTTAAAACTAAGCCATATTCTAAGCACTGTTTCAGAACTCTAAAGTGTATCACGTATGATTGCTTTGTAGAGAAATCGGTTATCAACTTGCTATACTTCGCTTGCATAACTTTTTTATTTTCAGCGCAAAAAGGAAGGTCATTATGCAAGTCGTGTAAATGAGAGGGATAATCCAACGTGACCTCATATACATAACCGTCTGTTCCATTGTCAGCTATGCTGTTTGGGTCCAGATTCAGCTCGTCTTGCGATAACCATCTGAACCCACCATGAGGAAGATATTCCGACATCGCCCAACCATACAAATTGTTAGCGTCTAAATAGACGAGAAATTCTGAGGGCTTCTCTTTATCGAAATCTTCCAAATATTTGTTATTCGCTTTCGAATATCTTTGACTACACTGTACGATCCCTCCACGTATACCTTTTTTCATAAAATTGTACATGTCTATGTCTGTCAATAATTCTAATTCAATTTTTGTGTATTTGAGCAATGCATCCCAGGAAAGGCCAGGTGCTGTATAATATTGGCATGGATCGAGCTCATAAATACCTTTACAAACTTTTCTAAAGTTCTCGAAAATATCTGTCAGTAAGAGGACATCTGTTTTTAAGTAAAGTTCCATGTAATCTTTCATAGTTTTGCAACCAAAAGTATTCCATACCTCTTCAGCATGTGAGTATTCCTCTAAAGAACACTCTTTATTGTTCAACTTATTAAAGAAATCACTGCGTGAAGGCAGCTGACACTCATCTAATTTTTGGAATGAATTTAGGTACTCATACGGGAAAATACCTTTTTTCTTAATAAGCTGAAATTCTTTTTCTGACTGAAATAAGGACCTTATAGTTCTGAAATCATTATCCGACAAATTGCAGGCTAATGATTCCAAACTCTCAGCCATAAAGCGTATTGTATCAAGAAATCTTATTTCAAGCTTATGGCCATCACTCATTTCTGTAAATTGGGAGAGGGATATATAAAGTTCCTTATTGAGAGGGAGTACTTTCAGTTGCATTGAAATTTCACCTAGATCTTTAATAAAAAGATGTGAGTCATAATTTGAGTAATTGTGAAAGTAAACTGGTATAAACTTGGGGATTTGGTAATTTAAATTACAGTTATTTTGGGCTGCACCTCTACATTTACCACTAATGTGACAATGATCTCTAACGCGATCTTTACCTAGAAATTTTTGACAAATATGACAATTCACCGCACTATAAAAATTATAAATATCAGAAGGGGATAAAGTATCCATTTGTCTATTATTTACTAAGTGACTATTGTATATATCCTCACAATCTTTAATTAAATATGATACAAATTTTTTTGAGGCATCTTTTCCTGTGTATATCCTTAATTTATCTAACTTATTGCTATTGAGACACTTAATATAATAGCTAAATGCACAAGGAGTGTGCTTTTTGACTAGACTAGTTTTATTACTTACACTATTACTAACTTCTTCCTTGAAGCTCAGAATTGCATCCGGACCTGATGGTATAGTTGTAACAATTTTACCGCACTCCGCCTTATGATTTGTCATACCATTTTCGATGTGGGTGTACTGGAGACAGCTATTACAGAAAATTAATTTACTTTTGTGCTGCGTTATTTGATCCCGTAAAAGTCTGTGAATGATAAAAAATAAATAAAAGTTTATAAGTAAAATGTATATAGTATAAAATATATAAACAGGTATATGTATCCTTAAAATAAAAAGTTGTATATTTTTTTAACTTACCTTGATATATTCTTTATCAATATGTAGTGATGACCTGCAGCATTCTCTAAAAGTAGTAAGTTGACGTGGTTCACTTTCTCGTCCTTGGTCACATAATAAGGACCAATGATCTGATCTGCTCCCTCATCATACCCAAATACGTTCACACTTATAGTCGGATTGTTTACCTCAAACTCTTTGATTTTGTTAAGTGCTAATGGGTACCTTAAATTTTTGAAATTTAACGCTACACCATTTCGCGTAACAATCGTCTCTGCAGCAATGTCAGGGATATTATACGAACTGCAACGTTTTGGGTTATCGTATTTGGTTGTATCCATTGCAGCAATCAGACACCACTTGAAGCAATATTCATCATCGTTTTGTATATTGATGCAAGCCTTTCTTCTTACAAGTTTTTCAGGAGTGGATATCCAATTCGAGCCTTTGACGAGCGACGATTTGTTGATGTTGATTTCAGCTCGGACTATGCGTGACAAGGTCCAACCAGAATCTCGCTCTTCAAATTCGGACATTTTGGTTGAAATCTCCTCAACCTGTTTACGTAATATTTCTTCTATATTGTCTGCCTTTGTCAGTAAACTCATTTTGGCTACATGTGATATTATGCACAACTCCAATTCCTCTCCAACAATTTTTATATACTCGGCCACAATACTCACATGAAATTTAATTATTGTATATTTAGTTAAATTTATTTGAAGTCTCTCCATAAAAATATTTTTGTTTTCCTTAATAAACTCTTCCAAGAGAAGTTGGTCTTTTTTATTTAGAATTGCATATGTGGCGATATGATTTTTGAAGGCTTTCGATATTTTATAATATCTCACATTATTTTCTTCTGTCCTGACATGGGGAGTACTCATTGGAGTTGGCAGAGTTTCTTCTCCTATTTCTTCTACATCTACTTCTCCATCACTTTCCGGTAAACTTATGTCCATAGCATCGTTGTATAAGGTCCCTCCAAGGATATCCACACCTTGTTGTTGAGCTTGTTGTTGTTGTTGTTGTTGCTGCTGCTGCTGCTGCTGCTGCTGCTCTTGTTGATGATAAGTAAGAGGTTGCCATTGCATCAAATTGGAATACTGCTGCATTTGGTTATCTGGTGTGACGGGATTATAATTGTAACTTGGATACTCATATTGCATTGGTACTCCTGATCCCAAAAACTGATTATTCCATGACATTGATGTAGGGTAACAGTTAGGCATACCGTATTGTTGATGATTCATTGGTAGTTGATATTGGGGGTACTGTAAAGAGGGTTGTTGCTGATGATGAAATGTATTTAGATGCTGTTGATGATTTTGAAGAGATGACTGCGGTTGCTCTTGATTTCTGTCCCGGCTTACGATCTCTTGATCCTGCACACTGTGATTTTTAACATGGTCCAAAAAGGACTTTTGGTATTTATATACCTTATGACATCTATTACACATATATCCAGAAGAACTCATTTTTAATTAGTTTATAGAATTTATATTTGAATTTAACACAATTGCTGATGATACTACTTGTAAATACAATAAAGTACTGATGTGTTGGTTATAAAAGTTGGCGTATTTATACGAAAATTAGTAGCGGTAGCCTTGCGGCATTCATAATTTTTATTTTTTGTTTCTCTGCTGATGACTGTACTTAGTTTAAAATCCTCTGCTTTAAAAGAATTGAAGACAAAGAAACTGACTACGTTGCAAAATATAAATGTATTCTACACAAGCACAAAATATTCCACGCACAAGTTCCCACGATCGCACATTTATACATTCATACATTCATTTATACATTCATACATGCGTACATACATTTATACATTCATACATACATACATACATACATACAAATATATTTCTTAAACAAATAAATACAATATACAATTACCATCGACAATCAAGCTGGACCACCCACACACAAGCATTAGGGGTGTTCACATACATGAGAACATTTTAGGGGTGTTCACATACATGAGAACATTTTAGGGGTGTTCACATACATGAGAACATTTTATAAATAAATAAATAAAATAATTAAATAAATTAAATTAATTTATTTAATTATTTTATTTATAAACAATTTATTTTATTTATAAACAATTTATTAGCGTGAGGAAATCACACATACACATTCCCACGATTCATATGAGAATCGCCTAGTATTCATCAAATATATTTTCTCCAGATATTACTGATATAGTATTACGATAACAAATTTATACAGTCTGGCAACACTGGCAATTTTCCCGTCGGCATTAAGAAATATAGTAATCATGCATTGCCGTCGGCATTTGAAAAAAATAATCATGTTTTGCCGTCGGCATATGAAAAAAATAATCATGCATTGCCGTCGGCATTAGGAAAAATAATCATGAATTGCCGTAGGCATTAGGAAAAATTATCATACATTGCCGTAGGCATTAGAAAAAATAATGATGCATTGCCGTAGGCATTAGGAAAAATTATCATGCATTGCCGTCGGCATTAGGAAAAATTAATTAATTAGGAAAAATCATCTCATGATTTTCCCGTTGGTATTAGGAAAAATCATTTTCATGATTTTCCAGTCGGCATATATGTATACTTATGAAATATTAATCTTATGAAACCCCTTAATCCACCCCACAAACATACATACATATAAATTCCCACGGTCATAAAAAACCTGACTTACTGAACCGCCCTCGTATGTAGTAATAATAAAAAAAAAACTCCTTATGTAAACAAAAATCTCCTTATGTAAACAAAAAACTCCTTATGTAAACAAAAAATCGGACGGACTTATTGAACCACCCTCGTAGGTATCAAATTTCCAAGAATTTTAAAATTTTCAAATTTTAATTACCCAAATTTCACAATTTCAGCCACAATTTAACAATTTCAGCCCACAGTTTAACAATTTTAATTGACCCAGAACCCCCATTTCCCTACTACTCATGTAAATACATGTTTTCTGTCGTTGGTCGTAGTTCAACGTAAATAAAATATCTTTGCGAATCAACAAATTTGCGACAAAATGGCATCGATTTGTTAGTGCATATTTTTGCATATTTTAAAATAAATACATATTTTTGCACATTTCATTATAATTGTATATTTTTAATACATGTTTTAATTTGTTTCATGCTATAAAACAAATTTTGGTGTTTTTTGATTAGTTTTAAAGTATTTTTGGCATTCATACGACTGTGTAAAAACAAAGAAGAGGAAAACGAAAACAATTTCAACTGAGATGAAAACTCAATTCATTTGAAAAATTCAAGACAAAATAAAATACAAAAGCATAAACTAAAAGCCCTTTTAAACCCAAAAATGTTTGTGTATTTTTTTTGGCGCTCTTTACCAGTTACGTGTTAATTTTGCGTGTTGCAGGCTTTAAAGAAAAATATTCAGGGATACAAATTCCCCTACAGCCTATAGTAACTATGTAGATGGGGAGCGTGGTTGAATGCTGTCAAAAACTAAATTTATATTAACAAAGTTAAAGAAATTTTAAATAAAAAAAAAACTTAGGCACTGAAGTGATATTTGAGCACCCAGAGAATTGCTTTCGAGCTGACATTATATCAAAATTAGATCGTTTTGATTCTTTAAAAGCTCAAGTAAAACAATGTGTGCTCTGAAAGACAGAATAAGTGAAGACATTAAAAATAAATTAGATAAAGTTATACAAAAAAATTATGCACTTAAAAAATGCAACAAATTGCATCAATATTTTATAGTTCAAATAGCTAAAATTTAGAAACTCAATAATCCACAAACGAACTAGCAGCAGCATATTTAAATATGTTTTTTACAGAAAAAATAGTCAAAGATTTGCCTTTGACAATTTACAAAAATACTTATTAAGTTACGTAAATAAAAGTTCTTCTTAACTGTATTTTGTATATGGAATACAAATGTTTGTTAAGAAAGCAATGGAGCTGATTTTTTTTTAAATTTTTTAATGTTATTAATTTAGTTTTTAATACATATTTCTATATTTTTAATGTATCTTTTATGTACATAAAACGCGATTTTAAATGCATAAAAATCCTTTCCCTATTTATTACTTTCCTAGCCCCTCAAGAGATATTGTGCTTTACATAAAAAATACTTTAAATTTTTCTTTTCGAATGCCATCCACAAAAATTGTTCTTTATATTATATTTCACGTCAATTTACAAGCCATTCATCCAATTATTACGCAAACCAAAATGTTGTATGGACCAGTACAGAAATTTTTTCTGTTATTTATAGTTAATATGTCGTATAAATATTTTAAATTTTGCAGCTTTTACGAAATAAATAGAACTATGCTTCATTTTTGAACTAACGTTCGGTGATTCATCAATATTTCGTACCAAGGTATTTTAATGTTGTTTTGTTAACCGCAATTGTGTAATTAAATGCATTTTAAATATAAATATCATCTCTTACTATAGAAAAAAAAACCATACATAAAAATACCTTGGTACGAAATATTGATGAATCATCAAAAGTTAGTTAAAAATGAAGCATAGTTCCCTCTTGGTCTGTCAAATTGTAAAAAAAATAATGTTATGATGGGCTTGCTAGAAGGTCCTAATGGAGTAAAGTTTGAAGACATGTATTTATACTCAAAATCTCTATATCAACCCAAATATGAATACGTAAAGAAATTAATTTCATCAATAAAAGGAATGGGATATTACACATTTACAGATAATCGGTCATGTCACAGAGTTCAATTCCGTTCGGAAACGGAATTCAATCCACCCCATTTTTGTAGAAGATGGAGTCTAAAAAATAAAACTAAAATATGGGCATTTGTCGGGTGTGTCCAGACTATTGGAAGCGGTGGTATGCAGGGTTATACTCCGGCTAGGGCTTGACATCTTGAGGTGGTTCAATTTCGTTTTCGAATGGAATTGAACTCTGTGACATGGCGAAATGAATATAATATTTCTCCTAACGAAGCTAAAAGTAATTCAAATATGAAATTTAACGATGTATTGTGTGAGAAGCATATTTTGGTATGGGATGACATAAGAATGTCTATTTATTCTACTTATGCCAAGCTTGTACAGTCAAATCCCGATAATTCGTAAATGCAAGGAACCGGCCATTTCTTACGAATTATAGGGGTTTTCGATTTAGTGGGGTTTCGATTTATTTACTAAAACGATAAAAAAACACTAAAACCAAAATTTTTTTGTTTTTGTAACACCGACAGGGTTTTATGCGTGCGCTTTGACATTTTTCTTTATTATTCACGTAACAAACTAATCTTACGAAAATAAACACATACACAAGCAAAAACCCACGCCAAAAAATAGTGGTAAACAAAAATTAATTCTTTCCATGTTTCTGTTGTTTTTATTACGAATTATTTGTGGTAGTTAGCATACAATTACGATTTATAAGAGGTAAATAAGATTTATTTGAAAAAAAACTACGAATTAGCGAGGAAACCATAATGTATGGAAATTTTACGAATTAACGAGATTTTTTCAAGGGACCGACAGTGTATTACAAATTATCGGGAATTACGATTTATCCGGGTACGAATTATCGGGATTTGACTGTACCAGAATCTCTAAACATTTGCTACCGGACAATTCTAATGTAATTATAATATTTAAGTAAAATGAAAAAAATATAAAACATCTTGGAAGAATAAATATGGATTTTTGATTATAAGAAAAGATACTGAATTAAACGAAAACAACTTGAGTAAATAAAATTTTACTTTTACGTATTTCATCTGACCTTAAACTTAATTCATCTAAATGTTATAAATGGCCAGCTACTTATAACCTGATCAGCTACGATAACCCAATCTGAACCATAACCCAGAAAACGAGTCCAGCTACCTGATAAGATGATCTGAAAACCAGAACATGCTACCTGATAGCTTGATCTGGTACCTTAGAACCTGATCTTAAAACCAGACCACCTATCTTATATCCCGATCTGGTACCTGATAATCTGATCTGAAAACCATACTAGCTACCTGATGGTCTGAAAACCGGACCAGCTACCTGATAACTGGATCTGATACCTGATAATCTGATCTGAAAACCAGACCAGCTACCTGATCTGATAGCTGATACCTGAACTACTAGTTGCTGTTAACAAACATGGATGAGAAAGTCTTAAAGCAGTTGGTGTCGACAAAGAATGTCTTGCAGAAAAAACTTCGTAGTATAAAAACTGAAAATAAAGTTTCAAGTCTCAGAAACCATCAGCCTAGATAGAGAAAATACCATCAACGAAATTTGTAGGAGGAACAATAGCTGATTACACCATCTTATTTAATGATACTAATAATGATGCTGAAGATGATTTTTATGCACAGACTTATAATAAAGAATACCTTTATACTGATTTATTACTCTTAAAAGCGAGGAATTAATTAGATATAAACTATGGTCTACACAGGAATCATAATTACAAATTGAAATTTGGTAGCAGTAACAATGAGCTAAATGAGGATAACATTTAATTTGGAAGTCCCTAACCGGGCTCTAAACTCGGTTTTATTTTCTTTAATGATTGCTAAAACATAAAAAAAACTATGACAAATTTTAATTTGAAATCTACAAAAAAGTTATAATTTCTACCAATGCATACAGAATCATCATCATTGTTCTCTGGAAGAGAACGATTTTATCAATAAATTTTTCTACTCAAATCGATAAACTAAAGGACAAATAATATACTTTAAGGACAATAATATAATTCAATCATTGCGTACAATGTAAAATACATTAAGAGATATAACACAATTATAAAACTGAAAAAAAATTCTAAAAATTAAATCAACTTTTGAAAAACAAATTGAACAGCTGAACGATAAAATTTATAGATTAGAAAATTAACTACATGTTAGTATAAATAGCTGAAAGTGCATCAAGTAGATCACATCGCACTCCAAAAAATCTGTAAAACAACTGAATATCTTTAAAAAGAAATTTAGTAAACGAACTCTATAATAAATCTCGAAAATTGGTTGTGCCTTATGGAGATGTAATGAAAGGAATAGATAATCTTTTATGGAGCTGATTTAGTTAAAATGGGGAACTATTCTACAGGAAATAAAAATGATTGATTTTTGTAGACTGTAGTTAACACATTCTTATATAGTCAGTACCGCTGAAAATAAAAAGTGTACTCGAAAAAACCAAGGCAATGGAAAATTTTTTTTAATAAATATTACTCAATATGAAAGCATCAATAGTAGAACGATTTAATAGATCATTAAAAGGAATGATAGGGAAAGAATTTAGCATTAATGGTTTATAAAGATGAATTGAAATATACAAAGATTTACTTAATGTATACAACTTAAAAGTTCATATCACAATAAAATGTTTCCGATTAAAGTTAACTCAACAAATGAGGAAAAGCTGCTAAATATAGTATACAGTAATTTGAAGATGAATAAAATGTTGATGTTGCCGTCATTTATCTACATGATATTTTTATATTATTTTATTGCTATGTACATATATAAGTATGTATTATTTGTTAACTTCTCTTAAGAAAATCTCAACTCAATTATTACATATACATACATATATACATATGTACATACATATGTATGTAAGTATTAGTGATAGTTCTCGCTGAACCTTCATAGTGAACAGACGTATTAGCGGAGTTTTTTTTTCATATACATCTTAAACAAACAAAAAATCATACAAAAAATATTCGTAATACATAATAACAGTAATACATATTAACTTTGATAAATAAGCAAAGCAAATATTGCTGATATTTTTTTTACATAGCAAGAAACAAAAAAACAAAAACCGCAAAGAAAGTGCCCTTGAGGAATACTCTACATGAGTACCTCAAAAACAAAAAATTGTGAAGTGAGTTCAAACGGCAGAAATGCATAATTTACTGTGAGTTCTGAAGCTCTTAATGTCTTTTTCTAACGGCAAAGCCACTTTTTCGCCAGCGATCAACTTCGCTTTGTCCAATGCCAACTAGTGATTCGTTAACATTACATTTGCCTAGAACTTCTTCATATAAGTCAGCGATATCATACCCTTCGGGGTCGTATACAGCACTTAACAATGTTATCACTACAAATAACAGTAGCACTAAGCCCAAGGTCCAAGTCGGAATGGATAGGTATATAACTGTGGTAAAGCGTGGGCGAAGCCCAAATTCTTAAAAAATTTCATCTGCTCCAAAGATGTCTAGGGATAACAGCGCATCATCTACTAATCGTTAAAATCGGTTTTCACTATTGCAAGACAATAACGACAAGCCCGCTGCATTATCGCTAAAGTCTTTTAAGCCACCACCTATCTATCTGAGAGAAAAAAACTCTAACGCGCTTTTAAAAAAATTATTGTCGGCCATTGGTGAAAATACTTTTCATATCATTCCAATTAAACGGGGTAATATTGATGAAACTAAGATCCAAATATGTGATGAAACAGATTTCCGGAAAATTATTAGTGAATTTGAAAAAAACAAAACAAATTTTTACACCTATGAACTTAAAAGTGCTAAAGGTCTACAATTAGTATTAAAGGGCATATATTCATATGTTGACCCCGAAGAAGTAAAATGTGCTCTTATCGACAAAAGATTTAAGGTTAAAAATTTTACTAATATAATTAAGAGCGAAAAGGTCACCCAACCCCTATTTCGGGTCGAACTGGAGCCGAATGCCATACAATTGAAAAAAATGAAACCCATCCAATTTATAGCGTAAAGTTTCTCTTGCACCGAAAAATCACAGTTGAAGAGCCACGTAAGCGTTCAGGTCCCGTACAGTGCCACAATTGCCAAGAATATGGCCATACTAAAACTTACTGCAAATTACCTACAGTTTGTGTTATCTGCGGAGAATTGCACGGTTCTACTAGCTGTACGAAGGCAAAAGATTAAGCTGAAAAAAAATGTAGTAATTGTGGAGGTAATCACACTGCTAAATACAGAAGATGTCCTGTATATTCTTTCGTTAAAAAGACTAAGGCACAAAAACCTAAATTTGCTCTAGCTCAATCAGCAAACGCTTTCCAATTTTCCTCCAATGAGCCAACCAAGTACTTCACGTGTATCATATGCCGATGCTGTTAAGACAAATTCTTTTCCCACGCAGAAAAAGTCCTCACCAAGTAATTTAACAAATGCTAACACAAGCTTTAATTTCAGTCGCCTTGAAACCACTATTGATAATCTGGTGCAAACTATAAATAACTTTACTACAAATATGACTAACATGATGCATGAAATGCAGAATACTCTGCTTCAAGCATTAATTAACAAGCCATGAACACGTTAAAAATATGTTTTTGGAACGCAAACGGCAGTCGCCAACACAAAAATGAGCTCGAGCACTTCCTTTCGGAAAAAAATATTGATGTAATGTTAGTTTCTGAGACTCATTTGACTTCGAGAAGCCTTATATGCCTTATATGATACTAAGGACGCGAGAAGAAGAGCATGCGGTGGATCAGCAATTTTAATAAAATCAAGACTCAAAAATTATATTCTCAAGCACTATATTCTTGATAACATCTGTGCAGAAAATTTACAAGCAACTAATATTTGTGTTGAAAATTTTTGTAAAAATTTCGTTATATCATCAATTTACTCCTCTCCAAGATTCTCAATCACTGAGGATGAATACTAGGATTTCTACAAATCTCTTGGGCCTTGTTTCGTAGCAGCTGGAGACTACAATGCAAAGCATACGTTCTGGGGTTCACGCCTTATTACACCTAGAGGAAGAGCGTTGTTCAACACAATTTCAAAAATGAGCTTCGACGTCATTTCGAGTGGAGAGCCCACTTACTGGCCTACAGACATACAAAAAATTCCGGATGTTATAGATTTTGGAGTCATGAAAAATATTTCTAGAGATTTAGTTCATGTCCAAGCTTTCTTAGATCTCTCCTCCGATCACTCTCCCACTATCGTTACAATCTGTAACCCACTAAAAAGTGATTTACCTCACCCATATGTGAAGATGATCAATGCTGTTAATTGGCTGAGATTCAAAAAATATCTTAGTAGTCACTGCACGGAAAACATGTTGCTAAGAACATCCGATGATATTGAATCTAATATTGCGAATCTTAACGAAAATATAAAGCAGACTGCTGAACATGCTTCTACCTCCCACCCGCAGACTGGGTTTAACAGAATTTATTCTACGGATATTGAATGTCTCGTATGTGAAAAAAGAAGAGCTAGAAGAGAATGGCAACAACACAGATCACCACGATATAAAATCATGTTTAAAGAGTGCACTAAACGACTCCAAGAGTTGCTTGCATATGAAAAAACTGCATTTCTTAAAAATTATTTGGAAAACCCCGATGTCATATCAGCATCTAATTACTCTTTGTGAAGCGCTGCTAAAAAGCTTAAAAACCCGTTGGGTTTAAACCACCTCTGCGCACTTCTACCGCAGGTTGGGCAAGAAGTGATACGGACGGTAACTTGTTTGCAAAGCATTTAATACCCTAAACAGAGGTACTGCTGCTATTGATTTACCGATTGTAGTTGCTCTACCCTCTCGACCCTTAAAGTTTAAGATGCGTGACGTACAGAAACTAATTACTGAGCTCAACCCGAAGAAAGCTCCAGGTATTGATGGCATTAGTAACAAGATGCTGATGAACTTGCCACGTATTGCAATTAGAATCCTTCTATTTATTTTTAATGCCATATTAAGACTAGAGTATTATCCACACAGCTGGAAGCTTGCCAAGGTCAAAATGATTCCAAAGCCGGGCAAAGATCTTACCAAGGCTGAGTCGTACAGGCGTAAGTTTACTACCAACAATGTCAAAGCTCTTCGAAAAGTTACTCATGATCAAATTGTCCCCAATTATAATTGGTAGTCGGTGCATACCAGACCATCAGTTTTGTTTAAGGAGTCAGCATAGCACCATTGAACAAACGCATAGATTGGTTCAATTTATAAAAAGAACATTTGAAAAAAAGAAATATTGTTCTGCCCTCTTCATTGATGTTTCTCAGGCATTTGATAAAGTATAGCATGAAGGCCTTATTTTAAAATTGAAATCATATCTACCAATAAATTTTCTGAAGCTATTGGAAATTTATATTACTATCCGGAAGTTCACGGTTGTTGAAGGAGACTTCATGAGTGTGCCCGAATCTATATCATCCGGTGTGCCACAGGGGAGCATACTGCGGCCAGTTTTGAATTTGATTTATACTTGTGATATGCCTTTGCGCAGCGATATCTATACATCTACTTTTGCCGATGATACAGCCTGCCTTAGTATGCACAAAACCTCTCACGAGGCTTCCCGATATCTACAAGAACATATTACACAGCTGGAACTATGGTTAAACTTATGGAGAATTAAAGTTAACGAACAAAAGTGTATTCAGCTAACATTTACCCTGCGAAGAGGTACTTCTTCCCCAATTCGAATCAACAATCATGTTGTTCCTCAACATTCAAATGTGAAATACAATATGGAAACACCATATTGACTCAAAGCTAACACAAATGAAACTTAAATTAACTCAGATACATCGGCTGATTGGTAAAATTTCAACACTCAGTCTAGATTGAAAACTTTTAATATACAAGTCGCTTTTGAAACCCATATGGTGCTACGGAATACAGCTATGGGGCACTGCTTCAGCTTCCAATATAGAGAGAATCCAACGAAGGCAAAACAAGATTTTAAGACTAATAACATCGGCTCCATGGTACATCAAAAATTCAAATTTACATCGTGATTTAAATATGCCACTAGTGACTGAAGAAATTAAAAAATACGCAGGCAAATACTTAACAAAACTCGAGTCTCATCCCAATTCACTTGCTCGTAACATCTTGAATTTTACTGGACACATCCGCTTAAAAAAACGCGACACTATGGCTCTAATACTCAACACTCCAGATGAAACAGCTTGAAAATATTTTTGTGCTTAATACGATATTTATGTATTATTGATTACTATAACTAAGTTTATGCCTGACACTGGTTGGGCCTAATTATTATATCTAGATTTAAGATTTGAAAACTTATTGTTAGTTCATTTTTTGAAGATACAATAAATAAATATACGCATGAAAAAACAAAATAAAAATAAATATGTATGTAAGTATTCATATATTATGTACTAGTCGTTCTCAGACCTTAAAAATGTGTTTTGGGCGTCCTGAGCATATTTTAGAAAGATTGATTGAGAAGGCAAAAAAATGCCGCCGCCAAAAGAAAAATTAGAAGCAATTATTGAATTTGATCTATGAGTAAAAAACATATGCTCCACCATGGAAGCGTGCAAAATGGATGCACATTTGCATAACCCTATTTTGGTTAAATAATTTATAGACTAATTATCTAGCCAATATAAACTCAACTGGGCTATGAATCCTAAGGCAGACCAGGCTCCAATAGTGAAAGTTTTTAGTGATTGGATATTTCAGATTGCCGACGCAGCAAGCTCTGTCGTTTCAACGACTCCCTGCATAAAAAATGCAACTGTGAACTCCCACACTGAAAATAAACCTCAATTGAATATCAAGTGTTTCGTATGTGAAAGTAGCGATCATAAAGTGTCGGTATGTAATGAGTTTATAAAACTATCACTAAACGACAAATGGAGTGCAGTAAAGAGATTTAACTTATGCCGGCAATGTTTAAATAAACACCGTCGTAAGTGTTTTACGAACAATGACTGTGGCATTGATGGCTGCCGTGCTAAGCATCATCACTTGCTTCATAACCATAACAAAAACATCCAGGCTTCAAGGTCCAATGAAGTTGATGGAAGTACCACTTCTAATAGCAAGTTCATGAATTCGCTCTCTGTCGCCAAGCAGAATCAAAATTCTCTTTTTAGAATTTTACCTAAACGCATCCAGAAGAAAAATTGTTACGTGGACACTTTTGCATTTCTAGATGAGGGGTCATCAGTGACATTAATTGAAAGAGAATTATTCGATGTTCGATATTAAAGGTATAGACGAGTCACTATGCTTAAAATGCACTGGAAATACTACTCGTATAGACGAATCATCGGTAAAGGCCTCAATTAAAATCGCAAACATCAACAATGGTAGTCAATTTACGTTGAATGTAGTGCATACCATTGAAGGTCCAGATTTACCAACGCAATCAGTGGATATGAATGACATAGTTTTAAAATATCTATATTTGGCCTGTATTCCTATAAAATCCTACAAGGATGTGAAACCAATAATTCTAATAGGAGCAGATAACTAGAACATTGCAGTTCCATTAAGAATACGTGAAGGCAGTTGGCATACAAGGTGTCAACGATAGCCCTCGAACTGGATGAATATCCATAATTGCAACTGTGAAATGAATTGCATCAGATGATAAAAAATAGTTTTAGCCTTGAAGAATCAGCAGAAAAAATACTAGAATCTATAGACGATCAAGAGTCGATGAAGATTTTGAAGAATACATGTCAAAAAGTTGATGGACGGTATGAGGTAGGTCTCTTGTGGAAAAGCGAAGTCCATCAACTGACAGAAAGCTAGAGCAATTCCTATAAGCGCCTCATGTGCCTGCAAAAGAAGTGTAATAAAGATGAAAACTTAAAAGTTGTTCTACAAAAACAAATCGATAACTTGCTAGAAAAACGCTTTGCGAAAAAATTAAGTGTGGAGGACATAAACTCTTCTTCCGAACCAGTGTGGTATCTGCCAACATTTATAACAATTAATCCCAATAAACAAAGAAAAGTGCGAATGGTGTGGGACGCAGCTGCCAAATCAAATGAAGTTTGTCTTAATGACTTCATACATTGCGAGCCGGACCTGCTTAAACCGCTAATTGATATTTTGATGAGTTTTCGTGTTGCCAAAGTTGCTATATGCGGGGACATCGAAGAGATGTTTCACAGGATCAACGTGAGGGAACGAGATATGTACTCACAAAGATTCATATGGTGGGACAAAGATGATGATCCCGACCAACCAAGTATCTACGTGATGCGAGCCCTAACTTTTGGAATTTGTTGTGCTCCCTGTATTGCACATTATGTACGCGACCAAAACGCAGAACAATTCAAATTTAAGTATCCACGAGCGGTAGAATCTGTCCAGGAATGCCACTACGTATATGACTTCATCGAAAGTGTCGACAATTGTCATCAAGCAATTGAACTGGCATCCCAGGTAAAACTTATTCACTCTGCTGGCGGCTTTCATATTCGAAACTGGGCCTCCAACAGTAGCGCAGTAATAAACCATCTGAAGGACGAGCCTTGCATGAACAAGCGCCGAAAGTTCTTGCTACAGCAGAAAAAGTTTTGGGTATGTTTTGGGACCCTAACAAAAACTCTTTTATTTATATTTTCAGATTCGTCAGACTGCGGCATGACGTCTTTCAAGATAGTATAATTCCCACAAAAAGAGAACTGCTCCAAGTAAATATGTCAATTTTTTACCCCCTTGGCTTTTTATCTGGCTATATAACAGCGTTAAAAATTATCCTTCAAGAGGTCTGGCGATCTCACATCGGCTGGAATACCCATTTACGCGATTCTCAAAATACAAAATGGAAAAAATGGAAAGTTCTACTAGAACAAATATCAACGTTACAAATTCCAAGATGTTACTCTCCATATCTAAATGAAGCCTGTGCGGTCGAGCTACACACTTTCGTAGATGCTGGCGAGGACGCATATGCCGCCGTGAGTTATCTACGTATTATGTATCATGAGAACTGTTCCGTTGTACTTATAACTGGAAAGTCAAAAGTAGCCCCATTGAGACCCATCTAATACCAAGACTCGAACTTCAAGCTGCAGTAGTTGGTGTTAGGCTTGTTAAGAAAATAGCAAAAAATCAGAGATTGAAAATCACATTAAGAATCTTCTGGTCAGACTCCAAAACAGTTTTGCAATGGCTTCGAATTGATCCACGAAAATTTCATCAATTCGTGATGCACCGTGTAAGCGAAATTCTGGAAGAAACAAATGTTGATCAATGCCGATGGGTGCCTTCTAAAGAAAACCCAGCAGATCTTACAACTAAAGTTCCATTAAGGCGTGATACTCCGATGTGGTTCAACGGACCTGAATTTCTATGTAAAGATAAATTAGAATGGCCAGTTTGAACGAATTTCGAAGTATGTGGCAACGATAAAATGAGACATCATACACTCCTTGTCAGGAAGACCAAAGAGAGCGCTCCTATTAACTATAATTTTTTTCTAACTGGAGACGACTGTATCGAGCAATAGCTGCGTTTTTACTCTACATTAGGACACTTAAAGCAAAGTGCGACAAAAAAGCCATACCAGATAAAATATCGTACGAAATGATACAACAGGCAAAAACTATTCTTTTCCGATGTGCGCAAGAAAGTGCATTTGCAGAAGAAATATGCTGTTTAAAAAGAGGTAAGAGTATTGAGAACAGAAGTAAACTGATGACGAGAGTGTATTGAGGGTGAAGGGAAGGGCATCATATCTGAATCACCAAAATCCAGTAATATTGCTTACTACGCACCATATAACCGCCTTACTAGTTCGCTATACTCACGAAGGCTATCACCACATATCGCATGAAACCTTAATCAATACAATCAAGGATCAGTACTACATACCTAAATTACGAGTTCTGAATAAAACCATACACCGATCATGTCAATATTGCAAAAATGCGTCCGCAGAACCCATCGCGCCCTTTACATTCGTCGGCTCAATTCATGTGTAATGTGTCTGAACAATTTTATCGCCCGAAGAGGAACTTCACGTGAAATATTTACCGATAACGGGATGAATTTTAAAGCAACAGCAAAAACATTTGCATCCGAATCAAAAAAGTTAAACTTCAATGAGATGACCAAAGAATTTGATTTCATACAGTGGAACTTTATTCCACCTGCAGCCCCACATATGGGCGGTGCATGGGAGAGACTTGTCCGCTCCGCAAAAACTATTCTAAACATTATTTGTTCAAACATGAACTTCAATGACGAGACTCTGAGAAGCGCAATGGCCGAAGCAGAATTCATAATAAACTCTCGAACACTAACATTCGTGTCTCTAGATTCCTGTGACGACGAGGCACTAACACCTAACCAGCTTTTACTTGGATCGTCAACTGGTTGCAAGCCTTTAGTCCATACAGAAATCGACCTTCGCCTACGGTGTCGACTAACCCAAGAATTCGTGAAACAGTTCTGGCGTAGGTGGATAAAGGAGTATATATATACCTAGCCTCACAAAAAGAAGCAAATGGATCGAAAAAACGACCCCCCTGAAGCTAGGACATGTAGTTATCGTCGTTGACGAAAATCAACCGCGTCGCTGCTGGCCCAAGGGCAGAATAATTGACACCATAATAGCAAAGGACGGTCAAGTGCGCCAAGCCACTGTCAAAACACAGTTCGGTATCCTTCAGCGACCATCAACTAAAATAGCCAAGTTGAAAGTCAGTCCGCAAGAATAATGAGTAAACTCGCCACAACTTCGTTTACGGGGCGGAGAATATTCCCATCAGCATGTCATGTATATCTACATGATATTTTTATATTATTTTGTTGCTATGTACATAAGTATGTATTATTTGTAAACTTCTCTTAAGAAAGTCTCAACTCACCCTGCAGAAAATGCGAATAGTGAAAATGTAGTGATTTACTAGTGACATTGTCAGTAGCACTACTGACCAGGTGTACCCCAGCCAATATAATCGCCTATTGACATTTACCATTACCTTGTCATTGAAAATCCACCACTTGACTGTAGCACTACTGTCTAAGTAGGTTTTTTGGAACCACATTGGCACCAAAGATTCACTAGTAAATTTTAGGGACTCTAGTCTACAATATCGATATGTCTACGCTCGATGTCCGTAGTAAAACTGTACTGATTCACTATAGACACTGTCACCACCTGCAGGAAATTGTTTGTCATTTCTATTAAATACATATGTATATTAAAATTCAAAATTGTATGTTTCGCTGAATTAGTAAAGTCAGACACTTACGTATGGATCTTAAAATGTGACAAATATTTACTTGATAGCACAAAATTTTCCACAGGGTTAAAATTTCCTTTCACTTAAAACTCTTCAATTTTCACATTTTATATTTTTATACAATATTGATTGTTATTTTATTTTTTTTTTTTTTTTTTTGGCGTATTATGTTTTTAATTATTGTTAAATAAATTTATATATACCTATAACCTATTTCTTAAGATAATTTTTTTAAACACTTAAATTTTGCTTGATGTCACGTTTATTTTCAACAAATCAATAAAACATTAAGAAGAAGCATAGTTGTGTGTATCTGAAAAAATGTTTTCTACGCATTAAAACCATTATTAATAGACGCTCTGTTTACAATGTCACCAAAATAGTCGACAAAAGTGGTGACTTGGGGACACTTAACCCCATGTTTTCTGCAGGGCAATTATTACACATACATATATACATATGTACATACATATGTATGTAAGTATGCATGTATTATGTACTATTCTTTCGAATTTATTACTTAAATTTACATATACACCATATTTTTTAATGTAAAACTAATTGATAGCATGATTTGTTAAGAAACATAAAAAAAAAGAAAAACGGTTCTTGTTTATGTGTCACATATATCATATTTTTTAGACAGGCAAGATGTTTTAGAGTTCAGTTGGTTTTATGCACGGAAATTACACAAATTGTTTTTCAAGCTCTGTATTTCTCTACCGCAAATCGTAAAAGTTATTCAAAAATAATTAAATTAACATTACATTGCATAAGAGGTGCTATTAAATATTTTGTTTTATTTCAAACCGGCTAAGTGCTTAAAACATGCGCCAACAGTTGAAATTTAAAAAAAGTAAAAATAAAATTAAAAAGGAAAAATCTAAGTTGTCTGGTTTTTTTGAAGGATTGCTTAGGAATGTTAGGTCTTAGAAAGATAATTAACTTAATGTACTGGAATTCTCTAAACTTGTCGGTCTGTATGAACTATTGTGAAAACTTAAGCGTTCAAAATAAATAACAACACAGTGTAATATTTAGCAACAATCATATTATTACTTTTATAGTTAAAGTTGTACATTTTCCATTTCGAAAGCTTTAGCACGCATAATTTAAATATATGCATATTAGTTTATTAAAATAGATCTTCACTCTATTCATTTCTATAGTTATTAGATCTTTAGAAAATATAGCTAAATTACAGAAATTGGACTTTGATATCCAATCTTTAAGAATGTACAAACTTACGGAATAAATATAGACTTCAACTAGAATCATACTGAAGCATATATAAATTGTAAAATGCAATGTAAACAGATCTTATTTTATATCTGTATCTGTATGAGTATCAAATAAATTTACAGAAAAAAATGAAAGCATGCCAAAGCATGCATAATTTAAAAAATGTTTATCTACTTTGTAAAAAATTCCAAAGAGTGCATTCGTAAATTCTAAAAATATAGATTTTTAACTGAAACACAACTACATCTCGGACTCTCGCACCACTATCGAGAGAAGCATGCTAAGGCATACTAGCAAAATATAAAATCCTGTTAGAAGGTGATGAGGACCTTTTTTGAGTGAGAAATCATAACATCTGAATCCGTTACAACCCAACCTACGTCGCCAACAATAACTTCAAAGGGGTTAACCAACAAACCTCATGGAGAAATTTTTGAGGCAAAAATTCTCTGAAACATAGATATTCCAATGTTTCTAACACTTTATGAAAACACCAACGGTGAATTGATGGTGGAGGTAACAGAGATAGATTTGGTGCAATAGTTGTTTATTAAACATGTATTTCTTTGTATGTAAACTAATTTCTACATACATAAATATATTTGCATATATGTAGATATAAATGCATTTACATATGTATAGACTCATATATTTTCAATTAAAATAATTAATTTAAAAATTATATTAATGTTTCCTATTTTAAGTAGTAAAGTAAAAAAAGGAGTGACACATCAGAAGAAAAATGAATAAAGCAAGAGACGGACTGACCAACTGATACATACAGCCTGTCTTGCACAAAGCGCACTTAATCATAACAGAAATATATGCTGAACTTTAATAAAATTAAGGTACGGTTACTCTTGTCAAACATTTGCCCAAAAAAGCGTAACCAACAAACACTAATGAAAAAAGTTTTGATCAATAGCGTGCCAATTGATATAGAAATTTAATTTGAAACAGCAAGGAAAGACCTCAGCTACTGCATTTTTACTGATGATCGAATAATAGAAAGTTGTGTAAATTAAGTAATATGGATGAAAAAATGGTGTTGTATAGACTTGCAAAGTTTCAAAACTAATTCGAATTATTTCATCGCAATAATGACTATAACAACTTCATCATAAAACTTCCTTTTGTTTTAAAAAATTTGTATATCAAAATATTTCTAACGTTGACTATATAGGCTACATTAACTTTAAACAAATGGAAATTAAATATATTAAATATTTCTACTAAAGTTACTACAACTAGAGAGGAATTCAATTTTACCTAAAACAGAAACTCCGCACAAACTTTTAAGTAAATACAACTAAAAATTAAAACAACAATAATAATAATTAAATTAACTAAAAGTAATAGTCATGGGCTTGTGGCAAAAAATTAAATAAAAATATACTTAATATTAACAAACCAAAAAAGTTTGTCTTAAGTAGAACAAAAATAAGCAAATTAACTAACATGTGCATAATTAGTAATGAAAAAACGACAATGGTAAGACTTTGTAAATTTAGTGATGGTAAATTTGGGCCTTCATTACAAAACACATTTCAGCAAATTGAAATACGATGAATCAAACCAATTCACATATTCCATTTGCAGAAAAGTTTCGTATATAAGGCAGAAATCTACATCAACTGACACCACACACAGTGGACCAAACACAGAAGAACGCTGATGATGAAGATTTAGTGGCCTTCGAAAACGGCTGGCTGTTCCGTTCAACTATGTGATGTCAGAATATTTACAACTAACTTTGATGTTATTTGTTCATTAATAATTATCACATGTAATTTGGCTTAAAAGGCGATACCTGTTAGCCTGTTCAATTCATTAAATATAGAAACAAATGCAGTTCGAATAATAATAATTAAATTCACTAAAATTAATAGTCATGGGCTTGTGGCAAAAAATTAAATAAAAATATACTTAATAGTAACAAACCAAAAAAGTTTGTCTTAAGTAGAACAAAAATAAGCAAATTAACTAACATGTGCATAATTAGTAATGAAAAAACGACAATGGTAAGACTGTTGTAAATTTAGTGATGGTAAATTTGGGCCTTCATTACAAAACACATTTCAGCAAATTGAAATACGATGAATCAAACCAATTCACATATTCCATTTGCAGAAAAGTTTCGTATATAAGGCAAAAATCTATATCAACTGACACCACACACAGTGGACCAAACACAGAAGAACGCTGATGATGAAGGTTTAGTGGCCTTCGAAAACGGCTGGCTGATCCGTTCAACTATGTGTTATCAGAATATTTACAACTAACTTTGATGTTATTTGTTCATTAATAGTTATCACATGTAATTTGGCTTAAAAGGCGATACGAACATTAGCCTGTTCAATTCATTAAATATAGAAACAAATGCAGTTCGAATAATAATAATTAAATTAACTAAAATTAATAGTCATGGGATTGTGGCAAAAAATTAAATGAAAATATACTTAATAGTAACAAACCAAAAAAGTTTGTCCTAAATAGAACAAAAATAAGCAAATTAACTAACATGTGCATAATTAGTAATGAAAAAACGAGAATGGTAAGACTGTTGTAAATTTAGTGATGGTAAATTTGGGCATTCATTACAAACACATTTCAGTAAATTGAAATACGATGAATCAAACCAATTCACATATTCCATTTGCAGAAAAGTTTCGTATATAAGGCAGAAATCTACATCAACTGACACCACACACAGTGGACCAAACACAGAAGAACGCTGATGATGAAGATTTAGTGGCCTTCGAAAACGGCTGGCTGTTCCGTTCAACTATGTGTTGTCAGAATATTTACAACTAACTTTGATGTTATTTGTTCATTAATAATTATCACATGTAATTTGGCTTAAAAGGCGATACGAACATTAGCCTGTTCAACTCATTAAATATAGAAACAAATGCAGTTCGAATAATAATAATTAAATTACTTAAATTAATAGTCATGATGGGCTTGTGGCAAAAAATTAAATAAAAATATACTTAATAGTAACAAACCAAAAAAGTTTGTCTTAAGTAGAACAAAAATAAGCAAATTAAATAACATGTGCATAATTAGTAATAAAAAAACTACAATGGTAAGACTGTTGTAAATTTAGTGATGGTAAATTTGGGCCTTCATTACAAAACACATTTCAGCAAATTGAAATACGATGAATCAAACCAATTCACATATTCCATTTGCAGAAAAGTTTCGTATATAAGGCAGAAATCTACATCAACTAACACCACACACAGTGGACCAAACACAGAAGAACGCTGATGATGAAGATTTAGTGGCCTTCGAAAACGGCTGGCTGTTCCGTTAAACTATGTGTTGTCAGAATATTTACAACTAACTTTGATGTTATTTGTTCATTAATAATTATCACATGTAATTTGGCTTAAAAGGCGATACGAACATTATCCTGTTCAATTCATTAAATATAGAAACAAATGCAGTTCGAATAATAATAATTAAATTAACTAAAATTAATAGTCATGGGATTGTGGCAAAAAATTAAATAAAAATATACTTAATAGTAACAAACCAAAAAAGTTTGTCTTAAGTAGAACAAAAATAAGCAAATTAACTAACATGTGCATAATTAGTAATGAAAAAACGACAGTGGTAAGACTGTTGTAAATTTAGTGATGGTAAATTTGGGCCTTTATTACAAAACACATTTCAGTATATAGGAATTGCTTGTTCTCCCAGAAAGCAATTAAAATAGATAACGATAGATAACGGAATTTCACCACTAGGGGGCGCTGTAGGCAGTAAAGGTTTGTGTCTTTGCTAAATACTGGTATTAGAGTTGCCATATGGTGGTGAAAAAGGGTAAAAGGAGTGTGTATTTGCTAAATAATGGCGTGAGCGTTGCCATAGTGAGATGAAAAAAGGGTAAAAAGGATAGTGAATTGGCTAAATGAAGCATGTTGATGCCAGATGGCAACGCCGTAAATAGGTGAAATGTGTGTGAGTTGGCTAAGTCTTGTTCAATTTATCTGAGTTTACCCAAAAGTAATTAAATTTATTTTAATGGGTTTTGGGTAAGCAGCTGTGTGCTAGATAAGTGTAAATGACAGGGTGGAGAAAGGAGAGATAATAGCGGGTTGTGAGTTTGCTAAGTCTGGATCATGTTGGCTTACCCAAAAGTAATTAAATTTATTTAAATTGGTTTTGGATGAGTTAAAAAAGTTTTGGTGTGCTAAAGAAGTCTAGATGGCAGTAGTGGAGAAAGGAGATAAAATAACGGATTGTGAATTGTTAAGTGCCAATCGATGAGGCTTGGCTTATGGTGCTAAGTAGTAAATGGAGTTGGGATTTGTATTTAACGCCTAATAGTATGCACCCATGAATTGTAGTTGGAATTGATAAAGTTATTTTGTGTTGTTATACACGCGAACCGCAGCAAAAAAAGTTAAGATTTTTTTCATACTTTTTTTTTCGAATGCTTTGAGAATGGTAACGGTTAACAATAGGTTCTTTTGTATACAGGTATGATGATGATGATGATGATGAGCCAGCCAAGGCATTAGTGGGAGTATTGGTGTATGAGTTTGTTTTATCGAATTGAAAAGAAAGTATTTGATGATTTAGGGAAAATATGTTGTACATATGTATGTTATTTAGTAAAGGCACATGCCATGTGTTCGTATACAATTTCTAATTGATATTTTTGTTTAATTATTTCCATATGTAAATTATATTATTTTTTTTTTATTGTTAATTTTGTTAGAAAAAAAATGTGTGAGCGGAGATTCATAGTAAAAAGGAGACGAATTCCTAGATTTGTGAGTGCATGTGTGAATAGAAAATATGTTAATTAGGGTTAGGATTTTATATGTAAGTAAACGGGATGTAATAATTTGTGTGGGTTTGATCGGCCGGTGTTCGTATAAAAACTGTAGTTGATATTTTTGTTTAATAATTTGCATATGTTAATTCTATTATTTATTATATTTTTTTAATTTTGTTAGACATTTTAGTGCGGATATACATAAAAAGGAGACGAATTCCTAGATTTCACAAATCTTGCATGTGCGAATAGAAAATATGTTAATTAGGGTTAGGATTTTATAAGTAAACGATCGTGAGTGGAATAGGAAAGGGTTTAAAATGTAGTGAATTTGGTCAGCGTTACACGTGTATGTATGTATGTATGCATGTATGTATGTATGGATAGGAGTGAATGTGTGTATGGATATGAGTGTGGAGTGAGGGAACAAATGCAATGTTTATGTGCATTAGCTTATCTATTGATATTTTGTTAGTATTATGTTGTTGTTGTTGTTGTTGTTGTTGTTGTTGTTGTTGTTGTTGTTGATTTTGAGTATAAAGGTCCAATCGTGGAACATTTTAAACTTAGTCAGTCAAGTTTCATTCGTCTTGATCGTGGTTATTAAAGTGAAAAGAAGGAGTGTTTCCAAATCAATATATAAATAAGTGGGAAATAATATTATAAACAGATTTAATATACTAAACAAAGTAAAAAAAAAATAAACAAAAATTTAACTTGAATATACTAAAGAAGGAACAAAGGTTTGAATATACTAAATAAAAAACAAAGGTTTGAATATACTAAATAAAGGACAAAATAAGTGGAAATATAATTAAAAAAAATAAAAAATGAGTTTCAAGTGTAGTGTTTGCTCAAATGCATACTCACGTATGCAAAAATTAAATAACCATTTACTGGTACATAGGCCGTGTACATATTGCGGCCATGTATCTCTAACCACATTTGAGAACAAGGAACATGCTAAGCTCCATGAGTGCCAACATGAAGAGCAGGAACCACCATCCACATCAACAGAAGCAGCGAAACGAAAGATTGTTGCAGATTATAAAACATCAAAAATACAGCGGCTTGAAGAGGGATCCCTACTAAAATGCGAGGCTTGTAATGTGGAAATAAGTTCTAGGAAATGGTTCAACCACTGCGGAAAAGATTATCATAAGAATAATCTAAATAAATTTTTTGGAAACAAGATTATGCTGATTAAAAGTGCGTTTAAATGTCGCATTCAATCCTACCGCTTCCCAAAAGGCGACAATGAGTTAAATATCGAAAACTACTTAAGAGATGGAAGCGTAATGTTTGAGAAATTGCTAAACTGTAGCTTAGCTGAACACTTTTTAGTGAAATTCAATTTCGAATTGACAGCTCGCTACAAATTACCTGCGAATCCTACAATGCCAGAGAACGATATGTTCCATATAACGGAAATGGTTCGTTTGACAAGAGCGGATGACATAGGTGATACGCTAGGGGCTCAGATAGAATCTATAAAAACAAAGATGTCTGAGTTCCAAGAGAGAGATTCTGGATGGACTTTAATCCAAATAAAATGGTTGGATTTAAACATTAGTAAAGCATCACCGATTCCAGGATCTCTGCACGTAAAACACCTGTGGAGCTAGATCAGAAGAAAGCTTGCATCAACATAAAAAATAATGACATATATTGTTTTAAATGGTGCGTGATAGCAGCTTTCTATACTGCAGACAACATGCACCTGCCATCAACGTATAGAATTAGAAACATATCTGCTACAAACATTACGCTGGAATGCGGTAGGATTTTGAATTTCGAGGGAATGACATTTCCAAACGATGTCAAGGATATAAAAGTTTTTGAGAGAAAAAATCCTGACATTAGCATAAATGTTTTCGGTTATGACAAAAAGCTGAAAAAAGTGGTTGGACCATTTTACATTACAAAATCAGAAAAAGAGTTCCACATAAATTTGATGTTATTGGAAAGCACGTGTGGTGAAAATTATCACTATATTCTAATAAAAAATATTTCAAGGTATTTATTTATAATTTTTATTACTATTATTATTACTATTATTATTATTATTATTATTACATATGCATGAATTATTAATTTATTATAATTACAACTGTTAATTACTTAATATATTTCTCTTTTAGATTACTATCAGCACAAATTTCGTGTCATAATAGCATAAGCACCCTTATTTGCAATGCGTGCCTATTCCACACAAATTCAGTGGAGGTAATGGTAGTGCATCGAAGCAAGGAGTGTGGCAAATGTGTTGTGAGGATGCCAGAAACACACAAGGCGACGTTAAAATTCACCAACTTCCGAAACCAGATGGATGTTCCGTTCATAATCTATGCAGACTTTGAATGTATATTGGAAAATGTAAGTGATAATGAGCATTCGTTTATTAAGAAGCACATACCATGTGCTTATGCATTTTATATTAAGTGTAGTTTTAATGATAGTTTAGATAGGTTTAAAATTTTTGTGAATAGGGATAGTAACGTAAATGTAGGTGCACATTTTGTGAATAGTGTAATTATCGAATGTAGAGATATTTACAAAAAACATTTTGAAAATATTTTACCAATGTCCCCCTTAACTCCTTTAGAAGAAGAACTTTTTGAAAGTGCTAGAGATTGCCATATTTGCGGTAAGACATTAGGCAATGAATTGACAGTAAAAGATCACTGTCATTTTTCAGGGAAATATAGAGGGGCAGCACACAACTCGTGCAATTTAAATTATAAAGTGTCAAAGTTTATACCAATTTTATTTCACAACTTCTCCTCGTACGATTGTCACTTATTCGTAAAAGAATTGCTAAATGTTAAAGGAAATACAAACGTAATACATTTGACTAAGGAACGTTATATTTCTTTATCTCATACGATTGAGGTATATAGCTCCGAAGAAATTGACAATGGAAAGAAGCAGAAACATGTTGAGTTAAGGTTTCTAGATTCTTTCAGATTTATGGCATCTAGTTTAGATATCTTAGCTGGAAATTTATCTGATGAAGATTTAAAATCAGTTAAAAGGTTTTTCCCACAACTAGATGAGTTTAATCTCATGAAGCGAAAAGGTACTTTTCCATATGAGTATGTTAATACATATTCCAAATTGGATGATGACAAACTCCCTGGAATTAATGAATTTTTTTCTAAGCTGAATAATAAAAAATATTCAGAAGAAGACTATTCACATGCACAAAAAGTATGGGAAACATTTAGTTGTAGAACCATACGTGACTATATGAGTTTATATCTTAAAACTGATGTTCTTTTGCTGACAGATATTTTTGAAAACTTTCGAAAAGTTTGCAAAAGAATACATTGCCTTGATCCACCTCATTATTATACACTCCCAGGTCTGTCTTGGGATGCAATGTTGAAGCATACCAAAATTGAGTTAGAGCTTCTGACAGATCTGGAAATGTATAATTTCATCAAACGTGGCATTCGAGGTGGTCTTACACAGTGCTGTAAAAGACATAGTAAGGCAAATAATAAGTATCTGAGTACTTATGATAAAACGAAACCCTCTGAGTATATTTTATACTTAGATGCAAATAACCTTTACGGTTGGGCTATGTCTGAATATCTTCCGTCGGGTGGTTTTTCATGGACAAATGAGTTTATTCACCCAAATGACATTCCATCTAATTCGGAAATAGGTTATATATATGAAGTTGACCTAGTTTATCCTTCTGATTGTCATGATCGCCACAATGACTTGCCATTTTGTGCTGAAAACAAAATAATTGGCGGAAGTAAGCATGAAAAATTAGTAGCCGATCTTTCAAATAAAAAGAGGTATATAATACATTATAAAACCTTGGAACAATGTTTGGGTAATGGTTTAGTTTTGGAGAAAGTTTACCGCATTCTTCAATTCAAACAAAGACCATGGATGAAATCATATATTGATTTAAATACACAGTATAGAGCTAGAGCTAATAATTCATTCGAAAAAGACTTTTTCAAATTATTAAATAATGCTGTGTATGGCAAAACCATGGAAAATGTTGACAAGCGGAAAGATGTACACTTACGTAGTGAATGGAGTCGTACTAACCGCAACCATTTAGGTATAGGAGAATTGATATCCAAACCGAATTTTCATAGCATATCACAATTTACGGACTCAATGTGGGCTATACAAATGAATAAAACTTTAACATATTATAGTAAGCCCATTTATTTAGGTTTCTGTATATTAGAACTATTAAAGTGGAAATCATACATTTCCACTATAGTTACATGAAACCAAAATATGAAGAGAAAGTAAATTTGAACTATATGGATACAGACTCCTTTATCTATTCTGTTCAAACAGATGATTTCTATAGTGACATAAGGGATGACTTGAAAGATCGGTTTGACACTTCGTCATACGCAGAAAATAACCCTTTTTATTTCCCGCTCTTAAATAAGAAGGTATTGGGTATGATGAAGGATGAAACAGAGGGGAAGTTTATAACCGAATTTGTTGGACTAGCACCAAAAGTTTATTCATACACCACTGAAGGTGGTGAAAATGTTAATAAAGCAAAGGGGGTTAAGAGGTGCATTGTAAATAATTATACTCTAGATGTATATAAAAATGTTTTATTCACTAAACAAAAAATTACAACATGTATGCAAACATTTACATCAAAATTGCATACTGTTTTAACTAAAGAAATAAATAAAGTAGCCTTAAGTTGTACAGATACAAAACGTAGAATAAGTAATAATAATATTAATACATATGCGTGGCACCATTACCAATTAGAAAGCGGTAATGGAGACGTAGATTTAGATTTGTTAATAAAAGAAATAGAAAGTAGTAACGCAAATTCAAATGCTTTGAATTTATTAATTAATCAAATAGAAAATTTAGAATAATAAGTGATTATATATAAATACAGTAATGTTTTATAGCAAATATTTCAAAATTTTTAAAAGTATTTGTAAATATAAAATAAGAAAAAATTTTGAAATAAATATTTGTAAATATTAAATAAGAAAATTTTATATTTATCTGCAAACGCTGTACAATTTTGAAATATTTTTAAAGTTAAATAAGAAAACTGTTTGTAAATAAAAAAAAATAAATGTTATATTATTTTTGAAAATTTCTTTTTCTTAATAAACGTATGTTCATTATCACTTACATTTTCCAATATGCATTCATTAAAATAATTTGTAAATATAAAATAAAAAAATTTTTTGTAAATATATATTAAATAAGAAAATTTTATTGTAAATATTATATTTATCTGCAAACGTTATACAATTTTTAAATATTTTTAAATTTAAATAAGAAAAGCTGTTTGTAAATAAAAAAAAATTGTTATATTGTTTTTTGAAAATTTCTTTATTATTTATTTATTTCATTTAGTACATGGGAATGTGTAAGTATTACTATAAAGTGTTTAAATAATTTTTTGAACAATTCCAGTTAGTGGTGTATACTCCATCAATCGATCATAAAGAATCAAACAGTAGGCATTTGTATTTTGTGGTACCGGTTTACTAGTTTCGAACTCTATTTTAACATCAATAGGCCCGCTCTTTATCATTTCATTTTGATAGCTCACATCAATTACAATGATTGGTTTGTTTTTGAACTCTTCGCAGGTGAGAAGTGGTTGAGCTTCCCTCATATAGTAATTTTGTTGAAATTTTGCATACATATCATATAAAATTGCATAACGATTCTCATCAAATTTAAGGTTTAAGTCATCATATGGATAAGAGTCTGAATTTAAGTGTACTTTAATATTCTTTAAGTCTGAATGAATATATTTATTGTCATTTTCCAAAACTAATATTATAAATCTGGGCCGCTCTCTATTCAGTGATAATTTTACATTCCAATTGTGATTCCTTCCACCAGCAAAAGTGGGATTGAAATAACAATCCCAGCTGCGAAATGCAATAGGTAAAGAAGAGCCACCTTTAATAACCTTCATTATTTGTAGTTTCTTAGAATCTGAAAGTTGAACGTGTGGAATTCTCCATGTTATGTTTGTAATAGATAAACTGAGAACTGCATTTGCATCTGTTGAATAATATGCATTTGTGTCACTTGAACTTCGTAGTAGAATAAGTTCATGTTTACTATTCAATATAATTTTATTGAAATCTTCAGCAAATCCCATTAGTAATTTTAAAGGTACGCAAAAGTTGAATTTAGATATAGCTAGTTCCTCAGAAACACACCATCCAGCATTTCTCATCATATTGCTTTCAAATTGGTTTAATGAAACATAATTCTGGATTGTACTACATGTTCCCAAGTATCGGGTTCGATCAATTTCAACTCCATTAATTTCATAACGTATTTCATCAAACAAATATGCAACACAATTATTCTTCAGCCTTATATTTGACGGTTCTTCACCTTTACTATTCTTTATACTTCCCTCTATAAATAAAAAGCTTTCCGAAGGTAGAACATACAAGTCTTGATTTTGTAGGGTAATTCGAATTTCATCATTGTTTTTAAATGACTGAATATATGGTACATAACTATGAAAGTCTTTTTTTGTTATACTCTCGTCCGAAAGCGGTTGCTCCAATACGTTAAGTATATCAGACATTTTTGTTTACTTTAAATTTAAGTAGCTTTAAGAATCTTTTATTTTCTTCTGTTAACTTCGGTCTTATAGCTTTAACGGTATCTGCAGGAATGTTCAGATTGATATTTCTTCTTGTGGTTTTATTATAAATTATCATTTTTGCCTTGGCCTCAAATGCAACCTTAGCGTTATCTCTTCACCTCTAAAGTTTATTAAACGTCCTTCTTGATCAACAATCCAAATTTTAAGATATGTTATTTCCTTAACGTTTACTGGTAGATAAACTAAATTATTAGGGTTCACGTCTAATTTATAACCTGGAGGAACGTCTAAAGCAAACTCATAAAGTATATGTGCTGGAGAGTCATTCATGTATGCTCCTTGTATTATATTACATTGAATTTGTATAGCATTAACTTTCAGAATATTTACAACTTGATTAGATAAATGTACTACTCCTGCCTTTAAAGATTTTTCCGCAAAACCAAGCAATTTACCAATTGATCGCGTTCGATTAAAATAAATTATATCGTGTGAAGAACTAACTTCTATTTGTAAAGTATTATTATTCGGTTCAATTATTATGGTTTTATTAAAATTAGTTTTTTTATATTGTGTAGTTATGTAATCGACAATGTCTTGCAACTCATAAGACCCTATGGGAATTTCAATAACTGCATCTCCAATATGGAAAAGATTATTATCGTAGTCTACATTCGGAATAGAATTATATGAATGGAAGTCGATTAGGGAGCATTCATACTCATCCGTTAAAATTATAGGTGGAAAATAATTTGCTTTTAAAATTGAAGAGTTTCCGCTTAATGCTAATGTTATTGACATGGTGAATGCTCAATTGTAAGTGAAATAATAATGCTTTAAAGTAGTTGTTTAATTTATTTCTAGTTTATTTGCTTATTTTATAATATTTCAGTTTTATTTATCCATGAATTATGTTGACTTGGAAAACCTAACCATTTAACATATGCCTTATTTCCTCTAGTTCTCAATACTTTTTCAACCAGAAACGTGTTCGGAAAACGTGTGCTATGTATTTCCTCCTTATAGAAACCTCCTTTAATTTCATGTCCTTGATAGTCTTCCAACAAAAATGTTATAGGATAAGTGTTCTGTATCGATCTTATTTTAAATATTTCCGTTGTCCAGTTTGGAGTGTATCCCTTCTCAAAAACGTTTTTGTATTTACTAATGCGGACGTAATCTCCAACTTTATATCGTGAAGGCTTGAAAATTTTCAAATTACTATATACAGTATTCAAGAGATGCTTTTCATTGTTATGAGTTACGTCATTTGGTGCCATTTTTATTTTTCCATGTTTTTTCTTATTATACTTTTTAATCAAACCTTTATAAAAATCAATCCATTTATAAGTTCCGTTTTTACTAAACTCTTTCCACATCATCTCTTTCAAGGTTCTATTGAAGCGTTCAACAATTGAAGCTTTCATTACACTATATGTAGAGTAGTGATTAATTGAATATTTTTGCATCAACCCTCCAAAATCTTTATTGAAAAACTCTCTACCATCATCTGTCTGTAAATTTTTAGGAACACGCCTCATACCAAGTATTTTCTTGAATGCATTACAAACTTCTGAGGCAGTTTTAGATTTAATTGCTTCAGCCCACGCATATTTTGAAAATGTATCTATGACAGTTAACATATATTTATAACCATTATTATATGCTGAATAATTTCCCATTTCTACCAAGTCGGCTTGCCAGAGATCATCAATTCCTTTCATAATAACTCTGCGTCGTAAGAAGTTCTTCCGCGCTCGTGAATGAAGCTCATTAACTACTGCTCTTTTTTCCATTGTATGGTGATATTGTTGTCATTACGTTATATATATCTATTATTTTCTTATTTAAATCTTTTATTTCATTTCTTAGCAATACAATTTCTTCACTTATTCCCCTTTTTAAATTGTCTTTCATGTGTATTATTTGTAAAATCAAATAAGCTTTGTTAACAGCATCAAGTCCATCCAAAGGTGAAGCTACGTTTATAATCCTTTTATTATCAATGTTTATTTTATTTCCATCCAGTGTAAAACCAAAATGCTTCAAGAGATTCTTTCTTCTTCCTTCGTTACTAGACCTTTGATTAAAATAATGACCGAATTTGTCGACAGTCATACTCTTTGTTTTATCACCTCTACACAATTATATTTGCTTCTCTCAATTCTTCAATTATTGATACTATTTCATTAGAATGATTATTATTTCCAGCTTGTTGTGATGCTATTAATAGTCTCAACCGATCTACAATTTCATTAGGATTGTCCCAGTATATATAGTTTGGTTTATTAAGATTTACTCTCATTAAACCTTCACCAATGTGAGTAGTAGCAAATAATTTATTAATTATTTCTTTATATTTGAAACCTCTATTTCCTTTAAGTCGGTTACTGGGATCGTAGTTTACTCTATGTGCATTTGTATCAATCAAAATTCGTTTATATATATCTAGTTCAGTTGAGTCATACTGTTCCGGCCTTTTGTGAAATAGTAATGAATAAAGGCCTGGAGTTAATGCCCAAGATTTATTTCCTATGGTTATTTTGTCATCACTTAGCTTAAGATATGAATTTCCAAATTTCCAATCACCATCTTTATCCTTATAAGGCCCAAATATGGTATCGAGATTTTTGTTTTCAAACAAATCTGTTAAATTAAATTTCCAATCATCAGATTGGGAATAAAATGATTCATTCAAGTGTGAATCTTCTCTATTTTCACTTTTCCCTGGTAAAGGACTAAAACACTCTTTTTTAGTGGGAGTACTGGCAATAATCTTTTTCTGATGTCCTTTAAATTTACTATAATTTTCAGATTTAATTCTTTCATCAGAAAATTTCATTGGATCGAATGAATTTTCATCAGATAATTTTACAAGTTTTTTAAGTGGTTCTGTTATAGGTTTAAATGTATGTTCTAATTTATTAAACGATTCTGCTTCACCTTGTTTGATACTGTCGAATTTTTTTTTTAGAATTTTTCTTGATTTCACTAATTCTTTTAATATACTTTCTTCCATGTTGGCTTGCTGGAGAATAGCTCAGTTAGTAACAAACAGCTTTTTAAACAGCAAAACAGCTTTTTAAACAGCTAAACAGCTTTTTGAAACAGCTAAACAGCCTTTTGAAACTGCTAAACAGCTTTTTTAAACAGCTAAACAGCTTTTTTAAACAGTTAAACAACTTTTTTAAACAGCAAAACAGCTTTTTTGAAACAGCTAAACAGCTTTTTTAAACAGTTAAACAGCCTTTTGAAACTGCTAAACAGCTTTTTTAAACAGCAAAACAGCTTTTTTAAACAGAGGAACAGCCTTTTTAAACAGCTAAACAGCTTTTCAAACAGCTAAACAGCTTTTTTAAACAGCAAACAGCTTTTTTTAAACAGCTAAACAGCTTTTTTAAACAGCTAAATAGCTTTTAATTAGAAAATGTCCGCAGCAGTTGAATGAATATTTATAACTAAGGTTGAATGAAAACATCAAAGCCTTTTCTATAGCGTCCATTCCATACATCATCATCCTTGCTGATCACAAGAAATCCATATTTCTCCTTCCAACATTCATTGCATATATTATGAAACATTTTGAGACTCATATCACTTCCAACATGATCACTATAAATATGTTTTAAATTTAAGTCGTCTTGTTTAAATATTATGATAAAGTTTGCATTATCTCGTACTAAATGTTTAGGAATACGTGTATACGTTTGACACAAATAAAATGAATCAATGTCTCTATGACGACCCATACAGAAATATGATCTAATATTATTCTGCTTTTCGCATGCAACATCATCAAATATCATTACAGAGTTTGCCTTTGCTTTATCAGGTGATATGACATCTTCATTCTCTGTAAATGTGTAAAGACCTATTCCCTTTACTGATGAAATTAGTCTTTCTAGATACTTATATTTTGGCTGTTGTAATGACTTGGAATACAAGTAAATATTTTTAAACTTTAATCCATTTGGGCTTTCAATTAAACTGAGCATTACATTTGTTTTCCCGCAATTAGATGGGCCTACTAGTAATGCTCTTATAGAGTTTGGTAATAGGCAACTGTGTTTAGTTCGACTATTGTATTCAATGAAATCGAAATTTCTTACTAAGATATTTGAATGTTGCTTAATCAAATGCATCTTTACAACTGAAAGTTATATTAAACAAGTTTGAATTTATTTACAGAAATAATTAAAAGTATAAATGATTGTGTATTCAAATAAAAAATTTAATGCGAAACAGACAGTTCAAGGAAAAGGACTGGTAAACAGTTTGATTAATTCACTACCAGTTGAACTTCATTTGCCTGGATATCAATTTTGTGGACCTGGAACAAAATTAGAAAAACGGTTGAAGAGAGGAGATAGAGGAATTAATCCATTGGATGCTGCTTGTCGAGTTCATGATATTGCTTATTCTCAGAGTACTGATATTAAAAAACGTCATCAGGCGGATAGAGAACTAGTTAATAAAGCTTGGGAGAGGGTAACAGCTAAAGACAGCACACTCGGAGAAAAAATAAATAATGCGATTAAAGCAGCTACAACTATCTTAAGAAAAAATAAGCCTACAGATACAAAAGATGTTATAAAAACTGCGCGAAATGTTATTAAACGTTCTTTTCTTGGAAAAAAATCGGAAGTAAAAATTCCAAGAATTATCAGAGTTCCTAAAATTGGCGGCTTATTACCTTTGATACCGATATTTACAGCACTTGGAGCATTAGGTGCAATGGCTTCTGGAGGTTCACAAATTGCTAAAGCCATTACTATAGGTAAAAATGGTAGAGAACAGTTGGAAGAAAATAAACGTCATAACAGAGCATTAGAGGCAATAGCAATAGGAAAAGGTCGCTATCTGAAACCTTATAAAAAGGGAAAAACTACATCAAAAAACTATTAAATCAGCTACCCAACAGACCATTAACAGATATGGATTTAAGAACTTTTGGAAAGAAGCATATTCTTCACTTTAGAGGAGTTTATATGAGAGATGAACTTCCTAATATTCCACGGAGGATAGAATGTGGAATTATCAACTTAGACTCTAATACCGGAAATGGTACACATTGGGTAGCATATTATAAAAATAATAATAATGTGGAATATTTTGATAGTTTTGGTAATCTTCAACCACCTTTAGAAGTTTTAAGATATTTGGGAAACAATATAAAGTATAACTATAAGAGATATCAGAAATTGAATGGATTTAATTGTGGATATTTATGTTTAAACTTTTTAATAAAATCCCAAATAAAAAACAATGTGGAATAAAAAAATAAAAAACAGAAAAAATAAAATTTGTTTAATTAATTTATTTATAGTTTTTATTTCATTTATTATCCATTCTTAGCAATAGTCTGTGTATTTTTACGTCTGTTACAATTTTGTTTTGCATTTTTTTTCCTATTTCGTAACAAAGACGTGTCAGATCAACTTCAATATCTTTTTCATTAATTCCTTTTATTTCACTCAGTTGTATACTAGTTTTTCTTAACATAGAACACGTTGGAATATAAAAACCTTAATAAAAAAGTAGAATTTGTTTCCTGAGGATGCCGTTCCAACATAAAATTGAAGTTAGAAATATTCCAATACCAAGTAGAGACTTCCACGTATCTGGTTCTATTTTAATTTTGTAGTTGTCCTGCTGAATAATTAAACGATAGCTACCGTTTTTGTATTGAAATATATAGGCTGTATTCCTTTCAGTAGTGTCATCTATCAAATTTACTGAATTTAAAAATTCTTTCTGAGAAAGGACACTGCTAATATAGGTTTTATAGTGCATTAAACGTAGCCACTCTTCCCGATCCAATCCAATAAAATGTTTATTTTTATAATGTAGCCATATCATTGGTTTAAATCCATTTAGGGTTGAAAACCCACAAGAAATTTTTAATTTTAAATTCAGGAAGTACTCCAGCTCAAAAACCACATCCTGTATTTGAGGTTTCCTTGATTGTTGGAAAAAGTTTGTCATTTTATTTTCCATTTTCAAAAGAGAATTTTAATTTTTTTACTATACACCTCGGAAGTAAATTTTAAACTGATGATGACTTCGCTCTAAAAAATCCCTTTATATTGGAAATATCTTGAATACTATGCTCTATCTATCTGTCATTGTGTAAATAAGTTGACGTATACAATTACATACATGCATACATACATACATACATACATACATACATACATACATACTTATATGTTGTATAAGAAAAATAAAAAATATTTAAATTATGTTTCCTTTCAAACATTTTGTTTATTTTTTATTTATTTTTTTAATGTAAATTATAAAATTTAATTAAAAATTTTGTTTAAAAATGTTTATTAATTCGTCTCAATCTTCCTTTCGGTTAGCGGTGGCAGTCGATAAAAAGTGATGAAATAAGCTTCTATATGTATCAATAATCTTCTTCACCCTTAGTTTTTTCATATGAAAAAAGTAACACGTACACATACCAACAACGTCTTCATTTGAATTTTCGTCATGAGAGCAAGGTATTCTATCATCAAAATTCTCATAATCAGTTTTGAATGCACGAAGAAAAGACAGATGTTCTTCGAAAATTATATTTCCGAACTCTTGTAAAAAATCGTTTATAAAATCCATCGTTCTAGTTTAAAATCTTAATGAAAACTACTCATTGATTTATCAAATCCTCGTGTTATATACTTACGTATGTATATTTTAATATGGTTGAATTCGTATAAATTAAACAAATATTCATGCAATTTAATTTTTTTTTCTTCTTGTTTTATTTAAAATATTTCCTTAAACACTTTTTAAATAGTTTCTATTTAAATGTAGCAAAAGGATAATAATCTCTTACAGGAGGAACTGGCTTCAACTCCAATCTGTATAAATCACTATTATTGCTATCATTTATAGGATATTTAGAAATAAGATAAGCGCCCGTAGATAAATTTTCAATATCCTTATCACTTAGTGAATTAAACCTCTTTGGTAAATATAAAATGTTCGTTCCCAGTTCTAAGACAATAGTTTCCCCATACTTGGTAGTAATACGATCAGCTCCAGTTATATGCTACTCCTCTAGAGATAGCATATCCTTCACACTAAGTCTCTGCCTGGCGTTCAATTTATTGAAGGTAGAAATTAACTCCTCGTTGGTGCTCATTGTTTTGTAACTTATATTAAACTGTGAACTTTTATACACCAGTACAAATTATTTATACATTTTTTCATATGCAAGATATATACATATCTCTCTCTCTCTCTCTCTATTTATTAATTAAGTTTTCTCTTTTCACTAGTTATTATTGAAATTTTATTAACGGTTGTATTTTATTTTATCTCTTTATTATTATTTTTTTTATTTTTTATATAATGTTAAATAGATTCTACTTATATAAATTCAATCTAATGATTTTATTTAAAGTTTACATCTAATATTATTTTATCCCCAACTTCGTCGCACCAAAATTCTTCATTAAATGTCGATAGCAGCTTATCCCCTTCATCATCGTACAAGAATTCGTATACCTCATCCTCAAAAAAATTTTTATGATATCCCATCTGGTTGTTGGGAATTTCCTGTTCCTTCCAATTCTGAGGAGACTTGATGTAGTGGAAGATTACTTCTTCCACCGAATCATTAAGACTGAATTCTGTCAACGTACCAATGGAAAGTGGGCTAACCGAAAGATATTATCAGCGGACTGGATTGCATTTTTAATTTAATTTAATTTTTTTTTTTTACTTTTTTATTTATTTAGTTGATAGCACTTGAAGTTGAATTTCACTAACTAAGTTTAAAATGTTCCACGATTGGACCTTTATACTCAAAATCAGCAACAACAACAACAACAACAACAACATAATACTAACAAAATATCAATAGATAAGCTAATGCACATAAACATTGCATTTGTTCCCTCACTCCACACTCATATCCATACACACATTCACTCCTATCCATACATACATACATACATACATACATACACGTGTAACGCTGACCAAATTCACTACATTTTAAACCCTTTCCTATTCCACTCACGATCGTTTACTTATAAAATCCTAACCCTAATTAACATATTTTCTATTCGCACATGCAAGATTTGTGAAATCTAGGAATTCGTCTCCTTTTTATGTATATCCGCACTAAAATGTCTAACAAAATTAAAAAAATATAATAAATAATAGAATTAACATATGCAAATTATTAAACAAAAATATCAACTACAGTTTTTATACGAACACCGGCCGATCAAACCCACACAAATTATTACATCCCGTTTACTTACATATAAAATCCTAACCCTAATTAACATATTTTCTATTCACACATGCACTCACAAATCTAGGAATTCGTCTCCTTTTTACTATGAATCTCCGCTCACACATTTTTTTTCTAACAAAATTAACAATAAAAAAAAAAAATAATATAATTTACATATGGAAATAATTAAACAAAAATATCAATTAGAAATTGTATACGAACACATGGCATGTGCCTTTACTAAAAACATACATATGTACAACATATTTTCCCTAAATCATCAAATACTTTCTTTTCAATTCGATAAAACAAACTCATACACCAATACTCCCACTAATGCCTTGGCTGGCTCATCATCATCATCATCATCATCATCATACCTGTATACAAAAGAACCTATTGTTAACCGTTACCATTCTCAAAGCATTCGAAAAAAAAGTATGAAAAAAATCTTAACTTTTTTTGCTGCGGTTCGCGTGTATAACAACACAAAATAACTTTATCAATTCCAACTACAATTCATGGGTGCATACTATTAGGCGTTAAATACAAATCCCAACTCCATTTACTACTTAGCACCATAAGCCAAGCCTCATCGATTGGCACTTAACAATTCACAATCCGTTATTTTATCTCCTTTCTCCACTACTGCCATCTAGACTTCTTTAGCACACCAAAACTTTTTTAGCTCATCCAAAACCAATTTAAATAAATTTAATTACTTTTGGGTAAGCCAACATGATCCAGACTTAGCAAACTCACAACCCGCTATTATCTCTCCTTTCTCCACCCTGTCATCTACACTTATCTAGCACACAGCTGCTTACCCAAAACCCATTAAAATAAATTTAATTACTTTTGGGTAAACTCAGATAAATTGATCAAGACTTAGCCAACTCACACACATTTCACCTATTTACGGCGTTGCCATCTGGCATCAACATGCTTCATTTAGCCAATTCACTATCCTTTTTACCCTTTTTTCATCTCACTATGGCAACGCTCACGCCATTATTTAGCAAATACACACTCCTTTTACCCTTTTTCACCACCATATGGCAACTCTAATACCAGTATTTAGCAAAGACACAAACCTTTACTGCCTACAGCGCCCCCTAGTGGTGAAATTCCGTTATCTACAGTTATCTATTTTAATTGCTTTCTGGGAGAACAAGCAATTCCTATATACTCATTTCAGCAAATTGAAATACGATGAATCAAACCAATTTACATATTCCATTTGCAGAAAAGTTTCGTATATAAGGCAGAAATCTACATCAACTGACACCACACACAGTGGACCAAACACAGAAGAACGCTGTTGATGAAGGTTTACTGGCCTTCGAAAACGGCTGGTTGTTCCGTTCAACTATGTGTTGTTAGAATATTTACAACTAACTTTGATGTTATTTGTTCATTAATAATTATCACATGTAATTTGGCTTAAAAGGCGATACGAACATTAGCCTGTTCAATTCATTAAATATAGAAACAAATGCAGTTCGAATAATAATAATTAAATTAACTAAAATTAATAGTCATGGGCTTGTGGCAAAAAATTAAATAAAAATATACTTAATAGTAACAAAATAAAAAAGTTTGTCCTAAATAGAACAAAAATAAGCAAATTAACTAACATGTGCATAATTAGTAATGAAAAAACGAGAATGGTAAGACTGTTGTAAATTTAGTGATGGTAAATTTGGGCATTCATTACAAAACACATTTCAGCAAATTGAAATACGATGAATCAAACCAATTCACATTTTCCATTTGCAGAAAAGTTTCGTATATAAGGCAGAAATATACATCAACTGACACCACACACAGTGGACCAAACACAGAAGAACGCTGATGATGAAGATTTAGAGCCCTTCGAAAACGGCTGGCTGTTCCGTTCAACTATGTGTTGTCAGAATATTTACAACTAACTTTGATGTTATTTGTTAATTAATAATTATCACATGTAATTTGGCTTAAAAGGCGATACGAGCATTAGCCTGTTCAATTCATTAAATATAGAAACAAATGCAGTTCGAATAATAATAATTAAATTAACTAAAATTAATAGTCATGGGCTTGTGGCAAAAAATTAAATAAAAATATACTTAATAGTAACAAACTAAAAAAGTTTGTCTTAAGTAGAACAAAAATAAGAAAATTAACTAACATGTGCATAATTAGTAAATTTAGTGATAAATTTAGTGATGGTAAATTTGGGCCTTCATTACAAAACACATTTCAGCAAATTGAAATACTTTGAATCAAACCAATTCACATATTCCATTTGCAGATAAGTTTCGTATATAAGGCAGAAATGTACATCAACTGACACCACACACAGTGGACCAAACACAGAAGAACGCTGATGATGAAGGTTTAGTGGCCTTCGAAAACGGCTGGCTGTTCCGTTCAACTATGTGTTGTCAGAACAATTACAACTAACTTTGATGTTATTTGTTCATTAATAATTATCACATGTAATTTGGCTTAAAAGGCGATACGAACATTAGCCTGTTCAATTCATTAAATATAGAAACAAATGCAGTTCGTATAATAATAATTAAATTAACTAAAATTAATAGTCATGGGCTTGTGGCAAAAAATTAAATAAAAATATACTTAATAGTAACAAACTAAAAAAGTTTGTCTTAAGTAGAACAAAAATAAGAAAATTAACTAACATGTGCATAATTAGTAATGAAAAAACGACAATGGTAAGACTGTTGTAAATTTAGTGATGGTAAATTTGGGCCTTCATTACAAAACACATTTCAGCAAATTGAAATACTCTGAATCAAACCAATTCACATATTCCATTTACAGATAAGTTTCGTATATAAGGCAGAAATCTACATCAACTGACACCACACACAGTGGACCAAACACAGAAGAACGCTGTTGATGAAGGTTTAGTGGCCTTCGAAAACGGCTGGTTGTTCCGTTCAACTATGTGTTGTCAGAATAATTACAACTAACTTTGATGTTATTTGTTCATTAAAAATTATCACATGTAATTTGGCTTAAAAGGCGATACGAACATTAGACTGTTCAATTCATTAAATATAGAAACAAACGCAGGTCGAATAATAATAATTAAATTAACTAAAATTAATAGTCATGGGCTTGTGGCAAAAAATTAAATAAAAATATACTTAATAGTAACAAACCAAAAAAGTTTGTCTTAAGTAGAACAAAAATAAGCAAATTAACTAACATGTGCATAATTAGTAATGAAAAAACGACAATGGTAAGACTGTTGTAAATTTAGTGATGGTAAATTTGGGCCTTCATTACAAAACACATTTCAGCAAATTGAAATACGATGAATCAAACCAATTCACATATACCATTTGCAGAAAAAATTCGTATATAAGGCAGAAATCTACATCAACTGACACCACACACAGTGGATCAAACACAGAAGAACGCTGATGATGAAGGTTTAGTGGCCTTCGAAAACGGCTGGCTGTTGCGTTCTACTATGTGTTGTCAGAATAATTACAACTAACTTTGATGTTATTTGTTCATTAATAATTATCACATGTAATTTGGCTTAAACGGCGATACGAACATTAGCCTGTTCAATTCATTAAATAGAGAAACAAATGCAGTTCGAATAATAATAATTAAATTAACTAAAATTAATAGTCATGGGATTGTGGCAAAAAATTAAATAAAAATATACTTAATAGTAACAAACCAAAAAAGTTTGTCCTAAATAGAACAAAAATAAGCAAATTAACTAACATGTGCATAATTAGTAATGAAAAAACGAGAATGGTAAGACTGTTGTAAATTTAGTGATGGTAAATTTGGGCATTCATTACAAAACACATTTCAGCAAATTGAAATACGATGAATCAAACCAATTCACATATTCCATTTGAAGAAAAGTTTCGTATATAAGGCAGAAATCTACATCAACTGACACCACACACAGTGGATCAAACACAGAAGAACGCTGATGATGAAGGTTTAGTGGCCTTCGAAAACGGCTGGCTATTCCGTTCAACTATGTATTGTCAGAATATTTACAACTAACTTTGATGTTATTTGTTCATTAATAATTATCACATGTAATTTGGCTTAAAAGGCGATACGAACATTAGCCTGTTCAATTCATTAAATATAGAAACAAATGCAGTTCGAATAATATAATTAAATTAACTAAAATTAATACTCATGGGCTTGTGGCAAAATATTAAATAAAAATATACTTAATAGTAACAAACCAAAAAAGTTTGTCTTAACTAGAACAAAAATAAGCAAATTAACTAACATGTGCATAATTAGTAATGAAAAAACGAAAATGGTAAGACTGTTGTAAATTTAGTGATGGTAAATTTGGGCCTTCATTACAAAACACATTTCAGCAAATTGAAATACGATGAATCAAACCAATTCACTTATACCATTTGCAGAAAAGTTTCGTATATAAGGTAGAAATCTACATCAACTGACACCACACACAGTGGACCAAACACAGAAGAACGCTGATGATGAAGGTTTAGTGGCCTTCGAAAACGGCTGGCTGTTCCGTTCAACTATGTGTTGTCAGAATATTTACAACTAACTTTGATGTTATTTGTTCATTAATAATTATCACATGTAATTTGGCTTAAAAGGCGATACGAACATTAGGCTGTTCAATTCATTAAATATTAAAACAACGTGTTTTAATTTCAAATTAAAAGAAAAGATGATGAAGATATTTCACATCTATATACAAGGTGAATATTTACAACAACAAGAGGGAGCCACACACTTATTTGTATGTACATATATACATAAAATCAATTTGTGGATACATATGTACACATATTATCAAAGTTTTTTACACATGTAAATATTTATTAGATTTTAACAATCCCACTTACATACATATGTATCTACATCATGAAAACCAAAGTAAATTTATATAAAGTATATTTAAGTAGGTGATTCATTTTTCTCGTGTAGTGTGAATGCCTGAATATCAAAAGTTGTTTACAATTTTCGTATGCCATTTTGTTTTGTTTTGCTTTGTTATACACAATTGTTTATACGGAAAACATATGTGAAAAAGTTTAGATAAATTTTTACTTAAAAAATGTGTTACAAAACATTTAAAAATAATTATATTTAATTAATAAAGTACATATGTATCTTTTATTATACATTAATAAATTCACATATTAAAATTTTATCAATTAATAAATTTACTTTGATTTTGTTTATCCATACATTTCCTTTTTGTTGTATGCAGATCTGGGACTGTTGTATTAAATAACCAAATGCATTGACAATTTTCCCGCACTTAACCAAATTAATGAAAATGCAAATGCAAATTTATTACATTAGCACTAACTTTGATAATATTAGTGCATTTTTTTTGCATTAAACTAAAATCCTTTCAAAGTAATGCATGAATATTGCATTGTTACTTTTAGTTCGCTATTTTTTCCACCACTACACACATTGGCGGTATTCGATGTTTGATGCAAATTTTCGTGCGCTAGTGCAAATGCAAAATATCGTAGCTTTTCTTTAAAATCCAACAACAAAATACATACACAATCCAAAGAAAAGCTACGATATTTTGCATTTGCACTAACGCGCGAAAATTTCCATCAAACATCGTATACCGCTATTATGAAGATTATTATTGCATTATAGTGCAAAATACAACGTAAATGTGTACATAAATAAAAACATACGTACATACATAATTATGTAAATTTTTTTCTATGTACATATCGTCACCCAATACGAAAAATCAGTAGGTTTTTTGTATTTTTTTCGAGAGAAAGACAAAACTTGATGAAATTGTTCCGTGCGGTAGTATTTTTCGTTTATAAAATCACCATTTTTTAAGATATAACTTTACAATAAACGATAACTTAAGTTCTGATCTTTTGTCAATTGCACGGGTTTTCAACTAAGCTCGAGATGCAACGTACTTGAAGTATGAAACTTTTTAATTTTTCTCAATTGGTTCTGAAATCTAGTTTGTATTTATAATGACAGTTGTTCTTTTCGTTAATTTGTATGTACGTACTTATAAAGGTGCCCTCAATGAACTTTACTGTATTTTTTATTTTATTATTTGTGCTATCTGATAAAATAGGTAAACGTCTTATTCAATATTACTGTGTACAATATTTGATAATGCAATAATATTGCATTACTTCATGATGACTAAGCACATCAATACAAAATCAGTACATTTTTCGCCATGCAATTAGCTGCTAATGCAATATTAATCCATTTTAGGAGATTTTATTGAAGTGAAAAAAGTAGTGCACTACAAGCATCAAATTTAAATTTGCACTAAATTTTTTGTTTTTCAATCAGTGCTTATGCAAAAGTAATGCAAGTTGCACCGTCTGGTTGTATTCATCTGTTTTTGACATTCATCCATTATTCTTACACAAACAAATCGCCTGCTGTTTTTGTACTTTCTTAGTTATTGTAGACCTGCATATACTTTATATAAATATGCTTTGATGAAAACATACAAACAGTCCGCCAAGCTATTGACGCTTGAAAAGCCGTTCAGTCGAAGAAGACAAATCGTCAGTTGGTTATTGGTTTGCTGCAGACATAATGTATTTTGAATATACTGTGACGCAAACCAATAACCAACCGACGAAATGTACTTAAATAAACAAACTTATCACAGACAGCAAAACTCTATCCCGCACACACACACCCACACACATACACACACAAATACGCCGCGATCGTACACAAGAATTTCACAAAATCTGAATTTAATATTTATCAAAATATAAACACCCAGGCAGAAATTGCCAACCGTACAAAAATTGTAGTACTGGGAAAGCACTTTTACTCAAGAAACCAGAACGGTTTGCCAACATTACGGTTTAAAATCTGAAAAATTATTTGCCAATGTAATGTACATTAAGTTCTTTATGTAAAAGAGTGATAGCAACTGTTTCATTTGGGCATTTGGTAAGAATACACTTAACATCTACCATGCTTAGCTCTATTTAAATTTTTTTTTGATCTAAATCTTTAACGATATATAATCCTACGTCCCTGGATAACAGTGGATACGTAAAAAATCAAGAGTTTCTTTAAATATATTGCCTTTTAAGTAAATATTATCACATTTGTATACTGAAAGTTTGCTACTAAAAATTTCTGATATTACCATGACATTTCCATTACTTAGTAAACAGGTATTATCAGGAGGAACGGTTGTAATTTTATAGCCATAAATGTTTACAAAAGAAAATAGTGTTTTCGATTCAACTGTGTCTATAATTTTTTCCCATATTTTCTATTTTTAACAAAAGGAAATACTAATGGTATATTATTTGAGAAACTGTTAGTATGGAAAATGTTCAATTTGTTTTGAATTTGCCCTATTGGATTTGTAGTTGATTTAACAATTGACTTTAAATACCCCTAGCTATTTTTAAAGTCGAAAGCTGAAAATTGTGATAAAGAAGCTTTTACGTTAATTACATCATCTGGTATATGGATTAGATTATGTATATTCATGGTTTGCGAATTAGGGCCGTAATATCGAACGTATTTTGATTTTAATGTGGCTAACTTGGTTGATGACAAAATACGACGAAGTAAATAAAAGTAAAAAATTTTTGTAAATTTCAACATCTAATACATTTTTTACAGTAATTGCACCAGCATATAACAAGAAGAAAAGGAATTGTGTAGCTTTCCAGTTTGCTAAATTCGTTAAATCGTGTGATTTTCTTTGAAACTCAAAAGGTATACTTTTAGATACCATTAGTAGGTTTTGTTGAAGTGCTGATACATTTTCTTGTGAAATATAAAAGAATTAATTGTTTTACAGTTAGCTTTTGAAGGAATTGTTTACTAATTCCAAGATAAAGCATGTGCATTTCATCAATAACGACATGTTTTATGGGATCAAAATTAAGAATGTCCAATAGTGGGCTATCTTCTTTTGTTAAGTGATGTTGAGGGTTTGATTTATTTTTAGATGAATATGAGCGTTCCTCGCAATTTGTTTCCTTAAATTTGCGTGTCTTATTGGCTGTCTACCCTTAACGGTACAAGTTTCGCAGGAAGAAATCCCGTGTGACCTCTGTAGCGTTTAATAAAAGTACGGGCTGGCATATTGGAACAAAAATCTAAAATTACAATTTTTATAAGTTTTCCGTTCAATTGTATACCTATGCAAGAATAAAAAAATATATACATATCGGGTTTAACATATGAAAGTTTTTCTTTATACCCGCGCTAATGAAATTATTGGCTTCTAAAACGAACTCAGTGTTTTGAGTTTGAAGTATTGGGAATGTATTACACTTAACAAAAAAATTATGTTGGGAAAGCACTTAAATTGTGGTTTTCATAGTGTTTAGCCACCGACGTAAAAAATAGTTGGGCAACCCCATCATGAGGTTATCATTTGTGTGTTGGCACAACACTCCAAAAGTAGAATTTGTGATGTTTTGCCAACGTTTGAACCACCTTAGGAAACGCTTTGCCAACGTTAACCCCATTGTATTTTTCTGCGTGGGCAACTTTCTGACAGACTTTAACACTGGATAAATTTATGCTTGACAAAATATATAGCAATCCCATCCTCCAATATGAAAAATATACTAGGATTAGGGAAGTTCAGATATATGACAATATTTAATAACACCAAATGTCGATATGAGAAGCAATTTATTTCTAAGTACATATAAATACTACCGTTAGAAAATCACATACACACACATACTAGAATTCATCCACGAAAAATTAAAACTATTTCAGCAACACCCCTCCCTTCTCAAATCACAGTCAGCCTTAAATTCTTACAGATACACATACACAAGTTTTCAAGATCACATATAATTGATCAATCTCAATAACCCAAATCACGATCAGCCTTAAACTCCTACAGACATACAAACAAACACATTCCTACAGATACATATTACAACAACACCCTCACCTACCTCAAATCAAGGACAGCCTTAAACTCCTACAGACATACATACACACAATCCATTTATCAAAACAAAACATTCACCCACCTCAAATCACGATCAGGCTTCAAATCATGCAGACATACACACATATTCCCACGGATACATATTACATGAACACCCTCACCTCGCCTCTCATAAATCACTATCAGCCTTAAATTCCCAAAGACATACATACATGCACACAGATTCCTTCGTATAATATATTTCACCAACACGCCGCCCTCCACCAATCACAGCCAGACTCTAATTCCTACAGCTAGACACACCCAGCCCTCCACCAATCACAGCCAGACATCAAATCCTAGACACACCCACAAACTTCCCGTCGGCATTAAAAAAAATCATTTTCATGATTTTCCCGATGGCATTTCAAAAAAAATAATAATTTCCTGTCGGCATGTGAAAAAAAAAAATATAATAATTTTGTTTTCCCGTCGGCATTTAAGAAAAATAAAGATGTTTTCCCGTCGGCAATTAAAAAAAAAATCATATTTTCCAGTCGGCATTAGGAAGTCATATACATATAAAAGCCTGAAACCTATAAACACCCTTAATGTATTCTCACAAAATATTCCACGCACAAATTACACTTAATATAAACAAAAAACAGTTAATGTAAACAAAAAAGCTTAATATAAACAAAAAACTCCTAACGAAAAATTTCAGAAAAATTTAAAAGAATTCTTGGAAATTTCACCCAAATTTCACAAATTTTAATGTATGCAGGATTGGTATCCCTAGTGTTCTATTGTGAGTGATCTATTTCTACCAATTACACAATGTATCTCAGTTAATTTAAGTTTCATTTGTGTTAGCTTTGAGTCAATATGGTGTTTCCATGTAAGCCGTCGATCAAAGTGTATATTAAGGTATTTTACATGTGAATGTTGAGGAACAACTTGATTGTTGATTCAAATTGTGGAACAAGTATCTCTTCGCAGGGTAAATGTTACCTGAACAGACTTTTGTTCGTTTACTTTAATTCTCCATAAGTTTAACCATAGTTCCAGCTGTGTAATATGTTTTTGTATATATCGGGAAGCCTCGTGATGGTTTTCGTGCATAATAAGTCAGGCAGTGTCATCAGCAAATGTAGATGTATAGATATTCCTGCTCAATGGCATATCGCAAGTATAAATCAAATACAAAACTGACCCCAGTATGCACACCGGATGATATAGATTTGGGCACAGTCATGAAGTCTCCTTCCACAGCCGTGAACTTCCGGGTAGTAATGTAACTTCCCGATAGCTCAGAAAATTTATCGGTAGATATGATTTAATTTTTAAAATAAGGTCTTCATTTTAACTATATTTATTTGACCTTTTTAGTTTATTTAATTATGTTTATTAAGCTTATTTCCTGACGATGTTAACAAACTGTTAACGAAATATCGAAAAAATTTATTACAATTAAACAAAACCGACCTCGAGCTTAATAAACATAATTAAATAAGGTCTTCATAAAAACCACTTTATCAAACAATAAACAATACTTCTTTTCTTCAAATATTTTTCTTATAATTTGAACCAATCTATGTGTTTGTTCAATGGTGCTATGCTGACTTCTAAACCCAAATTGAAGATCCGGGAGATGCACCCACTACCAATTAGAATTGGGGACAATTTTGTCATGAACAGTTTTTCGAAAAGTTTTGACATTGTTTATAGTAGACTTATTGGCCTGTTGTAGCACGCAACGTTTAGTTTAATTGTAAGGTTGTGTCTTTGTTGTAGGTAAATAGGAGCATAAGCATGCAACATTTTTCCAGCTATTGCTCTTCCGCTAGTGGGGTGAGTTCAAGGCTATTAATTTGAGTCATTAATAGCCTTGAAAAAATATTTTATTTGTGCATGCTTTGTAATAATTGAAGAAAAGTTAACAGGGGTAGAAATGGAAAACGTTGTATTTTCAGGATACAAATGTTGAGCGTTGATATTACGCTGATTACCCTCCCAACCATGATCAAGAAAAAATTATAGTCAAGTGCATAAATTCTTGATCCCAGACACATTTGTCTACCTACTTTAGTATAAGGAAATCGAATTTAAAAGTCTCTATTATTCCAATTTAAATTAAAAAATATATAAATTTGTTACAAATAATTGACAATATTTTTCTTATATATACATACTTATGTATATATATGTGTATATACATACATATGTACATCTACATGTATGCCTATGTATATATTTTTTGTTATTTTTATATTTATATTTTAACAATAAGATAATTATAATAAAATAAATATAATAATTCAAAAAAATTTTTTGCTATACCGAGGAATTTGCAACAAAAAACTTTGACTAACTTGTCTCCAAAGAGGGCAATAATTTAACCAAAAAAATTACGACACTGCCGAACAGCTGAGCAACACAATAATTATTTATTTATTTCATAAATACCTTACAAAGTAAATTTGCAAAGTATTGTTGCACAAATATGAGTAGATTAGTAATGGCGGAGATAGTCCAAGTTTGGGAATTCAAAACCGGGAAAAAACAAAAATTTTGGCAACCCTGTTACGAATGAGGGGATTTTGGGCATTTGAGATTTCGTTAGGCTGGTAGTGTGTGTGTGTGTGAGTTTGATTCTTTATTTATGTGTATGTTTGTATACTTGTTTGCACAGCTTTTGTTGTTATTGTAGAGAAACGTTGTGCTTACAGCGGATGGATATATAAATGGATGTTTGTATGTGTGTATGACAGTGTGTGTGTGTGTATGAGTATGTGTGTGGGTGTGTGTGTATTTACATGTTTGTTTGATGGTGTCCGATACTTTTGTTGTACTGGCAGACAATCATTATTATATCCAGTAGGAAATGTTGATGGTGAAAATATGCTGACTAGCTTTTCACTTTCACTTGTCACCAGTACTACCAGTCATTGAAAATCTACTAGTAACACTAAAACAATTGATTAGGTAGTGACTACGTAGTTCTTATGCGGTCATGAGACATACCAACCAGACAGTTAGTTACTAGTGCATTTATATAATTTACGTACATACAAATGTATGTATATTGACAAGTTATTGACAATTCCACCACAAATACACCATATCTGTTTTTTCTCCTTCTTTTATGCTGACGGATAGAAGAAAACTTATTATACCAAATTGTTACTAGAATTTTAGTGTTGACGCAAAGACACTTGCTCCCAGTCTGACTGTAGGGTAGTGACAAGGGATCGTGTGTATTCGTGTGTATGTAGTGATTGTTATTTGATAGACTTTGGTTTGCTGTTTTGAGTTATCGTTGCTATGCGTATGTAGGGTTATTGTATGTATGCATTTATGTTTGCGATCTCTGGGGAAATAATCTAATAGCTGCAGAGAGTGGCAACCCTGTTGGAAGTGGACAGGGAATGTATTTGATAATGTATGTATATGTTGCTGGATTCATGTATGTGATCGTATCTATTTCTGCTTTGAAGAATATCATTGCTTGTGTGAATTACATCAACACTTTTTCATGCATATTTACAAATTAATGTATATATGTTTTCAAGGCTATTGACGTTGCTATTCTTATGGAGATAGAAAATATTGTGTTTACATAGGTTTTATATCTACAAGTGAATTTCAGATATTAAATGTTTTGAGTCCAATCAGGTTGATAAGAAGGGCTTTTGAAAAGGGGTAATGATATGTTTATTTCAGTATATTTTACTTTAATGTAACAATTATAAGAAATAGGTTTTGGAGAAATACAGCAAAAACTTATAGAAGCTTTCACATGGCCCGATTTTTCTCGTACCTTTATATTGCAAACTGATGCTAGCGATTTTGTTCTGGATGTTGCTGTGTATATGAATTTCATCATATATCGTAATACCAACAGAGAATTGTGGAAATGTGTATGTCCGTGTGTATGTATATATATATATATATGTGTGTGTGTGTGTGTGTGTGTGTGTGTATATGAATTTCATCATATGTCGTAATAAATTAGATTCGATGACTACTACGCGATTCTCATATAATGTATATAAGTAGAAGAAATAATGTAGATTGTCATCAGTTACTTTGATATCTCAATAAGTCACAACCTATTTTCCAAACCAAATTTTTAAAGTGTTTGAAAACAATAAAAAAAAAACTACAAAAGTGTTAAAACTAATTATTGTTTGATAAACAAGTTATAGTGTATAAAAAATAATTAAATAAATTGTTTATAACTAAAATAAATTGCTTATAAATAAAATAATTAAATAAATTGTTTATAAATAAAATAATTAAATTAATTAATAAACAAATAAATAATTAAATAAAATGAATACCGCAAGTTGTACCATCTGCAATAAAGTCTTTATGACTCAAACAAAACTAAATCAGCATATGGAAACGCACTCATATGCTAACCAATCGATGGCTATGCTTGGAACTAGTAAGCTAAGTCTTCAAAACAAATATTGTGAGGATTGTGATGAGATGATCCCATTAATTGGTTATATGGCTCATGTCAGAGCCACAAAACATAAAAACAGTTGTCAGCAAGAACGGATTGGAGATTTTCTCACTAAAAGAGTAAGTAACTTCAATGGGAGGATCGAGACATATATTCTCCTCAACAAAAATGTGGGCGTCTTGTTTCCGGAGGAGTTTCTCGCATCTGCAAAGAGCTCCATAGTACAACAACTCAATGAACGTAGTAGGATACATACTACATTTAAATTTAATATGGAGCTCACATGTGCTTATATGAAGATGGTGAATGATGAGATGAATGTTTCCCAACTTGTACATATTTCGAAAATGATGTTGGTGACTTTGTCTGATGACATAGAGGATATGTACAAGAAACAAGCCGAGGAGCTAAGAGCCAAAATGGAAGAATTTCAAGAGAGGGATAGCGGATGGACATTGATTTCAATAAATTCCCTTGAAGTTAATATAAACAAGGCATCCATAATAAGAGGATCGAGCTTTATCCCTCTTCCAAAAAATATTGCAATGAAACGTGCATGCATAAATATCGAGAACAATGATATTTATTGCTTTAAATGGTGTCTCATTGCGGCTTTGTACACAAATAGCGGTCTGAATCCTAAACAACGGAAAAACTTTAAAAATTACAATATTACAAATATTTCTGATGAGAATATTAATACAGGGGAAATTGTATTAAATTTTAAAGACCTAGAGTTTCCACTCCCGTTGAAGCAGATAAAACAATTCGAGAATCAAAATGATGTGAGCATAAAAGTATTTGGTCATAATGGAACATCACTTATAGGACCATACTATGTAACGAAAGGAGAAAAACAAATTCATATTAATCTCTTATTGCTCCAGTCCAATGAAAACTTCCACTATATACTCATCAAGGATATATCAAAGTAAGTTTCATTTATGCATTTATGAAAAATCTGCTTTCATCTCTATTTAAAAAGTTACTTCCTATTGTTATATTTATTTATATCGTATTGGTATTTTCTATATTTTCTTCAGACTCCTTCGTTCCAGCATAACATCGCATAATCATAAGATCATGATATGCAACACCTGCCTATATCATACACATGATGATTATGTGTATAATCATCATAAAAATGTTTGTGTGAAAAAAGTCATCAGAATGCCAGAAGGTGAATATATTATCAAGTTTAAGAACTACTACAAACAGTTAGATGTACCATTTGTAATCTATGCGGACTTTGAGTCTATTTTGGAAAAAGTTGATGATGCTATAAGTAAAAGTACCACAAATGTACAGAAACATCACGCTTGTGCATTCGGTTATTTTATTAATTGTAGTTTTAAGAGAGAAAATAATTTATATAGACATTATTTTGGTGAAGATTCGGCGAATATATTTATCAAAAAAATTGTTGAAGATTGTACAGATATTTATTTAAATTATTTACTTAAAGTTAAGAAAATGTTCATAACCCCAATAGAAATAGCTCAATATAATAATGCAAAAAACTGTCATATATGTAAGAAAATATTAAATAACGATAAAGTTAGAGATCATTGTCATCTTACGGGCAATTATCGTGGGGCAGCTCATAGCGAATGTAATTTAAATTATAAAACACCTCAGTTTATACCGGTTATATTGCATAATCTTTCCGCATATGATATACACCTATTTTTCAAAGAACTTTCTTCTATAAAATATTCTACAATAAAAGTGATTCCCCAGAACACAGAGAGTTATATTTCTCTTTCAATTTTCATCAGATTAGATGAAAAATATGGATTCGAAATAAGATTTATAGACTCGTTTAGATTTATGGCTTCGAGTTTAGATACGTTAGCGAAAAATCTTGATAGCAATGATTTTAATACTATTCGGTCATGTTTCGTTGATGAAGCTCATTTCAACCTGATTAGAAGAAAGGGTGTATTTCCGTACTCTTACATGGATTCCATGACTAAGTTTAAGGAAATTAAACTGCCTAGTAGAGAAGAGTTCTTCAATATTCTAACGAATGAAGAATGTGATGTAGTCGAGTATGAACATGCTCAAAAAATATGGAGAGAGTTTAACTGTAAAACCCTCCTTGACTATACTGAACTCTACTTAAAGACAGATGTTCTTCTTCTAACCGACGTGTTTGAAAATTTTAGAAAAATTTGTAGAGATATATACGATTTGGACCCCTGCCACTATTATACAGCACCAGGTTTATCTTGGGATGCAATGTTGAAAACCACAGAAGTTTCACTGGAACAGTTCACTGATTCCGAAATGTATATGTTTATGCAAAACGGAATTAGAGGTGGATTAGTTGAATGCTCACAAAGATATTCGAAGGCGAATAACAAATATTTGGAAGATTTTGATGCATCAAAACCATCAGAATTTCTTGTATACTTAGACGCTAACAACTTGTATGGTTGGGCGATGTCGGAATATCTTCCTTGCGGTGAATTTGAGTGGGTATGTGACACTGATTTTGATGTTAAAAAAATTTCTGATACTGCAGAGTATGGGTACATTTTGGAAGTGGATATAGATTATCCCGATTCAGTGCATGATCTACATAATGATTTGCCATTTTGCCCCCAAAATAAGGCCCTGGGGGGATCCAAAATCAAAAAATTAGTTGCAGACTTACACTCAAAAACAAATTATACCATACACTATAGAATTTTAAAACAAGCCATTTCAAATGGCCTCATCTTAAAACAAATCCATAGAATACTCAGATTTAAGCAATCCCCTTGGCTTAAAAAATATATTGACTTAAACACATTTCATAGGACAAATGCTAAAAATAATTTTGAAAAAGATTTCTTCAAACTTTTAAACAATGCTGTTTACGGGAAGACAATGGAAAACATTGAAAAACGTAGGGACATTAGAATTACGTCATCTTGGGAAACGACAAACAGGAATCATTTAGGTCTCAGAACATTAATTGCGAAACCAAATTTTAAGCAGTTGACAAAATTTTCTGATGATATGTATGCGGTAGAGTTAGAAAAAATGGAACCATTATATGATAAACCCATATATGTTGGTTTCACAGTACTGGAGTTATCGAAGTGGAGAATGTATGACTTCCATTATGGCTTCATGAAGCCTAAATTTGGAGAGAACATTTCTCTCAACTATATGGATACTGACTCATTTATTTATTCAATTAAAACTGATGATTTTTATGATGACATCCGTAATGATATTAGTTTGAATTTTGATACGTCAGAATATCCTATAGATAATCAATTTCGTTTGCCGCTACTCAATAAGAAGGTTTTGGGAATGATGAAAGATGAAAACAATGGGGATATAATGACAGAGTTTGTTGGTTTAAGAGCAAAAATGTATTCTCTGTCGACTCTTCGCTCAGAATCTGTTAAAAAATCAAAAGGGGTCAAAAAATCTGTAATTAAAAAGTTGTCCATTAATGATTAAAAAAGTTGCTTATTCGAATCCAAAATTATCTCGGATGAAATGTTTTTGTTTAGATCTAAAACGCATCAACTATATACCCAAAAACTACATAAAATAGCACTTAGCTTTTCTGATGATAAAAGAAATATAATGAAAGATAAAATAAAAACGCGCGCTTGGGGACATTACATAGACCGAAACAATGAAAAAGTGGATGTAGAATGGAATGATTCCTAATAAATTGCATGTAAGATGACAACGAGAATTTAATTTTGTACAAATTGTATTTATTTATTAATGTATTTATTTAATTATTTATTAATTTATTTATTATTTACTTATTTGTTTACTAATTTATTTATTAATTTATTTCTTTACTTATTTATTTATTTATTTATTTATTTCTTTATTTATTGTTTATATATTTGTTTATTAATGTATCTATTAATTTTAGTATTTTATTCACCCAAAAGCATGTTAAACTTGAATGGTTTAAAACTTCTATCTTTTTACCTGTACCTAAATTATTTGTAAATAAAAATAAAATATTAGATTAATGATGTATTTTTCTTTTTATATCTGTATATTTTTATTTATACATAGACTTGAATTTGTATTAGTACTAAGATTTTTAAGAAAAACTGTTAAATAAAATATTGAAAAAATAATAAAATATGTAAATGGTTTTTATTTCAGCTTAAATTTACTAAATAGAAATTTTAACTACAAATGTCTAAATTTTTATATTTTGCTTATCTATTGGCTTTACTTCACTAGATCAAAAAAATTTTCTTTTTGTTTATTTGCTAATTTTTGTTGTTTGTTTTCATATCGCTTAAACATGCACAGTTTTGTTGTTTTTGAAAGGTTCTACACAAGAGGAATTGAATTTCACAATATTATGAAATTCCATTAAATTTCATTAGATACTTTCTTATCGATACCAACTGTTTTAACACCATATCAGATAGTGTTTGCTAATAGCAAATAGTAGAACAGGTATCAGCTATTAGATCAGGTATCAGATCAGCTTATCAGGACCTGGTCTGGTTTTCAGATCAGCTTATCAGGACCTGATCTGGTTTTCAGATCAGCTTATTAGGACCTGGTCTGGTTTTCAGATCAGCTTATCAGGACCTGATCTGGTTTTCAGATCAGCTTATTAGGACCTGGTCTGGTTTTCAGATCAGCTTATCAGGACCTGGTCTGGTTTTCAGATCAGCTTATCAGGACCTGATCTGGTTTTCAGATCAGCTTATTAGGACCTGATCTGGTTTTCAGATCAGCTTATTAGGACCTGGTCTGGTTTTCAGATCAGCTTATTAGGACCTGGTCTGGTTTTCAGATCAGCTTATCAGGACCTGGTCTGGTTTTCAGATCAGCTTATTAGGACCTGGTCTGGTTTTCAGATCAGCTTATCAGGACCTGATCTGGTTTTCAGATCAGCTTATCAGGTATCAGATGAGGTTATAGCAAATGGATGTATCAAGTTTAAAGTTAGATTAATAACTAGAGATAATTTTTATGAGTAGTTGCTTATATAGTTATGAAATAGTCAAATTGCTTTCTGTAGCGACCATCATTTAATTCATTATCTGTGCTTATATTCAAAATTCCATATTTATCCTTCCAACACTTTACAAATTTCTTGAAACTTTTTAAAATTCATATTACTGACTGCATGATCCCTATAGACGTGCTTAATATTTTTCTCATCTTACTTAAACATTATAATAACATTTGCATGGGCTCTTATTAAATGCTTACAGCCGAATTCACAAAAATTTTAAACAATATTTCGAATGTTGTTGTTCAAGCAAAATTCACAAAAATTGTATTCGTAATAGAATTTTAGCTTAAAAACGTTTTTTAAACCTTGTATAAACCACCAGATTTTAAAATTGACTTCATCCATATTTAAAATAATTTTGAGTTGACCTTGTTATAATTTTGCTTCATCTTTATTTACATTTTTAACTTTGCCTGTATGTATGTATATATTTCTGTATGGAGCGACAGAAGAATGATGACTCATTCTACTTGTGTCAAACTTATAGCATAATTCCTAATACACACATACATACATATATACATACATACAGGCAAAGTTAAAAATGTAAATAAAGATGAAGCAAAATTATAACAAGGTCAACTCAAAATTATTTTAAATATGGATGAAGTCAATTTTAAAATCTGGTGGTTTATACAAGGTTTAAAAAACGTTTTTAAGCTAAAATTCTATTACGAATACAATTTTTGTGAATTTTGCTTAAACAACATTCGAAATGTTGTTTAAAATTTTTGTGAATTCGGCTGTAAGCATTTAATAAGAGCCCATGCAAATGTTATTATAATGTTTAAGTAAGATGAGAAAAATATTAAGCACGTCTATAGGGATCATGCAGTCAGTAATATGAATTTTAAAAAGTTTCAAGAAATTTGTAAAGTGTTGGAAGGATAAATATGGAATTTTGAATATAAGCACAGATAATGAATTAAATGATGGTCGCTACAGAAAGCAATTTGACTATTTCATAACTATATAAGCAACTACTCATAAAAATTATCTCTAGTTATTAATCTAACTTTAAACTTGATACATCCATTTGCTATAACCTCATCTGATACCTGATAAGCTGATCTGAAAACCAGATCAGGTCCTGATAAGCTGATCTGAAAACCAGACCAGGTCCTAATAAGCTGATCTGAAAACCAGACCAGGTCCTGATAAGCTGATCTGAAAACCAGACCAGGTCCTAATAAGCTGATCTGAAAACCAGACCAGGTCCTAATAAGCTGATCTGAAAACCAGATCAGGTCCTAATAAGCTGATCTGAAAACCAGATCAGGTCCTGATAAGCTGATCTGAAAACCAGACCAGGTCCTGATAAGCTGATCTGAAAACCAGACCAGGTCCTAATAAGCTGATCTGAAAACCAGATCAGGTCCTGATAAGCTGATCTGAAAACCAGACCAGGTCCTAATAAGCTGATCTGAAAACCAGATCAGGTCCTGATAAGCTGATCTGAAAACCAGACCAGGTCCTGATAAGCTGATCTGATACCTGATCTAATAGCTGATACCTGTTCTACTATTTGCTATTAGCAAACACTATCTGATATGGTGTTAAAACAGTTGGTATCGATAAGAAAGTATCTAATGAAATTTAATGGAATTTCATAATATTGTGAAATTCAATTCCTCTTGTGTAGAACCTTTCAAAAATAACAAAACTGTGCATGTTTAAGCGATATGAAAACAAACAACAAAAATTAGCAAATAAACAAAAAGAAAATTTTTTTGATCTAGTGAAGTAAAGCCAATAGATAAGCAAAATATAAAAATTTAGACATTTGTAGTTAAAATTTCTATTTAGTAAATTTAAGCTGAAATAAAAACCATTTACATATTTTATTATTTTTTCAATATTTTATTTAACAGTTTTTCTTAAAAATCTTAGTACTAATACAAATTCAAGTCTATGTATAAATAAAAATATACAGATATAAAAAGAAAAATACATCATTAATCTAATATTTTATTTTTATTTACAAATAATTTAGGTACAGGTAAAAAGATAGAAGTTTTAAACCATTCAAGTTTAACATGCTTTTGGGTGAATAAAATACTAAAATTAATAGATACATTAATAAACAAATATATAAACAATAAATAAAGAAATAAATAAATAAATAAATAAATAAGTAAAGAAATAAATTAATAAATAAATTAGTAAACAAATAAGTAAATAATAAATAAATTAATAAATAATTAAATAAATACATTAATAAATAAATACAATTTGTACAAAATTAAATTCTCGTTGTCATCTTACATGCAATTTATTAGGAATCATTCCATTCTACATCCACTTTTTCATTGTTTCGGTCTATGTAATGTCCCCAAGCGCGCGTTTTTATTTTATCTTTCATTATATTTCTTTTATCATCAGAAAAGCTAAGTGCTATTTTATGTAGTTTTTGGGTATATAGTTGATGCGTTTTAGATCTAAACAAAAACATTTCATCCGAGATAATTTTGGATTCGAATAAGCAACTTTTGTAATCATTAATGGACAACTTTTTAATTACAGATTTTTTGACCCCTTTTGATTTTTTAACAGATTCTGAGCGAAGAGTCGACAGAGAATACATTTTTGCTCTTAAACCAACAAACTCTGTCATTATATCCCCATTGTTTTCATCTTTCATCATTCCCAAAACCTTCTTATTGAGTAGCGGCAAACGAAATTGATTATCTATAGGATATTCTGACGTATCAAAATTCAAACTAATATCATTACGGATGTCATCATAAAAATCATCAGTTTTAATTGAATAAATAAATGAGTCAGTATCCATATAGTTGAGAGAAATGTTCTCTCCAAATTTAGGCTTCATGAAGCCATAATGGAAGTCATACATTCTCCACTTCGATAACTCCAGTACTGTGAAACCAACATATATGGGTTTATCATATAATGGTTCCATTTTTTCTAACTCTACCGCATACATATCATCAGAAAATTTTGTCAACTGCTTAAAATTTGGTTTCGCAATTAATGTTCTGAGACCTAAATGATTCCTGTTTGTCGTTTCCCAAGATGACGTAATTCTAATGTCCCTACGTTTTTCAATGTTTTCCATTGTCTTCCCGTAAACAGCATTGTTTAAAAGTTTGAAGAAATCTTTTTCAAAATTATTTTTAGCATTTGTCCTATGAAATGTGTTTAAGTCAATATATTTTTTAAGCCAAGGGGATTGCTTAAATCTGAGTATTCTATGGATTTGTTTTAAGATGAGGCCATTTGAAATGGCTTGTTTTAAAATTCTATAGTGTATGGTATAATTTGTTTTTGAGTGTAAGTCTGCAACTAATTTTTTGATTTTGGATCCCCCCAGGGCCTTATTTTGGGGGCAAAATGGCAAATCATTATGTAGATCATGCACTGAATCGGGATAATCTATATCCACTTCCAAAATGTACCCATACTCTGCAGTATCAGAAATTTTTTTAACATCAAAATCAGTGTCACATACCCACTCAAATTCACCGCAAGGAAGATATTCCGACATCGCCCAACCATACAAGTTGTTAGCGTCTAAGTATACAAGAAATTCTGATGGTTTTGATGCATCAAAATCTTCCAAATATTTGTTATTCGCCTTCGAATATCTTTGTGAGCATTGAACTAATCCACCTCTAATTCCGTTTTGCATAAACATATACATTTCGGAATCAGTGAACTGTTCCAGTGAAACTTCTGTGGTTTTCAACATTGCATCCCAAGATAAACCTGGTGCTGTATAATAGTGGCAGGGGTCCAAATCGTATATATCTCTACAAATTTTTCTAAAATTTTCAAACACGTCGGTTAGAAGAAGAACATCTGTCTTTAAGTAGAGTTCAGTATAGTCAAGGAGGGTTTTACAGTTAAACTCTCTCCATATTTTTTGAGCATGTTCATACTCGACTACATCACATTCTTCATTCGTTAGAATATTGAAGAACTCTTCTCTACTAGCCAGTTTAATTTCCTTAAACTTAGTCATGGAATCCATGTAAGAGTACGGAAATACACCCTTTCTTCTAATCAGGTTGAAATGAGCTTCATCAACGAAACATGACCGAATAGTATTAAAATCATTGCTATCAAGATTTTTCGCTAACGTATCTAAACTCGAAGCCATAAATCTAAACGAGTCTATAAATCTTATTTCGAATCCATATTTTTCATCTAATCTGATGAAAATTGAAAGAGAAATATAACTCTCTGTGTTCTGGGGAATCACTTTTATTGTAGAATATTTTATAGAAGAAAGTTCTTTGAAAAATAGGTGTATATCATATGCGGAAAGATTATGCAATATAACCGGTATAAACTGAGGTGTTTTATAATTTAAATTACATTCGCTATGAGCTGCCCCACGATAATTGCCCGTAAGATGACAATGATCTCTAACTTTATCGTTATTTAATATTTTCTTACATATATGACAGTTTTTTGCATTATTATATTGAGCTATTTCTATTGGGGTTATGAACATTTTCTTAACTTTAAGTAAATAATTTAAATAAATATCTGTACAATCTTCAACAATTTTTTTGATAAATATATTCGCCGAATCTTCACCAAAATAATGTCTATATAAATTATTTTCTCTCTTAAAACTACAATTAATAAAATAACCGAATGCACAAGCGTGATGTTTCTGTACATTTGTGGTACTTTTACTTATAGCATCATCAACTTTTTCCAAAATAGACTCAAAGTCCGCATAGATTACAAATGGTACATCTAACTGTTTGTAGTAGTTCTTAAACTTGATAATATATTCACCTTCTGGCATTCTGATGACTTTTTTCACACAAACATTTTTATGATGATTATACACATAATCATCATGTGTATGATATAGGCAGGTGTTGCATATCATGATCTTATGATTATGCGATGTTATGCTGGAACGAAGGAGTCTGAAGAAAATATAGAAAATACCAATACGATATAAATAAATATAACAATAGGAAGTAACTTTTTAAATAGAGATGAAAGCAGATTTTTCATAAATGCATAAATGAAACTTACTTTGATATATCCTTGATGAGTATATAGTGGAAGTTTTCATTGGACTGGAGCAATAAGAGATTAATATGAATTTGTTTTTCTCCTTTCGTTACATAGTATGGTCCTATAAGTGATGTTCCATTATGACCAAATACTTTTATGCTCACATCATTTTGATTCTCGAATTGTTTTATCTGCTTCAACGGGAGTGGAAACTCTAGGTCTTTAAAATTTAATACAATTTCCCCTGTATTAATATTCTCATCAGAAATATTTGTAATATTGTAATTTTTAAAGTTTTTCCGTTGTTTAGGATTCAGACCGCTATTTGTGTACAAAGCCGCAATGAGACACCATTTAAAGCAATAAATATCATTGTTCTCGATATTTATGCATGCACGTTTCATTGCAATATTTTTTGGAAGAGGGATAAAGCTCGATCCTCTTATTATGGATGCCTTGTTTATATTAACTTCAAGGGAATTTATTGAAATCAATGTCCATCCGCTATCCCTCTCTTGAAATTCTTCCATTTTGGCTCTTAGCTCCTCGGCTTGTTTCTTGTACATATCCTCTATGTCATCAGACAAAGTCACCAACATCATTTTCGAAATATGTACAAGTTGGGAAACATTCATCTCATCATTCACCATCTTCATATAAGCACATGTGAGCTCCATATTAAATTTAAATGTAGTATGTATCCTACTACGTTCATTGAGTTGTTGTACTATGGAGCTCTTTGCAGATGCGAGAAACTCCTCCGGAAACAAGACGCCCACATTTTTGTTGAGGAGAATATATGTCTCGATCCTCCCATTGAAGTTACTTACTCTTTTAGTGAGAAAATCTCCAATCCGTTCTTGCTGACAACTGTTTTTATGTTTTGTGGCTCTGACATGAGCCATATAACCAATTAATGGGATCATCTCATCACAATCCTCACAATATTTGTTTTGAAGACTTAGCTTACTAGTTCCAAGCATAGCCATCGATTGGTTAGCATATGAGTGCGTTTCCATATGCTGATTTAGTTTTGTTTGAGTCATAAAGACTTTATTGCAGATGGTACAACTTGCGGTATTCATTTTATTTAATTATTTATTTGTTTATTAATTAATTTAATTATTTTATTTATAAACAATTTATTTAATTATTTTATTTATAAGCAATTTATTTTAGTTATAAACAATTTATTTAATTATTTTTTATACACTATAACTTGTTTATCAAACAATAATTAGTTTTAACACTTTTGTAGTTTTTTTTTATTGTTTTCAAACACTTTAAAAATTTGGTTTGGAAAATAGGTTGTGACTTATTGAGATATCAAAGTAACTGATGACAATCTACATTATTTCTTCTACTTATATACATTATATGAGAATCGCGTAGTAGTCATCGAATCTAATTTATTATGACATATGATGAAATTCATATACACACACACACACACACACACACACACATATATATATATATATACATACACACGGACATACACATTTCCACAATTCTCTGTTGGTATTACGATATATGATGAAATTCATATACACAGCAACATCCAGAACAAAATCGCTAGCATCAGTTTGCAATATAAAGGTACGAGAAAAATCGGGCCATGTGAAAGCTTCTATAAGTTTTTGCTGTATTTCTCCAAAACCTATTTCTTATAATTGTTACATTAAAGTAAAATATACTGAAATAAACATATCATTACCCCTTTTCAAAAGCCCTTCTTATCAACCTGATTGGACTCAAAACATTTAATATCTGAAATTCACTTGTAGATATAAAACCTATGTAAACACAATATTTTCTATCTCCATAAGAATAGCAACGTCAATAGCCTTGAAAACATATATACATTAATTTGTAAATATGCATGAAAAAGTGTTGATGTAATTCACACAAGCAATGATATTCTTCAAAGCAGAAATAGATACGATCACATACATGAATCCAGCAACATATACATACATTATCAAATACATTCCCTGTCCACTTCCAACAGGGTTGCCACTCTCTGCAGCTATTAGATTATTTCCCCAGAGATCGCAAACATAAATGCATACATACAATAACCCTACATACGCATAGCAACGATAACTCAAAACAGCAAACCAAAGTCTATCAAATAACAATCACTACATACACACGAATACACACGATCCCTTGTCACTACCCTACAGTCAGACTGGGAGCAAGTGTCTTTGCGTCAACACTAAAATTCTAGTAACAATTTGGTATAATAAGTTTTCTTCTATCCGTCAGCATAAAAGAAGGAGAAAAAACAGATATGGTGTATTTGTGGTGGAATTGTCAATAACTTGTCAATATACATACATTTGTATGTACGTAAATTATATAAATGCACTAGTAACTAACTGTCTGGTTGGTATGTCTCATGACCGCATAAGAACTACGTAGTCACTACCTAATCAATTGTTTTAGTGTTACTAGTAGATTTTCAATGACTGGTAGTACTGGTGACAAGTGAAAGTGAAAAGCTAGTCAGCATATTTTCACCATCAACATTTCCTACTGGATATAATAATGATTGTCTGCCAGTACAACAAAAGTATCGGACACCATCAAACAAACATGTAAATACACACACACCCACACACATACTCATACACACACACACACTGTCATACACACATACAAACATCCATTTATATATCCATCCGCTGTAAGCACAACGTTTCTCTACAATAACAACAAAAGCTGTGCAAACAAGTATACAAACATACACATAAATAAAGAATCAAACTCACACACACACACACTACCAGCCTAACGAAATCTCAAATGCCCAAAATCCCCTCATTCGTAACAGGGTTGCCAAAATTTTTGTTTTTTCCCGGTTTTGAATTCCCAAACTTGGACTATCTCCGCCATTACTAATCTACTAATATGGGCGGGGTAACTAGATCATATGCCCAAGATGGTATTAACAGTATTTTAAAAAAGCTTTTGTGACTGATTATACACGATCTATGCCTTCACATAGGAAATAGCAACGTGGTTGTTAAAGAAATTCCACAGAAGAACCGCAAGAATATACGGTTATCCGGGGCAGATCAGTCAACCAGTGCGAGCGAGACGCAAAACTCTCGAAGGCCAATAAACAACAGTAGCCTGGTTGCACTTAAGAGATAATTGCCAACGACGCTTGATGTTGACTCTCCTAAAGCTGCTTTACGAGTGACAATAATTATATCGCGTACATTGAACTTATAAAAAATATTAATTCTATCAAACCTGTTAGTTAGTAATAATAAATAATTAAATACGAGTTTCGCGAATAAATTATATTGAAATTTCTTTGAAATGTTTGGTCTTGTTTTAAATATTTTCTTAATTACGAATTTTATATAATTGTTCTAGTATTATGACTGAGTCTCAATAAAGTACGTTTACTTTCTACTTTTGTATCCGTCGCATGCATCATGAAAAAAAGTCAGCTGTTTTTGATAGCCCAAGATTTATATCAAAGAATATTTCAAAGAATAGTTCAATGATGTCGATAAGAGTGTTCCTGTAGTGAATTTAAATTTAAAAGTTTTTTTCATAAAAAAAGTTTTTAATAGAAGAAAAAGCTTTTGTAATAAAGCTTACAAGTATTTTCAAGAATAAAATACATTAAAATCAGTTTTGTACATAGTTATTTCACGAACAAAATTTACATTTTAGTTATTGATTGCTTTTATGTACTGATTGTCACCTCCGTTGTGTTTATTATTTTTTAAACAACAAAATACTTGGCGCTTAAGACGTATTCCATGTAACTTGAATTTAGAATCGGACAGAAACGCATATGCATAGAAGGGATGGTATGGACCTTCACCTTTAGTATGAGATCAGCTGTTCAAGTGTTGGGTAATGTTAGTTAGTGATGATAGAACAGGGAAAACACAAGAGATGATACTTTCACCATATACTTAAGTAGTTACAGAAACTATGAAATCAGTATTGTACAATACGATTTAAAACGCGAAAATAGAAATGACGACAATATTGCAAATATATTATTATGTTCCCATAAGGAAATTTATAAAACAAATTTAAGGCAATAAATATTAACAACACTTTGTGGAAAGTGTTTTTATCTGGACAAATTTTATTTTAACTTGAAACTGGACTTAAAAAGCTGGACAATCCAGCCAAAACCAGCCCGACTGGCAACACTAGTATATACATACATACGTACATATGTACGTTTGTGACTACCCTTTAGTCAGCCTAGAGACATACATACATATGTCTTTATGTCAACACCCTTTTCTCTACCGACAATTGCTCTAGTTTAAATGTCGACAACTTTCCTTTTATGCGCGAGTAGAGATACGTTAGAGACATCAGTTCTAGTGTATTTCTGGTGACATTGTCAATGAACGCGTCAATAGTTTGTTTTTATTTTTTATTCTGCTGTGCAATTATGTTAAAAAAATACATACATATATATGCATGTGTTTAAGTTTGCTGCCCCAACCCTTATAAAATTGTAGACGAGAGTCACTAAAATGTAATAGTGAATCTTTGGTTCAAATGTGTTCATATGGTCGTAAAACAATAGTACTGTAGACTGGTAGATTTTCAATGACAACCCCATGTTATATGTCAATAGACGATTACATTGGCTGGGGTACACCCACTAGTAAATCAGTACAATTTTACTATTGACATAGAGCGAGGAAATATCGATATTGTAGACTAGGGAACCTAAAATTTACTAGTGAATCTTTGGTGCCAATGTCTCCATGTGGTCCCAAAAAAACTACTTAGTCAATAGTGCTACAGTCTAGTGGTGGATTTTCAATGACAAGTTAATGTTAAATATCAATAGATGATTACATTGACTGGGGTACACATAGTCAGTAGTAAGACTGACAATTTCACTAGTAAATCACTACATTTTCACTATTCCCATTTCCTGCTGGGTTGTTTTCTTATTTTATATATATTTTTATGTATTTAACTTTTTATGATTTCCAACTTGCTAAATAAAAAGCGATATCAAGATATGACTACAATTTTAAATAAATTTAGCCGATTTATATTAAAAAAGTGATTCGTTAACATTACAGTTGCCTACTACTTCTTCATATAAGACAGAAATATCATGCACTTCGGGCTCGTGTTCATCACTTAACCAAGTTATCACTACAAATAACAGTGATGAAACTAAAATCCAAGTATATGATGAAAAAGATTTCCGAAAAATTGTTAGTGAATTAGAAAAAAATAAAACAAATTTTTACACATACCACCTTAAAAGTGCTAAAGGCCTACAGATGGTATTAAAGGGCAAATGTGCTTTTATTTACAAAGGATTTAAGGTACAAAATGTTACTAATATAATTAACAGAGAAAACGTCCCCAACCCGTATTTCAGGTTGAACGGGAGCCGAATAGCATACAATTGAAAAAAAGTAAACCCATCCAATTTATAGCGTAAGGTTTCTCTAACACCAAAAATCACAGTTAAAGAGCCATATAAGTCTTCAGGTCCAGTACAGTACCACAATTGTCAAGCATATGGCCACACAAAAACTTACTGCAAATTACATACAGTTTGTGCTATCTGTGGTGAATTGTACGTATCTGCTAGCTGTACCAAGCCAAAAGATCCAGCTCGAAAAAAATTTTGTAATTGTGGAGGTAATCAGACTGCTAACTACAGATGATGTACTGTATATTCTTTCGTTAAACAGACTATGGGACAAAAACCTAAATTAGCTCCAGCTCAATCCAGCAAACGCTTTTTCCGCCAATTTTCCTCCAATGAGCCAACCAAGTACTTCACGTGTATCATATGCCGATGCTGTTAAGACAAATTCTTTTTCCACTCAGAAAGTGTCCCCACCCAGTAATTCAACAAATGCTACCACAAGCTTTAATTTCAGTCGCCTTGAAGCCACTATTGATAATCTGGTGCAAACTATAAACAACTTTACTACAAATATGACTAAAATGATGAAAGAAATGCTGAGAATACAGAATGCTCTACTTCAAGCAATAATTAACAAGCCATGAACACGTTAAAAATATGTATCTGGAATGCAAACGGCATTCGCTAACACAAAAATGACCTTAAGCACTTCCTCACGGAAAAAAATATTGATATAAATGAGAAGGCTTTTCAAAATTAATGGCTGCACCTTATATGATACAAAGGATCCGAGAAGACGAGCAGAGCATGCGGTGGATCAGCATTTCTAATAAAGTCAAGACTCAAGTACTATATTCTTGATAACATTTGTGCAGAACATCTACAAACAACTAATATTTGTGTTGAAAATTTTTGCACAAATTTCGTTATATCATCAATTTACTCGAATTTACAATACGAGGATTTCTACAAATTGCTTGGACCTTGTTTCGTAGCAGCTGGAGACTACAATGCAAAACATACGTTTTGGGGTTCGCACATTTTGACACGTAGAGGAAGAGCGTTGTTCAACACAATTTAAAAAATGGGCTTCGACATCATTTCGAGTGGGGAGTCCACTTACTGGGCTACAAATATACCAAAAATTCCGGATGTTGTAGATTTTGGCGTCATGAAAAATATTTCGAGGGATTTAGTTCATGTTGAAGGTTCTCTAGATCTCTCCTCCGATCCCTCTCCCACTATCGTCTCAATCTGTAAGTCACTAAGAAGTGATTTATCCCACTCATATGTGAAGTTGATCAATAGTGTTAATTGGCTGAGATTAAAAAAATATCTTAGAAGTTATTGCACGGAAAACATAACGCTAAGAACATCCGATATATTGAATCTAACATTGCGAATCTTAACGAAAATATTAAGCAGGCTGCTGAACATGCTACTAGCTCCCACCTGGGTTTAATAGAATTTATTATATTCTAGAATAGCTAGAAGAGAATGGTAAGAGCACTAAAAGAGTCCAAGAGCTGCTTGCATCTGAAAAAACTGCATATATTAAAAATTATCTGGAATACCTCGATGTCACACCAGCATCTAATTACTCTTTGTGGCGCGCTGCGAGAAAGCTTAAAACACCCGTTGATTTTAAACCACCTATGCGCACTTTTACTGGGAATCATATTGGCATAGCTTTGGTAGGTGAGAAATGTTTCAGAGCGTTAGTTTTATATGATTTATATAAAGATGAAAAATTATTTTTAATGGTTGTTTTTTTAAATATATTGAATGCGACTCAAGAAACAAATAAAGCTTTACAAGCGAAAAATTGCGATCCATTAAAAATTTTCAGTTAATATAATTTTTCAGTTAATATAATAGCAGGGATAGTAGTAGTACAAGAAAAGATACATAAAGTTGTTTTAATTCAAATGAAAGTGAATCATTCGAAGATTTTTTGCTTCCCAATCCGTATCTGGGTTATGAATTTGAAAATTTTGTGAAGGATAAGATAAAATATAAAAGTGTAACATTTTAATTAAAAAAAATAAGAAATACATTCATTGATTTCTTAAAAGAGCTTTTGAATAAATTAAAGAACCGTTTACCAAAAAACTTCAATGTATGTATTAAGAATATTTAAATTTTTTTGGGTACATAATTCACTCAATCATGCAAAAAGACCAATAACACATCTTTTAGAAGAACTTAAGTACAGTCCATCAGATATAAATATAATTAAAAATCAGTGATTTAACATTACGAAAAAAGATTGGAACAAAATATTGAATACTACGTCTTTCTGGTTTCAGATTCATAACTTTAAAAATTCTATCAGTAGTATAAACCTGAATTATTATCTTCAATCGTACAAATTCGAGAAGGATTAAAACTTCAAAATGCATGCTGCTACAACTACAAAATAGATTGGAACGAAACATTGGATACTACGTCTTTCTGGATTCAGGTTCATAACTTTAAAAATTCTATCGGTGAGAAGGTATTTCGAGAATTATCGACATTTGTGTTATCACTACTAGTACTACCATTTTTTAATGCCGATTTTGAAAGGCTATTTATTTTAATGAGTTTAATATGAAACCAAATTTGAAATAGAATTAAACCTGAATTATTAAAACTTCAAAATGAATGCTGCTACAACTACAAACTACTAGTACCTAAAGATCTTATGAATAAAATTATATAGATCATCTGAAAAATATGAAAATTATGACAGATCCATGAAATATCGGAATCAATTAATATATTTGAATAAGATATATGTATGCACTTATCAAAATTTTATTTTTTAAGTAAGTATAGGGTGTTTTTTATTGAGGTATAGAAATTTAAGTTGGCATCACTTTTTTAACTGGCGGCCATTTTGTCAGCTGTCAAGTGATTAATATTTAGTTTGGTTTGCCATTTCATCATGAACAGGTTGACAAAAGAACAACGCTTGCAAATCGTGCAAATTTATTTCGAAAATAATGGTTCAGTTCGCGAAGTTTACCGCAAGCTCCGTCCATTTTATGGTCGACATAATCGTCCATCAGAGCAATTAATTCGGTTAACCATGGATAACCTGTCAATTGGCCACCAAGATCGTGTGATTTGACACCATTGGATTATTTTCTTTGGGGATATGTGAAGTCGCTCGTCTACGCCAACAAACCAGAAACGTTAGGGGACTTGGAAGCCAACATTCGTGGCGTTATTGCCAACATACGGCCCCATATGCTCGAAAAAGTGGTTGAAAATTGGACCTGTAGAATTGGCTTTATTCGAGCCAGCCGCGGCGGCCACATGCCCGAAATCATATTTAAACGTTAATGGCATAAAATTATCCTTCCAATAAAGCCAAATTGATGGACATTAAAACGATTTTCTTGTGTTTTATTTCAATTCGAAGTTCTATACCTCTAAAAAAACACCCTGTACAAAACAATAAGTACATACATATGTACACACATTTATGTAGATACATAATCGAACATATTTATATACATATCCCAATAAATCAGATGATATGAAAGTGCGTCAATTGGTGATATAAAAATTCATGGATAATTCGAAAATACTTTCTCATACATAGTGCATGTGTGTAGCTTCTTTTTTGAAATATTTAATACATACTTAACTATTTATGTATTATTTTATCCATCCTTTTATTTATGTACATACATATGTATTAAAAAAAAATCTGTACTTTATAGACATAATGAATACCTACATACGTGTTATATATAAATACATACATATATACATACATATGTACATGTGGATCTACAAATTGATTTTATGTATGTATGTATGTATGTACATACAAATAAGTCTGTGGCTCCCTGTTTAAGTAAATTTTTTATTTTTTTGGTCATGTGCGGTCTTTTATTGCTGATGTAAATATTTGCCTGGTCTTTTGTGTATAGATGTGAAATATCTCCATAGTTTTTTTTTAATTAAAAAACGTTCTTTTAATTTTTAGATGTATTTACTTAAAAGTTTGTGAGGAGTTACTGTTTTAAGTAAAATTGAATTCCTCTCTAGTTGTAGTAAGTATAGTAGAAATATTTATTATATTTTATTTCCACTTGTTTAAAGTTGATGTAGCCTTAGTCAACGTTATAAATTTTTCAGTGTAAAATTTTTTCCAAACATCGTCTTTTTTCTTCACCTTTTACATATATTTTAGAACATATTACATAGGCTTTTAAAAAATTACAAACGCTTTGAAATGAAACTGATCCAGCAGTCCAGCTTAGGTGATGATAGTTTTCTGTTAAAAAAAAGGTTTTAAACACTTTGCTTCTCATTCCTTTTTTATTGATAAACATTTAAAATCAAATGGTAGTTTTATAATGAAATTGTTATACTCATTATTGTTGAAAACATCCGCTACTTCTTTTTGTAATGAAAATCATTCGAATTAGTTTTGAAACCCTACACGTCTATTAAAACCATTTTTTTTTCATTCATATTACTTAATTTAAAATACTTTCCGGACTTTCTATTATACGATCATGAATAGGAATGCAGTTGCTGAGGTCCTTACTTGCTGTTTCAAATCAATTTGATGCAGTTACAAGCGCTTGAAATTCTTTCATATACGAGTAGTAGATACATATCATATAGAACTGCATAACGTTCATGTTATAATTTTATGTTAAGATCATAATATGGATATGAGACTGATTTAAATGTACTTTTAAATTAGTCAAATCACAATGAACAAACTTATTTTCTTCTTGAAAAGCGATCAACAGAAAACGAAGTGGTTTTCTGTGAATTTAGATCTAGCCTCTCGACGGTTCCTCTAGTATACAAAATGACTTTGCATGTCGGAATTTCTGCCTATCCTTTGTCGGCGTTATGGGTAACTAAATGTTAAAATTTGAATTGTCCAAATTGTTCTACTTGATAATGTTACTATGCTTACATTAATAGGCTATATCTTTATTTTATGAAGGGAGGTCACCTATACGTTTTATTTGAAGCTTTAGATGATGTTTTTTTTCTCATTGTATTAAAGTTCAACGTATTGTATACATATTTCTGCTATGTTTAAGTATGCTTTGTAATCATGCCATACAGGCTGTATATATCATAGGGTCAGTCAGTCTCTTGTTTTATGTATTTTTTCTTCTGATGTATCACTACTTTTTTTTATTTTACTACTTTAAATAGAGAATAATATAATAATAATTTTTAAATCCATTATTTTTAATGAAAATATATACATACATATTTGATTGTGTACATATGCAAATGTATTCATATCTACATACATATATGCGAATATATGTATGTATGTAGAAATGAGTTTACATACATACAAAGAAATACATGTTTAATAAAGAAGTATTGCACCAAATCGATCTTCAAAAACTCAGTCACCTCCGCCATGAATTCAGCCTAGCTTTTTTCATATAGTGTCAGAAATATTGGAATATTTACGTTTGAAGGAAATTTTGCTTCAAATATTTCTACATCAGATTTGCTGGTTAACCCCTTGAAGTTATTGTTGGTGATGTAGTTTGAGTTGTATCGGATTCAGATATTATGATTTCTCACTTAAAAAAAGTCCTCATCACCCTCTATCAGGTTTTTATATTTTTCTAACATGCAAGTCTTAGCATGCTTTTGTCCATAGTGACGCAAGCGTCCGAGATATAGTGGTGTTTCAGTAAAAAATCTATACTATTAGAATTTACGATTTCGCTCTTTTTATTCTTTTACAAAGTAGATACATATTTATGTATTTCATTTAGCATAGAGTCATAGTATTTCTTTGCTTACAAAATTATGTGACGTGAGAAATTCTTTTAAATTTGCATGCTTCGGCATGCTTTCAATATTTTTTCTGTAAATTTATTTAATACTCATACAGATAAAGATATAAAGTAAGATCTGCTTATATTGCATTTTACAATATATGTATGCTTCAGCATGATTCCAGTTGAAGTCCGTATTTATTCATTAAGTTTGTTTGATACTAATTCATACACATGAATATTCTTAAAGATTGGAAATCTAAGTCCAATTTATGTAGTTTATCTATATTTTCTAAAGATTTGATAGCTATAGAAATGAATAGAGTGAAGATCTATTATAATAGCCCATGGGCATATTTTAAAATTTCGCTTGCTAGAGCTTTCGAAATGGAAAATGTACAATTTTCACTATAAAAAGTGATAATATTATGTGTTACTGAATATTACATTGTGTTGTAATTTATTTTGAACGCTTAAGTTTTCACAATATTTCATACAGGCCAACAAGTTTAGAGAATTTTCAGTATATTAAGTTAATTATCTTTCTTAAGAGCTACATTTCCTAATCATTCCTTCAAGAATACAAACCAAAATAGAATTTTCCTGTTTAATTTTATTTTTTACTTTAATTAAATTTCAAAATTTTTTTCATCTTCAAATTACTATATTTAGCAGCTTTTTCTCATTTATTGAGTTAACTTTAATCGGAAACATTTTAATAGTGAGATGAACTTTTATATTGTATACGAGTACATTAAGTAATTCTTTGTATATTTCAATACACTTATATGAACTACCTTCACATCATTCGTTTTATTGATCTATTAAATCATTCTACTATAGGGGCTTTCATATTGCATAATATTTATTCGTCTATTTAGACATGAATTTAAGTGCTTATTAAAAAATTCTCTAAGACCACCTGTTTGTAGATTTTTTGGTACTCTTCCCAATTCAAAAGTATATTCCATTCCCTTGGTATTTTCGAGTGCACCTTTTATTTTCAGCGGTACTGAGCATATAAACTTTGAGAATGTAGCAATTACAGTCTACAAAAACAATAATTTATATTTTCTTTAGAATAGCTCCCTATTTTTACTAAATCAGCTTACCAAATACTATATATTTCTTTTATTATATTTCTACAATACACAAACAATTTTCGATATTGTTAATGGAGTTTGTTTACTAAATGTCTTTTTAAAGACGTTTAGCTGTTTTAGAGTTTTTTTTTTTTGGAGAGTGTTATGATTTACTTGATGCACCTTTAGCTATTTATACTAACATGTAGTTCATTTTTAATTCTATAAATCTCATCGTTCAGCTGTTCAATTTGTTTTTCAAAAGATGATTTAATTTTTTAGAATATCTTTCTCAATTTTGAAATTGTCTTCTATCTCTAATTGTATTTCACGTTGTACTCCATCAATTTGCATTTTATTATATTCTTGAATTATATTAATTCTTTAAGCTGTATTATTAATTTGTCCTATAGTTTATCGATTTGAGTTTCCAGAAACAATTTACTGATAACATCATTCTCCGTCAGTGAGTGATGATGATTCTCCACCCATGTATTAGTAGAAATTATATATTTTATATAGTTTTCAAAATCAAATTTCTCATAGTATTTCCATGTTTTATTATCAATCATTAAAGAAAATAAAGCTACTATTAGATCCTATATTTGACCATCAACTTGTATTTTATCTTCATTTAGTTTTAGGTTACTATCACCAAACTTCCATACATTATTCAAATCTTGATGTGGGATATAGTTTGTATGTAATTCAATTCTTCCTTCCAAGACTGATAAATCAGTATAAGTGTCTTCAGAATTGGAAGTCTATGTCTATGGAAGTCTCAGTATTAGCATCATTAAATAAGATGATATCATCAAATATTGTTCCTCCTGAAAGTTTCTTTGGTGTACTTGTCACTATATTGACTGATGGCTTTAAACTTGTATTATTTTCACCTTCTATCTTGATTTTACTTTCTTCTTTCTTTTGAATTCTTTCAATATTTCTAGAACTATTTATGTATTCTTTGAGAGGTTCTGTTATAGGTTTAAATGTATCTTTTGTTGCACACATGTATCTATTTCACCAGTTTTTATACTACGAAGCTTTTTCTTCAATACATTTCTTGCCGACACCAACTGCTTTGCTAACAGCAAATAGCAGAACAGGTATCAGCCTATCAGGTCCCAGATCAGGCTATGAGGTACCTGATCTGGTTTTCAGATAAGCTTATCAGGACCTGGTCTGGTTTTCAGATCAGCTTATCATGACCTAGTCTGGTTTTCAGATCAGCTTATCAGGACCTGATCTAGTTTTCAGATCAGCTTATCAGGACCTAGTCTGGTTTTCAGATCAGCTTATTATCAGGACCTGGTCTGGTTCTCACATCAGCTTATCTGATTCAGATTGGGTTATCAGTTTACAAGTAGCTGGCCATTTATAACATTTAGATGAATGAAGTTTAAGGTCAGATGAAAAACGAAAAAATAAACTTTTATGTAGTCAAATTTTTTTTTTTTTTTTTTACGATCATCGTTTAAACTACTACCGTAGCTTATAATCACAATTCATATTTATCCTTCCAACATGCTTTATATTTGTCTCATCTTACTTAAATATTATGATTATCTAGTATCAAATGTTTGGTGATTCTGGTATAAGTTTGACATAAACAAAATGCATCAACATTCTTATCTCACCCCATACAAATATGTTTGTCACACGCAACATCGTTAAATATCATATCGGAATTATTTTAGCTTTGTTAGGAGAAATAACAGATTCAGTATCTGTAAATGTGTAATATCCCATTCCTTTAATTAATGAAATTATTTAATATCTTTAAGTATCCATATTTGTGTTGATAGAGAGATTTTGATTATTAATATGTAGATGTTTTCAAATTCTAGTCCATTAAGACTTTTTAGCAAACCAATCATAACATATTATTTTTTTTTTTACAATTTGACAGACCAACTATTTTTGTGCAAATAGAATTTGGTAGAAGGGAACTATGACTTTTTTTGAACCAACGTTTGATGAATCATAAAAATTGTGGTTTTAAACTCTTCAAATATTTTTTGTTTTGACTATGAGTAGGGACCATTATCTCTTATATAGGAAAAATAAAATAATATAGCTATACGATACCAGAAAATATTTGCTGGTGTCGTATACCTGTATTATTTTATTTTTTCTAAATAAGAGACAATATTTATGAAACACATTTCATAAATATTGGTGAATACTCATAGTCAAAATAACCTAAAAATAGGATGGTACGCAACATTGATGAATCATCAAAATTTCATATCAAGATATTTTTATGTTGTTTTACTAACCGCATTTTGTAACTAAATACCATTTTATAAATATTATCTATTATTATAGAAATAATAAAATAGTATGGTTATATGATATCAGAAAACATGATTTCTGGTATCATATAATCATACTATTATACTGATACTCAAAACAAAGGATATTTTTATCTTGCTTTGACTATGAGTATGCGTCAATATTTATGCAATGTATATATTTAATTTGAAGATGAACAAAATGTTGAAATTTAAAGAAAGTAAAAAATAAAATTAAACAGGAAGAATCTATTTTGGTTTGTATTTTTGAAGGAATGATTAGGAATGATAGCTCTTAAGAAAGATAATTAACTTAATATACTGAAAATTCTCTAAACTTGTTGGCCTGTATGAAATATTGTGAAAACTTAAGCGTTCAAAATAAATTACAACACAGTGTAATATTCAGTAACACATAATATTATCATTTTTTATAGTGAAAATTGTACATTTTCCATTTCGAAAGCTCTAGCAAGCGAAATTTTAAAATATGCCCATGGGCTATTATAATAGATCTTCACTCTATTCATTTCTATAGCTATCAAATCTTTAGAAAATATAGATAAACTACATAAATTGGACTTAGATTTCCAATCTTTAAGAATGTACATGTGCAAGAATTAGTATCAAACAAACTTACTGAATAAATATGGACTTGAAGTGAAATCATGCTGAAGCATACATAAATTGTAAAATGCAATGTAAACAGATCTTACTTTATATCTTTATCTGTATGAGTATTAAATAAATTTACAGAAAAAATATTGAAAGCATGCCGAAGCATGCAAATTTAAAAGAATTTCTCACGTCACATAATTTTGTAAGCAAAGAAATACTATGCTAAATGAGAAATCATAATATCTGAATCCGATACAACTCAAACTACATCACCAACAATAACTTCAATGGGTTAACCAGCAAATCTGATGTAGAAATATTTGAAGCAAAAATTCCTTCAAACGTAGATATTCCAATATTTCTGACACTATATGAAAACAGCTAGGCTGAATTCATGGTGGAGGTGACTGAGTTTTTGAAGATCGATTTGGTGCAATACTTCTTTATTAAACATGTATTTCTTTGTATGTAAACTCATTTCTACTTACATACATATATTCGCATATATGTATGTAGATATTAATACATTTGCATATGTACACAATCACATATGTATGTATATATTTTCATTAAAAATAATGGATTTAAAAATTATTATTATATTATTCTCTATTTCAACCACATATAAATGTTTCAGTTGTAGATGATAATGATAATATAATAAAAACGTTTGGTTTTTGTGTCCTTAACTGTGTAGATATTGACTGTGGGACAATAAAATCAGCCGAATTTGTTGTTGTTGGTGGAAAAGGTGAACCTATACTTGGATTAGAAACTTGTCAAAGGTTTGGGCTGGTAAAACGGGCGGACGTGAATAGTATTTCAAACGGGGGGTTAAAAGCAAGATACATGGGCAATTACGAGGATGTGTTCAGGGGTGTGGGAAAATTTCCAAAAAACTTTCTCGATTGCATTGAAAGAGGATTCAAAGCCTATCCTCCATTATAGGAAGAGGGTACCGGCCTCAATGCTGGAAAAATTGAGGATGGAATTGGATAGGATGGAGCATGAGGGTATAATTGCACCTGTAGATTACCCTACTGACTGGATGAATAATTTACAGATAGTAGAGAAGCCTAATGGCGAGTTACGGATTTGTTTGGACCCAAAGGCGGTTAATAACTGTATTAAACGCGAATATTTATTGATTCCAACGATTAATGACTTAACGTCAAAGTTGGTAAACAAGAGGGTTTTTTCGGTTCTTGATTTAAACAGTGGGTTCTGGCACATGGAGCTGGATAAAAGTAGTTCAGATTTAACAACATTTCTGACTCCTTTTGGGAGATTTAGGTTTGTTCGTGTGCCATTTGGCCTCTAAAACTTACTGCCATACTAAAACTTACTGCAATTTACCTACTGTTTGTGTTGTGTGCGGCGAATTACACGGCACTGCTAGTTGCAATAAGCCAAAAAATCAAAGTGATAAAAAATGCAGCAATTGTGGAGGTAATCACACCGCTAACTACAGAGGTTTTCCTGTCCTAGTTGTTTCTTTCGTCAAACAGACTATGGGGCAAAAACCAAAATTAGCTCCAGCCCAATCAGCAAATGCTTTATCCGCCACTATTGCGCAAGTGAGCCAACCAGTTACTTCCCGTGTATCGTATGCCGATGCTGCTAAGAAAAATTATATTCCTACTCAAAATTTTTCACCGCTAAATAATTCAACAAATACAAACTCAAGCTTTAATTTCAATCGCCTTGAAGCTACTATTGATAATCTGGTGCAAACTATAAATAATTTTACAACAAATAAGACTAGCATGATGCAAGAAATGCTGCGAATGCAGAATACAGTGCTTCAAGCATTAGTTAACAAACCATGAACACGTTAAAAATATGTTTCTGGAACGCAAACGGCATTCGCCAACATAAAAATGAACTTGAGCACTTCCTCACGGAAAAAAATATTGATATAATGTTGGTCTCAGAGACTCATTTGACTTCGAGAAGTATTTTTAAAATTTCTGGCTACACCTTATATGATTCAAAGGACCCAAGAGGAAGAGCATGCTGTGGATCAGCAATTCTAATAAGGTCAAGACTCAATTTTTTTTATTTTTTATTTATTTTTTTTTATTACTACTCAAAATGTTTCACCACCAAATAATTCAACAAATACAAACTCAAGCTTTAATTTCAATCGCCTTGAAGCTACTATTGATAATCTGGTGCAAACTATATATAAATAATTTTACAACAAATATGACTAGCATAATACAAGAAATGCTGCGAATGCAGAATACACTGCTTCAAGCATTAGTTAACAAACCATGAACACGTTAAAAATATGTTTCTGGAACGCTAACGGCATTCGCCAACATAAAAATGAACTTGAGCACTTCCTCACGGGAAAAAATATTGACATAATGTTGGTCTCAGAGACTCATTTGACTTCGAGAAGTCTTTTTAAAATTTCTGGCTACACCTTATATGATTCAAAGGACCCAAGAGGAAGAGCATGCGGTGGATCAGCAATTCTAATAAGGTCAAGACTCAAGCATTATATTATTGACAACATTTCTGAAGAACATCTACAAGCAACGAATATTTGTATTGCAAATTTTTGCACTAATTTTGTAATATCATCAATTTACTCCCCTCCCAGATTCTCAATTACTGAAGATCAATACGAGGATTTCTTCAAATCTCTGCGTCCTTGTTTCGTAGCAACTGGGGACTATAATGCCAAACATACGTTCTGGGGTTCGCGTTTTATCACACCCAGAGGTCGAGCGTTGTTCAACACAATTTCAAAAATGGGCTTGGCCGTCATTTCGAGTGGGGAGCCCACTTGCTAGCCTACTGACATACAAAACATTCCGGATGTTATATATTTTGGCGTCATGAAAAATATTTCTAGGGATTTAATTCAAGTTGAAGCTTCTCTAGATCTCTCGTCCGACCACTCTCCCACGATCGTTTCAATTTGTAGCCCATTCAGAAGTGACTTACCTCATCCTTATGTGAAGATGATAAATCGTGTTAATTGGCTGGGATTCAAAAAATATCTTAGTACTCATTGCACAGAAAATATTACGCTAAGAACACCCGATGATATTGAATCTAATATTACCAACCTTAATGAAAATATTAAACAGGCTGCTGAACATGCCACTACCTCCCATCCGCAGACTGGGTTTAATATAATTTATTCTACTGATATTGAACGTCTCGTGTGTGAAAAAAGAAGAGCTAGAAGGGAATGGCAATAGCGCAGATCACCTCAACATAAAACTAGGTTCAAAGAGAGCACTAAACGACTCCAAGAGTTGCTTGCATTTGAAAAAACTGCATCTCTTAAAAATTATCTAGAAGGTCTTGATGTCACACCAGCATCTAATTACTCTTTGTAGCGCGCTGCTAGAAAGCTTAAAACACCCGTCGAGTTTAAACCACCTCTGCGCACATCTACCGGAGATTGGGCAAGAAGCGACTATGAAAAAGGTAAATTATTTGCTGAGCATTTAAAATCCGTATTTACCCTAAACTCATGTACTGGTGCTGTTGATTTGCCGAGTGTAGTTGCGCTACCCCCTCGACCCATTAAATTTAAGACGCTTGATGTACAAAAACTAATTGCTGAACTCAACCCCAAAAAAGCTCCGGGTATTGATGAAATTAGTAACCAGATGCTGATGAAGTTGCCTCGTATTGCAATTAGAATCCTGTTATTCATTTTTAATGCCATTTTACGTCTGGAATATTATCCAAACAGCTGGAAGCTTGCCAAGGTTAAAATGATTCTAAAGCCGGGCAAAGATCTTACCAGGGCTGAGTCATATAGGCCAATAAGTTTACTGTCAACAATGTCAAAGCTCTTTGAAAAGTTACTCATGATAAAATTGTCGCCAATTCTAACAGATAATGAGTGCATACCGGACCATCAATTTGGTTTTAGAAGTCAGCATAGCACCATTGAACAAACTCATAGCTTGGTTCAATTTATACGAAAAACTTTTGAAGAAAAGAAGTATTGCTCTGCGCTGTTTATTGATGTTTCTCAGGCATTTGATAAAGTGTGGCATGAGGGCCTAATTTTAAAATTAAAGACTTACTTACCGATAAACATTCTAAATCTTTTGGAAAGTTACATTATTTCCCAGAAATTCACTGTTGTGGAAGGAGACTTTATGAGTATGCCTGAAACAATCTCATCCGGTGTGCCACAGGGGAGTATACTGGGGCCAGTTTTGTATTTGATTTATACTTGTGATATGCCTTTGAGCAGTAGTATTCACACATCTACATTTGCCGATGATACAGCCTGCCTTAGTATGCACGAAAACCCTCACGAGGCTTGCCGATATCTTCAGCAACATATTACCCAGCTAGAACTATGGTTAAACAGGTGGAGAATAAAGGTAAACGAACAGAAGTGTGCTCAGGTAACATTTACCCTACGAAAAGACACTTGTTCCCCCATTACAATCAATAATCAAATTGTTCCTCAAAGTTTACAAGTGAAATACCTTGGTATACACCTTGATCGAAGGCTTACATGGAAACACCACATTGACTCTAAGCTAACACAAATGAAACTTAAACTAACTCAGATAAATTGGCTGATTGGTAGAAATTCAACCCTCAGTCTAGATTGTAAACTTTTGATATACAAGTCGCTTTTAAAACCTATATTGTGCTACGAAATTCAGCTATGGGGCACTGCTCCAGCTTCAAATATAGAAAAAATTCAACGAAGGTAAAATAAAATTTTACGAATAATAACATCGGCTCCATGGTACATAAGATATTTATATTTACATCGTGGTTTGAATATGCGACAAGAGTAGTTGTATAGTGTATGAGGTACCCCCATTAATTTTTAATGGGGTAATTAAAATGATGTTAATTAGCCAGTTAATGATGTGATAAAAAGTTAATGGGGGTGTCGGCTTTGTTTGATGTGTGTATGTTTATATTTGGTGTTTGTTTACATATGTATGTTTTTTGTGTTTGTGTTTCGTTCGTCTGTGATGCGTAGTGATTTCAGTTTGATTGTTTATATTTGGAGGCTGTCGGAGGCGCGTTAGGTTTTGTGTGTGTCTGTCCGTTTGAATTCTTGTAGTTTGATACTTGTTGATAAATTTTGTTTATATTAATTGTGTGCCTGGCATCCATCTGTGCTATACGCTTGTTCGTCTGTCTGTCCTTCTTGAGGTCGCCTTTTGTAGTCGCTGCCGTATTAATGATTAAAAAAAAAAATAACAAAAATGAAATGAAGAAAAAATTGTTGTCAAGCAATGATTTTGCAAGAGAATAATTTGTAATTACTTCTGATAAAGAAATAGTTTTTTGTGATCACAATTATATACATATCTACATATGTATGTATGTATACACATTTGATATTCATAAATACATTTAGACATACGAAGAAATATTTGTTTATTCGTACATTAAATTTTGAGAAGTGTGCATGCTCGAGATTGCTTCTATGTTGTCCCTCAAACTTTTTCGCTATTTGTTTACATGAAATTTTTTGTCAAGTGGTTGATGTGAAATTATGTATGTATAAATTTTTTGTGCATGCTTCTGCTGGACATCTCAATTTTGTCTTAAAGTTTTGTTTGATATACTTACATACGTATGTACATGCATACAAACAAATGTAATAACACGATAATGTTTTTTAAATTCTCCTTAGAAACAAATATTCGTCTGATCTATTAAATTTCTGGTTGTGTTGCTACTTAGCAACAGTATCAGATTTAGTTGCTGGATATTTGTTTGACTGTGAGAATTTTTCAAATGTGCGTGTGTGTGTGTGTTTGTTACGGTTGATCATGTGTGCTTTTTGTATTTTTGAATGACAGTTCATGCTTTACGTCTTTGGTGGTCATGCGAATAAAATTTGTTTATACATATTAAATCTATAAGTATTCGATTATGTACATATGTATGTATGTATGTACGTATGTTTATTTTTGTATACATGGCGACCATCCACACTTTACGTTTTTCCCAGTGCTCTTTTTATTTTAGTACAATTATTTAAATTGATGAAATTTTTTTTTGAAGTAGTAGTTTCACTTGTGTAATAAAATCTTTATTGACTGTAATATTCATTTTACAATTTAAATTGAGTTGGGCGATTTTTTTATAATAAGTTATTTTAATTTTAATATGTATGTCTGTATGTGTATCAAATAGATAAGATTGGTGTAGTTTTATATGAATTTTTTTATATTATTTTTATTTTATGCATATATATGTATATATTTATGTACATGTGTATATAAAAATATTGTAGAATATAAATATATTATTAAATATTAATTGTTTAATAGTGTTTCTTCCAGCAACTCCACTGTCTCTTTCAGCAACTGATCATCAGTATTTTCATAGAGTGCAAGAAAACTTGCAACATCTATGTTTGGCAGTACTTCAACTCGAAGAATTTGAATTAACTCTCTGCCTGGTTCTGTTGGAATTGGAGGTGTATGATATGGTTGGGTGTTTATAGTTAAAAAAATCTCCTCATCACCTTCAAGAAGATTTTCATACGTTCCATTGATTCCTGATGCATTTTCCTCCTGCAGGTTGATGGCTAGGAATACCTCCTCATCACCTTCTAGCATCTCGTTGTATTTCTTTAACATACAAGGCGGTGTTGTCTTCATGGGATTCATTTTTCAAATAAAAATTCTCACAATTTTTTCCTTGACTTTGAAATCGTTTACTACATAGAAATTTCTTTGGCTACAAAATTTAGCAATGTTAGCATTTTTTTTTAATTATGTATATATGTACGTATCCCTCGATATCTTTCGATATATTTATACTTGAACCCCGAATTTTTTTTCTCCTATTTTTTATTTTATTTTATTTTTTTTTAGAAGATCGTTATTAGATACTCAAACATATGTTTATAGCTACAAATTAGATTTGTTTACATTACGTTTTGCAGTCTGCATATGCCTGCTTCAGCAGGATTCCAGTTGAACGAATTATTTTTTCAGTAAAAAATTTTGCATCGTAGACATTTCTTTCGATCTGATTGTTTGGTTTGTCTACTGACATTTTTAAGTCGAAGATATGAAGCTATAAGTACATAATTTCATTTACTGTAAGTTAGTACACTATTTGTATTTTAAAGAAGAACTTCGTTCAAGTAGATTCTTAAAACCAACAAATGAACTCTATGATTTGTATTATTATTATATAAAACTAATTAAAATAAATAAATCAAAGTGATTATCTTGTGTTGCTTAGAACAGTTTAAAGATTTTGAAGTGATCTTTTTGAAAATAAGAACAAGTTTTAAAAAATTTGAAGTGATATTTTTTAAAATAAAAATAAAAAACACAAATTTGAAAAAGTTTGAAGTAATCTTCTTAAAAATAAAAAAGCATATTTGAAAAATTAAAAAAAAACAATCCAAATATGTATTCATCAGGTTATTATTTTCCTCAACACCAAATTTCTGCAGAACAACAATATATGGCGATGTTACATTTTCTTCAACAACAACATGTACCGATGGAGTATTTTGCGCAATACCGATACGCTTTTCCACAACACGTAGTATCAGCTCAACAACAACATGTACCGATAGAGTATTTTCCGCAATACCCATACGCTTTTCCACAACAACATGTACCAATGCAATATTTTCACCCACATTCAACCCCCTTATATTATAACGTGTCAGGCAATAATCAAATACAACAATATCCTGTATCAATTAATCCTTCAACGTCGTCAGCACTCCTGCAGCATGTTCAATACAGCAATCCTACATATTATCCTTTGTCTCATAATCATCAATTTAACGTTTCATCGAATTATTCTGAAGAACGTGAGGAACAATATCTAAATATTCAGAATGAAAACAGTTTAAGAGAAGGAAATTCCTTCTCAAATATTAATGAGAACCCTCAGATTGAAGAAGAAGAAGAAATAGATATTTTGAATATCGATGATGATGGAAATGGAGATGATGAAATTTTAAGAAATGGACAACAAGCTGAAGATATAAATGAAAAAAATGAACTTAGATATTATAATATAAACAGCGCCTTCAAAAATAAAATAGCCATCTACTTAATTCCCAATAAAAAGGATGATATTATTTTTGAAGATTTTATTGATAATAACAAAGATGTTGTGAAGGAAAGACTTGAAAGCAGTTTGCTTAACCATAATATCATAAAGTTTATGATAACACTTATTGGTGAATATATGAAAATTGTTGAGGAAGATATACAACTAACAAATATTTCACATAGAGCAAAAATGAGCTTATTATGTAGAGGAGATAATATTAATGAAGTTGTAGGAAAACAAATTGTTGAAATACAGAACAAAATGTCAGAATTCCAGGAAAGGGATTCTGGCTGGACATTAATTCGAATTGTGCGTATGGAAATAAATGTTAATAAATCTTCATTGGTAAAAGGATCACATTGGATAAGTTCTCCTGCAAAGCTTGCTAGTCGATACGCATGCATCAGTATTGAAAACGCTGACAGTTACTGTTTCAAGTGGGCGTTAATTGCAGCACTAACACCTTCAATAATTATGCATAAAGAACGGTGCAACTCTTATAATATCGATGATATTAATGCCAATATGATTACTTTGCAAAATAATATTACAATATATTTTTCATACTTAAACTTCCCCTTAAAATTACATGACATAAGAATATTTGAGGAAAGAAATACCAATATTAGCGTAAATGTATTTGGCTACGATGAAGAAAGCGATGAAATAGTTGGCCCATATTACAACACAAGAGAAGAGAAACAAAATCATGTGAACTTAATGTTATTAGAAAATGCTGAGCAGTTTCATTATATCTTTATAAATGATATATCAAAGTAAGTAAAAATATTTAAATCCACAGATTTCTATAATTTATTTATTGATTTAATTTTTTAAGACTTTTGAAACGACAGACAACCAAACATTGCAGTAAACTATTATTTTGTAATAGTTGTTTACAATACATCCATCAAGAATATACAATGGCTCAACACAAAATGGAGTGTGGTAAAATTGTAACTAAAATGCCGAGACCTGAAAATTCAACACTAAAATTCAAGGACTATCAAAGGAAAATAGAAGTTCCTTTTGTTATATATGCGGACTTTGAATGCATCCTAGAAAAAATAGAAACTAGTGTAAGTGATAAAACTAAATTTATTCAGAAACATATTCCTTGCTCATTTAGTTACTGTATTAAATGTATTATATAAGTTAGATAAGCTGGTAATTTATACCGGAAAAGATGCTTCTGTTAAATTCGTTGAATTTTTAAATAGAGACTGTCAGGAAATCTATAATAATTATCTTTCAGAAATAAATCCCATGGATACTCTAATTCCTGAAGAATTAGTATCATTTCTAAATTCTCCGATTTGTCATATATGTGAAAAATATTTAAATAGTGATCGCGTGAGAGATCACTGTCACATAAGTGGGAAATTTAGAGGAGCGGCGCATAAAAGTTGTAACTTAAATTATCAAGTCCCTAAATTCATACCAATATATTTCCATAACTACTCATGCTATGACTCGCACCTCTTTGTAAAGGAGTTAGGTAAAATTGAAAATAGTTTAAAAGTCATTCCGCTTAATAAAGAATTGTACATATCTTTATCACAATTTATTAAAATGCCCGATAATTTCAATCTTGAACTCAGATTTCTTGATACATTTCGATTTATGCCTCACAGTTTAGAATCCTTAGCTAACAATCTTTCGGACAATGATTTCTGTACGGTAAGGAGTCAGTTTAAAACCAAACCAGAGTTTGATCTCATACGAAAAAGGGCATTTTTCCTTATGAATATCTTGACTCATTTGAAAAGCTCAATGAAACTCGGCTTCCATCTAGGGAAGACTTCTTTAACAAGCTCAATAATAAAGAATGTTCGATTGAAGATTACGCTCATGCCAGAGATGTCTGGCATACTTTCAATTGCAAAACTCTCCGTGATTATTTAGAATTATATTTGAAATCAGACGTACTATTATTGACTGATATATTTGAAAATTCCCGAAGTGTTTGCAAAGGAATTTACAACTTAGATCCTTGTCAGTACTATACTGCTCCAGGACTATCATGGGATGCTATGTTGAAGTAGACAAATATTGAATTAGAGTTAATAACTGATATAGATATGTATAATTTCTTTAAAAAAGGCATACGTGGTGGACTTGTTCAATGCGTTAAAAGATATTCCAAAGCCAATAACAAATATCTAGAAGATTTTGATAAAGAGAAACCGTCAGAATTTCTAGTATATTTGGATGCAAACAATTTGTACGATTGGGCTATGTCGGAGTATCTTCCTTATGGATGTTTTAGATGGTTGACAAGTAAAGAACTAAATTTGGATCCTAGATATATAGAAGATAATTCAAATGATGGTTATGTATATGAAGTAACCTTAGAATATCCTTCTTATTTACATGACTCACATAATGATCTACCTTTTTGTCCTGAAAATAAAGGACCTTTAGGAACAAGACAAAAGATGTTGATTACCGATTTCTCTGTAAAACATTCGTATGTTATACACTACAGAGTTCTTAAGCAATGTTTGGAATATGGTTTAGTTCTAAGGAAAATTCATCGCATTCTCACTTTCAAACAATCTTCCTGGTTAAAAGATTATATAGATTTAAATACACAATACAGAACTGTTGCGAAAAATGATTTTGAAAAGAATTTCTTTAAACTACTCAATAACGCAGTATACGGCAAAACCATGGAGAATGTGGACAAAAGAAAAGATGTACGAATAGTTACAAACTGGAGTAGAACGAACCGAAACCGAAGAGTGGATATCCAAATCCAATTTTCACAGTTTATCTATATTTTCGGACGATATGGTTGCTATTGAAATGAATAGAGACAAGACATATTACAATAAGCCTATATATTTAGGATTTTGTATCCTGGAGCTTTCTAAATGGAAAATGTATGATTTTCATTATAGATATATGCAACCTAAATTCAAATCAAATTTATCTCTTAATTATATGGACACGGACTCATTTATATATATCATAAAAACTGATGACTTTTATACTGAAATAAAAAGTGACTTAACACAAGAATTTGATACTTCTTATTACCCAGAGGATAAAAAATATGGTTTCTCTCGCCTAAACAAGAAGGTTTTGAGGATGATGAAGGATGGGAATTGTGGAAAGGTTATGAAAGAATTTGTGGGATTGCGATCTAAAATGTACTGTTTTAGTATGAAAATGATACTAAAAGATCTAAAGGAGTAAAGAAATGCATTCTCGATAAGTATAGTTTAGAAAGTTATAAAAACTGTTTGTTTAATAAGTCTATAATATATGATAATATGATAACATTTAAATCAAAAGTACATCAAATTTATACTAGTCAACTAAAAAAATTAATTTTAAGCTATAATGATGATAAAAGAAAAATTAAACTTGATGGTATAAATACATTTGCGCATTATCATTATCAAATCGAGGAAACTAATCCGAATTATGAATTAGATATGTTATTAATGGAAATAGATAAGCTTGAAGATGGTTGAAATTTGTGAAAAATTTAACACATTACATATATATATATATATATATATATATATATAATTTGCACTATTATTGGCACTTTAGGATCATAAATAGCCAACACTGGCTCAGACGCTACTATTCGCAATAAGTTCTCGAATTCCCTATCATGGTCCTCCGTCCATTCAAATTCTACCTTATTATTTGTTAAACTACGCAATTTTGCTGATTGCTTCGAAAGATTCGGAATAAACCTAGCCAAATATTTCAGAAGGCCTAAGAATCTAAGCACATCTGCTTTATTTCCCGGTTTCTTCATCTTCACTATTGCATCCTTATATTTCGAGTCTGCCCTGATATTTCCCCCACCTAAAATATTACCCATGAATTTCACTTCCCTTTCCCTTGAATCTTTTCCGGATTAAATTTAATATTATTTTCCCGTGCCCTACTCATCACCATGTCCATTATTCTATCATGTTCTTCCTCACTATCCGCACATATGACGATGTCATCAAAATAAATCAATGCCTCCTCGATGTCTCCAAAAATTCTTACCATTTCCTGTTCAAAAAATTTTTTTTTTAGTACATATATTTATTTATTGTATCTTCAAATATGAACTAACAATAATTATTCAAATCTTAAATCTAAATATAATTAATTAGGCCCGACCAGTGTCGGACATAAACTTAGTGATAGATATTAAAAATACATAAGTCGTGATAAGCAAAAACAAAAGTATTTTCAAGCAGTTTCTTCTGGAGTGTTGAGTATTAGAGCCCTTGTGTCCCTTTTTTTAAGCGGATGTGTCCAGTAAAATTCAAGATATTACGAGCAAGAGGATTAGGATGAGACTCGAGTTTTGTAAGATATTTGCCTGCGTATTTTGCAATTTCTTCAGTTACTTGTAAGTAGTTGTATAGTGTATGAGGTACCCCCATTAATTTTTAATGGGGTAATAAAAATGATGTTAATTAGCCAATTAATGATGTGATAAAAAGTTAATGGGGGTGTCGGCTTTGTTTGATGTGTGTATGTTTATATTTGGTGTTTGTTTACATATGTTTTTTGTGTTTGTGTTTCGTCCGTCTGTGATGCGTATTTATTTCAGTTTGATAGTTTATATTTGGAGGCTGTCGGTGGCGCGTTAGGTTTTGTGTGTGTCTGTCCGTTTGAATTCTTGTAGTTTGATACTTGTTGATAAATTTTGTTTATATTAATTGTGTGCCTGGCATCCATCTGTGCTATACGCTTGTTCGTCTGTCTGGTCTTCTTGAGGTCGCCTTTTGTAGTCGCTGCCGTATTAATGATTAAAAAAAAATAACAAAAATGAAATGAAGAAAAAATTGTTGTCAAGTAATGATTTTGCAAGAGAATAATTTGTAATTACTTCTGATAAAGGAATAGTTTTTTGTGATCGCAATTATATACATAAATATCTACATATGTATGTATGTATACACATTTGATATACATAAATACATTCAGACATACGAAGAAATATTTGTTTAATCGTACATTAAATTTTGAGAAGTGTGCATGCTCGAGATTGCTTCTATGTTGTCCCTCAAACTTTTTCGCTATTGGTTTACATGAAATTTTTTGTCAAGTGGTTGATGTGAAATTATGTATGTATAAATTTTTTGTGCATGCTTCTGCTGGACATCTCAATTTTGTCTTAAAGTTTTGTTTGATATACTTACATACGTATGTACATGCATATGTACATATGAATCTACAAACAAATGTAATAACATGATATTGTTTTTAAAATTCTCCTTAGAAACAAATATTCGTCTGATCGATTAAATTTCTGGTTGTGTTGCTACTTAGCAACAGTATCAGATTTATTTGCTGGATATTTGTTTGACTGTGAGAATTTTTCAAATGTACGTGTGTGTGTTTGCTTGACTGTATCAACTCATTTTTTAAGAAAAATAAAACATTGGTTAATAACTCTGAAATCATTTAATTTTTATTGAATAAATTTAAATAAAAATAATTATAATTGTTAGTTGTACAAAGTTAAAACATTAATTTAAAAAGCTGCTTCTTTTGATAGTAAAAGAGCATTTCTTAATGCACAAACACCATTATAATGATAACTGCAATATGGATGGTCTGGATACTTAATAGCCATTTGCTTAAAGTTGATGCAGCCAATATCCTCTATATTTAAAATGTTGTTCTGCAGTATTTTTTCTAGCCATCTTCTTTTTTCTTCACCTTTAACGTATATTTTGGAGTGGCCTACATTATCTTTTAAAAATTTACAAACACTTTGATATGAAACAATTCCATCGTTCCAGCTTAAGTGATGATAATGTTTTGTTAGCCAGTTTGCTTCTCTTTGCTTTTTTGTTGTTAAAAATTTAAAATCAAAAGGAGGTTTTATGATAAAATTGATGTGTTCATTATTGTTGAAAACGATTGCTACTTCTTTTGCGATAAAATCATTTGCATTACTTTTGAAACCTTGCAAATCTATGAAAACTATATTATTGTGCATCTTTTTTAATTTATAAGATTTTGCGAACTTGACCTCTTATAGGTATGTATTCAATTAGACGATCGTGAATAAGAATGCAGTAAGCTGATGTTTTGGCTGGAATATTTGTTGCTGTTTGAAATTCAATTTTTATGTCAATTGGTCCGTCGTTAAGTGTTTCGTTTTGATAACTAACATCTACTACAATAATGGGCGCGTTATTCTTAAACTCTTGAGAAGATAGAAGAGGTTGTGACTCCCTCATATAATAGTTTTGTTGAAATCTTACATACATATCATATAGAATTGCGTGGCGTTTGTTTTTAAATTTTATATTAAGATCATCATATGGATATGAAACTGAATTCAAATGTACTTTTAGATTAGTGAGATCACAACGAACAAACTTCTTTTCTTAATGAAATGCAATCAATACAAAACGGGGTCGCTCTCTACTTGCAGCCATCTTAACATTCCAGATGTGGCTCGTTCCTGTGTTTAATTGTAGATTTACATGACAATCCCAACTGCGGAATGCTATTGGTATAGAAGCAGCATTGTTTATAATTTTAATCATATTCAACTTACTATGATCAGATAAATGTACATGGGGAATTCTCCATAAGATTAACGAAATTGTAAGTTTTGGTTTGTTAGTAGAAGTGCTCGATTGTACAAGATCTTCATCATTCTTGTTACGCAAGAGCATTAATTCATGTTTACCATTTAGTATTATTTTATTCTAGTCTTCGGCAAATCCTAAGAGCATTTTCAGTGAAACATAGAAATTAAAATATCCATTTTCAATATTCAAATTATCAATTTTGTTCCATCCAGCATTTTCCATGGCAGTGCTTTCCGTTGGTGATAAAGAAATCAGATTTTTTATGGTGCTTGTCTGTCCTAAATATCTTGTATGATCAATTTCAATACCATTAAGTTCATAACGGATTTCATCAAAGAGATACGCTACAAAGTTGTTTTTTAATTTAAAGCTTAAATTAGAGGATTTTGAGCTTTTATCATCTTCAACAAATCCTTCCACATATATATATATAACTTTCACTGGGCAATACGTACAAATCTTGATTTTGTATTGAAATACGAATTTCATCATTATTGTTGTATGATTGTAGATATGGTACATATGTGTGATAGTCTTTTTTTATTATACTCTCATCAGATAATGGCTTATCTAGTACATCCATTATTGAATTTATTTTTTCGTTTTCAATTTTAAATTTAAGGACTTGAGAAAGTTTTGATTTGATTTGGTTAGATTTTTTCGTTTGACTGATCTCTTCAACTGTCGCTTAGGTTCTAGTATAGTTTTAGAATTATGTACAGCTTTATTCTTTGATATGTTAGTGTTATATATAATCATTATTTAGTTGGTCTCAAATGTATGCGAATGGTTATTTCCTCTCCTCGGAAATTTATTAGGTCACCGTGCTGATCAACCACGCGTAGAGCAAGTGAACTAATCTCTTGGGAGTTGACTGGTAAATAAATTAGATTTCTAGGGATTTTATCTATTTTATAGCCTGGAGGAACATTAATCGGAAATTCATGTAGTGTATGTGCCTTGGAATTATTCATGTATGCATTAACAGCGATACTGCTTTCAACTCGCAAAAGATTTACCTTAAATATATTGACTGGAAGATCTGAATAATGATCATGGTTTGGAGTCAATATTTTAGTATTAAATCCCAAAAGTTTTCCAATTGTATTTTCTTTATTAAAATCTATTAGATCTTTAGAGCTTTTAATTTTAACTTGCATTGTATTGTTATTAGCTTCTATTCGAATTTTATTTGTTGGACTACACTCTTTATATTGTTTATCTAAGTAATCAACTATATCATTTAATTCATAAGATCCAATTGATATTTTAATTACATGTTCTCCTATGTGAAACATATTGTTATATACATCTACATTCGGTATGCTATTATATGAATGAAAAGCAGTTAGAGCGCACTCATAAGATCCATTTAACTCGATAGGAGGAAAGTAACTTGCAGATAACTCTGATGAGTTAGAGCTCAAAGTAAGTGTTATTGACATTATGACAATATGATTGCAAATAAATAAAACTTACTAAAGTATTGTTTATAAAAAAGATTTATTTCTTATTATAAATATATATTATTACATTATGTGTTAAATATAAGTAATGTTGTTGTTGTTGTTGTTTTACTACAACTACGATATATCATCTTTACTTATCCAAGAATTGTGTTGACTAGAAAACCCCAACCATTTAACATAAGCCTGTTCTCGTTTAGTTTTAGGAACCTTTTCAACTAGATATGTATTTGGATATCTAGTTTTTGAAAGTTCTTCTTCATAGAATCCACCTTTAATAGGATTTCCGAGATAATCTTCTAATATGTATGTCGTAGGATATGTATTTTGAACTCTTTTAATTGTGAAAATTTCTGTTGTCCAATTTGGTGTACAGCCCTTTTCAAAAGTATGCTTATATTTGCTTATGCGTACATGATCGCCAACATTAAATTTTGACATTTTATACATCTTTAAATGACTGTATACTGTATTTAGTAGCTTTTGCTCATTTGTTGAGTTGACTTTAATCGGAGACATTTTAATGGTGCGATGAACTTTTCTATTGTATGCATTAAGTAAATCTTTGTATATATCAATCCACTTATATGAACCATTAAAGCTAAATTCTTTCCACATCATCCCTTTCAATGTTCTATTAAATCGTTCTACTATTGATGCTTTCATACTGCTATATGTTGAGTAGTGATTAATGCTGTATTTATGCATTAATTTTCCGAAGTGAGTATTGAAAAATTCTTTACCATCATCCGTTTGCAAGTTTTTTGGAACACGTCCTAATTGAAAAATATTTTCCATTGCCTTGTTTGTTTCGAGTGCAGTTTTTGTTTTCAGCGGTACTGCCCATGCAAATTTAGATAGTGTGCCAATTACAGTCAACAAAAATCGATAATTTCTATTTTTCGATGAATAACTACCCATTTCAACTAAATCAGCTTGCCAAAGATCATCTAATCCTTTCATCACAACTCTACGGCGTACAAAAGTTTTTCGGGCTTGCTTATGGAGTTCGTCAACTAAGTTTCTTTTTGAAGACATTGAGTAGTTTTACGGATTTGTTTGGGAGTGTTGTGATCTCTTTGATGCACTTTCAGCTATTGATACGAACATGTAATTTTCCAATCTATAAATTTTCTTATTCAGCTGTTCAATTTGTTCTTCGAAAGATGATTTAATTTTTAGTAATTCTTTTTCAATTTTATAATTGTCTTCTATCTGTAATTTTATTTCGCTTTGTAATTCCTCAATTTGCATTTGAATATCTTCTCGAATTATAAATATATAAATATATTATAGTATTGAGTTCCTTAATGCAATTTAATAATTTTGCTTCTAGTTTTTCGATTTGGTTTGCAGAAACAATTTATTGATAACATCGTTTTCCTCCAGAGCTTTTACAACATTTTTGATTCTTTTGTTTTGAACATCAATGTTGTTGTTCGTATCCATAAAAAACCCCAGCAGTTTAGGTGCATTTTTAATAGAAATTATATCCTAGTATCGTTTAGATAATGTCCAAACTTGTCAACAGACATACTTTATAAACATGTACTTTATTAAAGTTAATGTATTATATTCGCTTCACGTAATTCTTCGATAATTGATACAATCTCGTTATTGTGATTAGTATGACCTGCAGCTTGTGATGCAAGCAGTAGTCGGAGACGATCTACTAACTCATTGGGATCATCCCAATATATATAGTTTTGTTTTTGGGGGTTAAAGCGCATCATTCCAGCACCTTTATAATTAGGAATTGCTGCATTTGTTACTGCGTTAGATATATTCTTCTGAATATTTTCTTTAAATATTTTTTGAATTATATGCTTATATTTATATCCTCTCGTCCCCTTGATCTGACCATCAGGTTTATAGTCTCTCCTGCATGCATTAGTTGTAATTAAAATTTTTTTTGTAGATTTCAAGTTCAAATTTGTCATAGTTATTTGGTGTTTTATGAAACATTAATGAAAACAAACCAGGCGTTAGAGCCCATCTTTTACCGCCAACTTGAATTTTATCTTCATTTAGCTCAATATTACTATTACCAAATTTCCATTTGTTATTGCAATCTCTATGTGGACCATAGTAAGTATCTCATTAATTTCTCGCATACAAGAGTGACAAGTCTGTACAACTCTCGTCAGTATTGGAAGTAAAACTCACCTTCATCCTTATCACTCACGTCATTAGCATCATTAAATAATATAGTGTTATCTAACTTGACTAATGCTTTAAAGGGCTTTAAACTTTTGTTATTCTCAATTTTCGTTTGGAATTTACTTTCTTCTTTCTTGGGGATTCTTCCAATATTTTTAGAACTATTTATAAATTCTGTGAGAGGGTCTGTTATAGGTTTAAATGTATCTCTAAGTTGTTCAAGTGTGTCTATTTCACCAGTTTTTATACTACGAAGTTTTTTCTTCAAGACATTTCTTCTTGTAATCAGCTCTTTTAAAACTTTCTCATCCATGTTTAGTAGCGTCAAATATCAGATCAGCTTATTAGCTATCAGATTAACTTAGCAGGTATGAGATCAGGTTATCAGATCAGTTATCAGGTATCGGAACAGGTTATCAGACCGGTTATCAGGTATCAGAGCAGATTATCAGACCAGCTATCAGAACAGGTTATCAGACCGGTTATCAGGTATCAGAACAGGTTATCAAACCGGTTATCAGGTATCAGAACAGGTTATCAGACCGGTTATCAGGTATCAGAACAGGTTATCAAACCGGTTATCAGATATCAGAACAAGTTATCAGACCAGTTATCAGGTATCAGAACAGGTTATCAGATCGGTATTAATTATTGCTGATCAGATTATCAAATCAGGTTTTAGGCATCTGATTAATTATATAAAATAGATGTATGAAGTTTAAAGCCAGATTAAGAACTAAAGAATACCTTTTATGTAAAGTAATTTATATTGTTATGAAATAGTCAAATTGTTTTCTGTAACGACCATTGTTTAATTCGTTATCTTTGCTGATCATCAAAAATCCATATTTTTCCTTCCAACACTCTCGACAAATTTCCTGAAGCTTTACAAAACTAATATCGCTTGCCACATGATCACTATAAACATGCTTCATATTTTTTTCATCTTGGTTAAACATTATAATTACATTGGCGTTGCCTCTTATCAAATGTTTTGGAATTCTGGTATAAGTTTGACATAAGTAAAATAAATCAATATTCTTATGTCGCCCCATACACAAATATGCATATATATTATTTTGCTTCTCACATGCAACATCGTCAAATATCATAATTGAATTGCTTTTAGCTTCGTTAGGGGAAATAACGGATTCATTATCTGTAAATGTGTAATATCCCATTCCTTTTATTGGTAAAATTAAGTTTCTCAGGTATTCATATTTCGGCTGATATAAGGATTTTGAGTATAAATATATGTTTTTAAACCTTAGACCATTAGGACTTTCTATCAAGCTAATCATAATATTAGTCTCTCCGCAATTGGATGGACCAACTATTAGAGCACGAATAGAATTTGGTAAGAGGGAAATATGCTTTATTTTTGAGCTGATGTTTGATGAATCATCAATATTACGGATTAAAATATTTTTATGTTGTTTTACTAACTGCATTTTTGTAGCTAAATGTAATTCATAAATACTACCTTTAATTATAGAAAAAATAAAATAATATGGTTATACGATATCGGAAATCGTTTAGTCATAAAAAAACTGTCATTGGAGGAGGTTTAGTTAACAATATAATAAACTCTCTACCTGTTGAACTTCATCTTCCTGGATATCAGTACTGTGGACCTGGAACAAAACTGCAAAAGCGTTTAGGTAGAGGTGATAAAGAAATTAATTTATTGGATTCTGCTTGTAAAGAGCACGATATTGCTTATTCTAAAAATAAGGATTTAAGTACTAGACATAAAGCTGATAAAATACTTGAGAACAAAGCTTGGGACCGAGTTCTTTCAAAAGATAGCACTTTCACAGAAAAATCATTTGCATATATGGTTACTAACGCAATGAAAGCCAAAACAAAGTTTGGTATGGGTGTGGAGAAAAAGAAAAATTATAAAAAAAATAATTTAAATTCTAAAAAGCTGTTTAGTACATCAATTAGAGCTGCATCAAAAATTTTGAAGGAGAAAAAACCGCTGGATATTAACTCAGCCATTAAAATTGCACGAAAAACTATTAAAAGTTCTTTAAAGGGGAAAAAATCACAAATTATTGCACCACGTATAATACGTGTTCCAAAAATTGGTGGTTTTCTACCATTGATTCCAATATTAACTGCTTTGGGTGCAATTGGCAGTCTAGCGACTGGAGGTGCTGCTATAGCAAAGACCGTAAATGCAAAAAAAAAAATTCAAAAAGACAACTTGAGGAAGCAGCAAGACATAATAGAGCGATAGAATCTATAGCGGTAGGAGAAGGTCTCTTCCTCAAACCTTATAAGAAAGGTTATGGTTTGATTTGTAAAGAAAACACAAAAAACTAATACAAATGCTGCCCACTAGACCATTGACCGATCTTGATCTACATAAATTTTCATCAAAAATTCCATTCTTTAGAGGAGTTTATATGTTGAACACACTACCAAAACGTGCGAGGAAAAAAGAATGTGGGATAATCAATTTAGATATATCAACAGGACTCGGCACACATTGGGTAGCATATTTTAAAAACAACAAAGAAATAGAATACTTCGATATTTTTGGAAACTTACAACCTCCTGCAGAAGTAATCAAATATCTGGGTAAAGATATAAGATACAACTATAATCAATATCAGAAGTTTAATATATTTAATTGTGGTCATTTATGTCTTCAATTTCTTTATGAAATAAATAAATAAAAATATTAAAATTTAAAAAATTTTATTTTATTAATTAGAAAATATATGCAATGAATTTTTTATTTTTTATTCCCAAATAGGATATTGACCGTTTTACAAAATAAACTCATCCACCTCATCCTTATCCAGAGCTAAATTCCGTTCCCCTTGCCTTTGAACTCAGAAAGTTCCATCGGAGAGGTGGTTGAGCTTACACTTACAGATGCACGATATTTAATAGAAGAAAAATCAATGTAATAAATTTAATTAATTCATATACGTTTATTTTTAATATCAAAAATCAATAAAAGAGTAAATAAGATGTAAATGAAAAATGTCTTGCTTTTTTGTTACTTTTTAAAGATTACACACACATATATATATGTATGTGTGTGTATGTATATGCTTATATTCTTAAACAATTTGTTTCCTTAATAATTACTTATAAATAAACAATTTCATTTTTATAACTAGATTTTAAATTATATTGATATATATATATATATATATAATAATATATAATAATTTATAATAATATAATATATAATAATAAATAATAATATATATATATATATATATATATCAATATAATTTAAAATCTAGTTATAAAAATGAAATTGTTTATTTATAAGTAATTATTAAGGAAACAAATTGTTTAAGAATATAAGCATATACATACACACACATACATATATATATGTGTGTGTAATCTTTAAAAAGTAACAAAAAAGCAAGACATTTTTCATTTACATCTTATTTACTCTTTTATTGATTTTTGATATTAAAAATAAACGTATATGAATTAATTAAATTTATTACATTGATTTTTCTTCTATTAAATATCGTGCATCTGTAAGTGTAAGCTCAACCACCTCTCCGATGGAACTTTCTGAGTTCAAAGGCAAGGGGAACGGAATTTAGCTCTGGATAAGGATGAGGTGGATGAGTTTATTTTGTAAAACGGTCAATATCCTATTTGGGAATAAAAAATAAAAAATTCATTGCATATATTTTCTAATTAATAAAATAAAATTTTTTAAATTTTAATATTTTTATTTATTTATTTCATAAAGAAATTGAAGACATAAATGACCACAATTAAATATATTAAACTTCTGATATTGATTATAGTTGTATCTTATATCTTTACCCAGATATTTGATTACTTCTGCAGGAGGTTGTAAGTTTCCAAAAATATCGAAGTATTCTATTTCTTTGTTGTTTTTAAAATATGCTACCCAATGTGTGCCGAGTCCTGTTGATATATCTAAATTGATTATCCCACATTCTTTTTTCCTCGCACGTTTTGGTAGTGTGTTCAACATATAAACTCCTCTAAAGAATGGAATTTTTGATGAAAATTTATGTAGATCAAGATCGGTCAATGGTCTAGTGGGCAGCATTTGTATTAGTTTTTTGTGTTTTCTTTACAAATCAAACCATAACCTTTCTTATAAGGTTTGAGGAAGAGACCTTCTCCTACCGCTATAGATTCTATCGCTCTATTATGTCTTGCTGCTTCCTCAAGTTGTCTTTTTGAATTTTTTTTTTTGCATTTACGGTCTTTGCTATAGCAGCACCTCCAGTCGCTAGACTGCCAATTGCACCCAAAGCAGTTAATATTGGAATCAATGGTAGAAAACCACCAATTTTTGGAACACGTATTATACGTGGTGCAATAATTTGTGATTTTTTCCCCTTTAAAGAACTTTTAATAGTTTTTCGTGCAATTTTAATGGCTGAGTTAATATCCAGCGGTTTTTTCTCCTTCAAAATTTTTGATGCAGCTCTAATTGATGTACTAAACAGCTTTTTAGAATTTAAATTATTTTTTTTATAATTTTTCTTTTTCTCCACACCCATACCAAACTTTGTTTTGGCTTTCATTGCGTTAGTAACCATATATGCAAATGATTTTTCTGTGAAAGTGCTATCTTTTGAAAGAACTCGGTCCCAAGCTTTGTTCTCAAGTATTTTATCAGCTTTATGTCTAGTACTTAAATCCTTATTTTTAGAATAAGCAATATCGTGCTCTTTACAAGCAGAATCCAATAAATTAATTTCTTTATCACCTCTACCTAAACGCTTTTGCAGTTTTGTTCCAGGTCCACAGTACTGATATCCAGGAAGATGAAGTTCAACAGGTAGAGAGTTTATTATATTGTTAACTAAACCTCCTCCAATGACAGTTTTTTTATGACTAAACGATTTCCGATATCGTATAACCATATTATTTTATTTTTTCTATAATTAAAGGTAGTATTTATGAATTACATTTAGCTACAAAAATGCAGTTAGTAAAACAACATAAAAATATTTTAATCCGTAATATTGATGATTCATCAAACATCAGCTCAAAAATAAAGCATATTTCCCTCTTACCAAATTCTATTCGTGCTCTAATAGTTGGTCCATCCAATTGCGGAGAGACTAATATTATGATTAGCTTGATAGAAAGTCCTAATGGTCTAAGGTTTAAAAACATATATTTATACTCAAAATCCTTATATCAGCCGAAATATGAATACCTGAGAAACTTAATTTTACCAATAAAAGGAATGGGATATTACACATTTACAGATAATGAATCCGTTATTTCCCCTAACGAAGCTAAAAGCAATTCAATTATGATATTTGACGATGTTGCATGTGAGAAGCAAAATAATATATATGCATATTTGTGTATGGGGCGACATAAGAATATTGATTCATTTTACTTATGTCAAACTTATACCAGAATTCCAAAACATTTGATAAGAGGCAACGCCAATGTAATTATAATGTTTAACCAAGATGAAAAAAATATGAAGCATGTTTATAGTGATCATGTGGCAAGCGATATTAGTTTTGTAAAGCTTCAGGAAATTTGTCGAGAGTGTTGGAAGGAAAAATATGGATTTTTGATGATCAGCAAAGATAACGAATTAAACAATGGTCGTTACAGAAAACAATTTGACTATTTCATAACAATATAAATTACTTTACATAAAAGGTATTCTTTAGTTCTTAATCTGGCTTTAAACTTCATACATCTATTTTTTATAATTAATCAGATGCCTAAAACCTGATTTGATAATCTGATCAGCATTAATTAATACCGATCTGATAACCTGTTCTGATACCTGATAACTGGTCTGATAACTTGTTCTGATATCTGATAACCGGTTTGATAACCTGTTCTGATACCTGATAACCGGTCTGATAACCTGTTCTGATACCTGATAACCGGTTTGATAACCTGTTCTGATACCTGATAACCGGTCTGATAACCTGTTCTGATAGCTGGTCTGATAATCTGCTCTGATACCTGATAACCGGTCTGATAACCTGTTCTGATACCTGATAACTGATCTGATAACCTGATCTCATACCTGCTAAGTTAATCTGATAGCTAATAAGCTGATCTGATATTTGACGCTACTAAACATGGATGAGAAAGTTTTAAAAGAGCTGATTACAAGAAGAAATGTCTTGAAGAAAAAACTTCGTAGTATAAAAACTGGTGAAATAGACACACTTGAACAACTTAGAGATACATTTAAACCTATAACAGACCCTCTCACAGAATTTATAAATAGTTCTAAAAATATTGGAAGAATCCCCAAGAAAGAAGAAAGTAAATTCCAAACGAAAATTGAGAATAACAAAAGTTTAAAGCCCTTGAAAGCATTAGTCAAGTTAGATAACACCATATTATTTAATGATGCTAATGACGTGAGTGATAAGGATGAAGGTGAGTTTTACTTCCAATACTGACGAGAGTTGTACAGACTTGTCACTCTTGTATGCGAGAAATTAATGAGATACTTACTATGGTCCACATAGAGATTGCAATAACAAATGGAAATTTGGTAATAGTAATATTGAGCTAAATGAAGATAAAATTCAAGTTGGCGGTCAAAGATGGGCTATAACGCCTGGTTTGTTTTCATTAATGTGAAACACCAAAAAACTATGACAAATTTGAACTTGAAATCTACAAAAAAAAATTTAATTACAACTAATGCATGCAGGAGAGACTATAAACCTGATGGTCAGATCAAGGGGGCGAGAGGATATAAATATAAGCATATAATTCAAAAAATATTTAAAGAAAATATTCAGAAGAATATATCTAACGCAGTAACAAATGCAGCAATTCCTAATTATAAAGGTGCTGGAATGATGCGCTTTAACCCCCAAAAACAAAACTATATATATTGGGATGATCCCAATGAGTTAGTAGATCGTCTCCGACTACTGCTTGCATCACAAGCTGCAGGTCATACTAATCACAATAACGAGATTGTATCAATTATCGAAGAATTACGTGAAGCGAATATAATACATTAACTTTAATAAAGTACATGTTTATAAAGTATGTCTGTTGACAAGTTTGGACATTATCTAAACGATACTAGGATATAATTTCTATTAAAAATGCACCTAAACTGCTGGGGTTTTTTATGGATACGAACAACAACATTGATGTTCAAAACAAAAGAATCAAAAATGTTGTAAAAGCTCTGGAGGAAAACGATGTTATCAATAAATTGTTTCTGCAAACCAAATCGAAAAACTAGAAGCAAAATTATTAAATTGCATTAAGGAACTCAATACTATAATATATTTATATATTTATAATTCGAGAAGATATTCAAATGCAAATTGAGGAATTACAAAGCGAAATAAAATTACAGATAGAAGACAATTATAAAATTGAAAAAGAATTACTAAAAATTAAATCATCTTTCGAAGAACAAATTGAACAGCTGAATAAGAAAATTTATAGATTGGAAAATTACATGTTCGTATCAATAGCTGAAAGTGCATCAAAGAGATCACAACACTCCCAAACAAATCCGTAAAACTACTCAATGTCTTCAAAAAGAAACTTAGTTGACGAACTCCATAAGCAAGCCCGAAAAACTTTTGTACGCCGTAGAGTTGTGATGAAAGGATTAGATGATCTTTCGCAAGCTGATTTAGTTGAAATGGGTAGTTATTCATCGAAAAATAGAAATTATCGAATTTTGTTGACTGTAATTGACACACTATCTAAATTTGCATGGGCAGTACCGCTGAAAACAAAAACTGCACTCGAAACAAACAAGGCAATGGAAAATATTTTTCAATTAGGACGTGTTCCAAAAAACTTGCAAACGGATGATGGTAAAGAATTTTTCAATACTCACTTCGGAAAATTAATGCATAAATACAGCATTAATCACTACTCAACATATAGCAGTATGAAAGCATCAATAGTAGAACGATTTAATAGAACATTAAAAGGGATGATGTGGAAAGAATTTAGCTTTAATGTTTCATATAAGTGGATTGATATATACAAAGATTTACTTAATGCACACAATAGAAAAGTTCATCGCACCATTAAAATGTCTCCGATTAAAGTCAACTCAACAAATGAGCAAAAGCTACTAAATACAGTATACAGTCATTTAAAGATGTATAAAATGTCAAAATTTAATGTTGGCGATCATGTACGCATAAGCAAATATAAGCATACTTTTGAAAAGGGCTATACACCAAATTGGACAACAGAAATTTTCACAATTAAAAGAGTTCAAAATACATATCCTACGACATACATATTAGAAGATTATCTCGGAAATCCTATTAAAGGTGGATTCTATGAAGAAGAACTTTCAAAAACTAGATATCCAAATACATATCTAGTTGAAAAGGTTCCTAAAACTAAACGAGAACAGGCTTATGTTAAATGGTTGGGGTTTTCTAGTCAACACAATTCTTGGATAAGTAAAGATGATATATCGTAGTTGTAGTAAAACAACAACAACAACAACATTACTTATATTTAACACATAATGTAATAATATATATTTATAATAAGAAATAAATCTTTTTTATAAACAATACTTTAGTAAGTTTTATTTATTTGCAATCATATTGTCATAATGTCAATAACACTTACTTTGAGCTCTAACTCATCAGAGTTATCTGCAAGTTACTTTCCTCCTATCGAGTTAAATGGATCTTATGAGTGCGCTCTAACTGCTTTTCATTCATATAATAGCATACCGAATGTAGATGTATATAACAATATGTTTCACATAGGAGAACATGTAATTAAAATATCAATTGGATCTTATGAATTAAATGATATAGTTGATTACTTAGATAAACAATATAAAGAGTGTAGTCCAATAAATAAAATTCGAATAGAAGCTAATAACAATACAATGCAAGTTAAAATTAAAAGCTCTAAAGATCTAATAGATTTTAATAAAGAAAATACAATTGGAAAACTTTTGGGATTTAATACTAAAATATTGACTCCAAACCATGATCATTATTCAGATCTTCCAGTCAATATATTTAAGGTAAATCTTTTGCGAGTTGAAAGCAGTATCGCTGTTAATGCATACATGAATAATTCCAAGGCACATACACTACATGAATTTCCGATTAATGTTCCTCCAGGCTATAAAATAGATGAAATCCCTAGAAATCTAATTTATTTACCAGTCAACTCCCAAGAGATTAGTTCACTTGCTCTACGCGTGGTTGATCAGCACGGTAACCTAATAAATTTCCGAGGAGAGGAAATAACCATTCGCATACATTTGAGACCAACTAAATAATGATTATATATAACACTAACATATCAAAGAATAAAGCTGTACATAATTCTAAAACTATACTAGGACCTAAGCGACAGTTGAAGAGATCAGTCAAACGAAAAAATCTAACCAAATCAAATCAAAACTTTCTCAAGTCCTTAAATTTAAAATTGAAAACGAAAAAATTAATTCAATAATGGATGTACTAGATAAGCCATTATCTGATGAGAGTATAATAAAAAAAGACTATCACACATATGTACCATATCTACAATCATACAACAATAATGATGAAATTCGTATTTCAATACAAAATCAAGATTTGTACGTATTGCCCAGTGAAAGTTATATATATATATGTGGAAGGATTTGTTGAAGATGATAAAAGCTCAAAATCCTCTAATTTAAGCTTTAAATTAAAAAACAACTTTGTAGCGTATCTCTTTGATGAAATCCGTTATGAACTTAATGGTATTGAAATTGATCATACAAGATATTTAGGACAGACAAGCACCATAAAAAATCTGATTTCTTTATCACCAACGGAAAGCACTGCCATGGAAAATGCTGGATGGAACAAAATTGATAATTTGAATATTGAAAATGGATATTTTAATTTCTATGTTCCACTGAAAATGCTCTTAGGATTTGCCGAAGACTAGAATAAAATAATACTAAATGGTAAACATGATGAAGATCTTGTACAATCGAGCACTTCTACTAACAAACCAAAACTTACAATTTCGTTAATCTTATGGAGAATTCCCCATGTACATTTATCTGATCATAGTAAGTTGAATATGATTAAAATTATAAACAATGCTGCTTCTATACCAATAGCATTCCGCAGTTGGGATTGTCATGTAAATCTACAATTAAACACAGGAACGAGCCACATCTGGAATGTTAAGATGGCTGCAAGTAGAGAGCGACCCCGTTTTGTATTGATTGCATTTCAACAAGAAAAGAAGTTTGTTCATTGTGATCTCACTAATCTAAAAGTACATTTGAATTCAGTTTCATATCCATATGATGATCTTAATATAAAATTTAAAAACAAACGCCACGCAATTCTATATGATATGTATGTAAGATTTCAACAAAACTATTATATGAAGGAGTCACAACCTCTTCTATCTTCTCAAGAGTTTAAGAATAACGCGCCCATTATTGTAGTAGATGTTAGTTATCAAAACGAAACACTTAACAACGGACCAATTGACATAAAAATTGAATTTCAAACAGCAACAAATATTCCAGCCAAAACATCAGCTTACTGCATTCTTATTCAAGATCGTCTAATTGAATACATACCTATAAGAGGTCAAGTTCGCAAAATCTTATAAATTAAAAAAGATGCACAATAATATAGTTTTCATAGATTTGCAAGGTTTCAAAAGTAATGCAAATGATTTTATCGCAAAAGAAGTAGCAATCGTTTTCAACAATAATGAACACATCAATTTTATCATAAAACCTCCTTTTGATTTTAAATTTTTAACAACAAAAAAGCAAAGAGAAGCAAACTGGCTAACAAAACATTATCATCACTTAAGCTGGAACGATGGAACTGTTTCATATCAAAGTGTTTGTAAATTTTTAAAAGATAATGTAGGCCACTCCAAAATATACGTTAAAGGTGAAGAAAAAAGAAGATGGCTAGAAAAAATACTGCAGAACAACATTTTAAATATAGAGGATATTGGCTGCATCAACTTTAAGCAAATGGCTACTAAGTATCCAGACCATCTATATTGCAGTTATCATTATAATGGTGTTTGTGCATTAAGAAATGCTCTTTTACTATCAAAAGAAGCAGCTTTTTAAATTAATGTTTTAACTTTGTACAACTAACAATTATAATTATTTTTATTTAAATTTATTCAATAAAAATTAAATGATTTCAGAGTTATTAACCAATGTTTTATTTTTCTTAAAAAATGAGTTGATACAGTCAAGCAAACACACACACGTACATTTGAAAAATTCTCACAGTCAAACAAATATCCAGCAAATAAATCTGATACTGTTGCTAAGTAGCAACACAACCAGAAATTTAATCGATCAGACGAATATTTGTTTCTAAGGAGAATTTTAAAAACAATATCATGTTATTACATTTGTTTGTAGATTCATATGTACATATGCATGTACATACGTATGTAAGTATATCAAACAAAACTTTAAGACAAAATTGAGATGTCCAGCAGAAGCATGCACAAAAAATTTATACATACATAATTTCACATCAACCACTTGACAAAAAATTTCATGTAAACCAATAGCGAAAAAGTTTGAGGGACAACATAGAAGCAATCTCGAGCATGCACACTTCTCAAAATTTAATGTACGATTAAACAAATATTTCTTCGTATGTCTGAATGTATTTATGTATATCAAATGTGTATACATACATACATATGTAGATATGTATGTATATAATTGCGATCACAAAAAACTATTCCTTTATCAGAAGTAATTACAAATTATTCTCTTGCAAAATCATTACTTGACAACAATTTTTTCTTCATTTCATTTTTGTTATTTTTTTTTAATCATTAATACGGCAGCGACTACAAAAGGCGACCTCAAGAAGACCAGACAGACGAACAAGCGTATAGCACAGATGGATCCCAGGCACACAATTAATATAAACAAAATTTATCAACAAGTATCAAACTACAAGAATTCAAACGGACAGACACATACAAAACCTAACGCGCCACCGACAGCCTCCAAATATAAACTATCAAACTGAAATAAATACGCATCACAGACGGACGAAACACAAACACAAAAAACATATGTAAACAAACACCAAATATAAACATACACACATCAAACAAAGCCGACACCCCCATTAACTTTTTATCACATCATTAATTGGCTAATTAACATCATTTTTATTACCCCATTAAAAATTAATGGGGGTACCTCATACACTATACAACTACTTACAAGTAACTGAAGAAATTGCAAAATACGCAGGCAAATATCTTACAAAACTCGAGTCTCATCCTAATCCTCTTGCTCGTAATATCTTGAATTTTACTGGACACATCCGCTTAAAAAAAGGGACACAAGGGCTCTAATACTCAACACTCCAGAAGAAACTGCTTGAAAATACTTTTGTTTTTGCTTATCACGACTTATGTATTTTTAATATCTATCACTAAGTTTATGTCCGACACTGGTCGGGCCTAATTAAGTATATTTAGATTTAAGATTTGAATAATTATTGTTAGTTCATATTTGAAGATACAATAAATAAATATATGTACTAAAAAAAAAATTTTTTTGAACAGGAAATGGTAAGAATTTTTGGAGACATCGAGGAGGCATTGATTTATTTTGATGACATCGTAATATGTGCGGATAGTGAGGAAGAACATGATAGAATAATGGACATGGTGATGAGTAGGGCACGGGAAAATAATATTAAATTTAATCCGGAAAAGATTCAAGGGAAAGGGAAGTGAAATTCATGGGTAATATTTTAGGTGGGGGAAATATCAGGGCAGACTCGAAATATAAGGATGCAATAGTGAAGATGAAGAAACCGGGAAATAAAGCAGATGTGCTTAGATTCTTAGGCCTTCTGAAATATTTGGCTAGGTTTATTCCGAATCTTTCGAAGCAATCTGCAAAATTGCGTAGTTTAACAAATAATAAGGTAGAATTTGAATGGACGGAGGACCATGATAGGGAATTCGAGAACTTATTGCGAATAGTAGCGTCTGAGCCAGTGTTGGCTATTTATGATCCTAAAGTGCTAATAATAGTGCAAACGGACGCTTCCAAGGATGGATTAGGGTGCGTAATTATTCAGAACGGACACCCAGTTGCATTTGCGTCTAGAACTCTAAGTAAGAGTGAACAGAAATGGGCGCAGATTGAAAAAGAACTTCTAGCAATTGTATTCGCTTGCCAGCGATTTCATTTTTATTTGTATGGGCGGGAGTTTACTGTGGAATCAGACCACAAACCCTTAGAGACGTTGGTCAGACGTGATATTGACGATGTGACGATGAGGCTTCAACTCATGTTCATGTTTCTCTTGAAATATCCGTTTATGAGGGTCGTATATAAACCGGGTAAGGAAATGTTAGTGGCTGATTGCTTGTGAAGGGCACAACTGTCGGATGTCTCTGAATTGGAGGGTTTATCGGGAGTTATTCATTCAGTAACGAAGTCTGTTTGTTTGGCACCGGAGAATTACTTGTACTATCGTGAGATATCAGGGAGGAACCGATCGTTTTTACAGATCTGTGGGTATGTGGAAAATGGGTGGCCCAGATTCCACCGATTGGACGAATTGGGTCGGAAATTTCATAAGTTAAAATCAGAATTACATGTCGAGGACGGATTATTATTCGTAAACCATAGATTGGTTATATCGATGCGATTGCAGAGTAGGATGGCGGTTTGGCTGCACGCACGACATCTGGGCATAGAAAAAACTCTGGCGTGGGCAAGAAAACTCTATTATTGGCCCGGCATGAATAGGTAGATTAGGGATTTGGTGTCTGCTTGCAGAATCTGTGAAAGTTTCCGTAGGAGTAACCAAAAGGAGCCATTGCTTCAGGAAGAGATTCCAAATTATCCGTTTCATATAGCGGCTATGGACCTCTTTGAGTTTGCTGGTCGTAACTATATTGCGATTGTTGACGCTTACTCCAACTATCTCATTTCAGTACCCATTCAAAAGAAGACAGTGACTCATATTGTTAGTGTTATTTGCCAGATATTTGATAGCATAGGATATCCGACAATAATTAAGTGTGATAATAGCCCTTTTGGATCTACGGAATTTTCGCAATTTTCAAAAGAGTATAATGTACGATTCCGGTTTTCCAGCCCAAGATACCCACAGAGTAATGGATTAGCCGAAAAAAGCGTGTCAATAGCAAAGAATATTCTTAGGCGTTGTACGAAAACAAATGAGGAGTCTCAATTTCAGTATCGATTGCTGGAATACAATACGACCCCATTGGCAGATATGCGTCTCACTCCGCCTGAGCTATTCTTTGGCAGACTTTTGAAGACAAAACTGCCAGTATTAGGTTCGCTTTTGAAATCAAACAGCATAAATGAACAGGAGGTTCGACACAGGATAGAAACGAAAAGAAAAAAGCAGAAGTTTTATTACGACAGAAACGCTAGGCCTTTGACAGCACTGACTGAGGGTGAATTAGTTTTATTTAAAAAGAACGGAAAAGAATGGCATAATGGTAGAATTGTAGAATTGTGTCGGTACACAACGGCAGGTCATATGTGATTAAAGACAATTTCGGCAACTATTTCAGATGAAATCGATGATTTATCGTGAAAAGAGAAAATGAGGACTTCAATGCTAGTGAATTGTTATGCGAGGAAAGTTACGTAGGAGATCAGGGTTTTCCTCATTCACCAAGGGAGGTAAGTCTTTCAAGTAAAGAAGAAATTCAGGGAAGAGGTAGGGACTGTGACGTGTTTGAGCCGGTCGTTTCAGAAAGGATCAATGATGATACTGGGGAAGTAGTACCTGAAACCAGTGGGTCAAACACGAAAAATGAGGGAATTGAGGGGCATGTTAGAGAACCAATAGTCATAAGAAGTGGTCGTACTGTAAGGCCAGCAATGAGGTTTGGTAGGGATTAGGGGATTGATAGTCTGTCCACATAATTAACGCGTAATGTAAGGTAAATTACTAAAACAAATATTATTATTAAAAAAAAAAAAAAAAGCATGTCACTGGTGTGCTAATAGTATTAATAAATAAGTGTAAGCAATAAATGTAAATCTGGCAACCCTTAATATAAGTAACCATAAGAGTAGTTTGTAAGTAATCCTAATTAGTTAAGACCAAGAGTAATCATCTTGTATTAAGACCTTCATCATTGTGTATTTAGAGCGAACGCCATATTTTTTAAGATAAATTAAATTAAAGAAATAAATAAAAACTTAATAATAAAAAGCAACAGCTTTTTTATTACAATCTCATTCTCCAATATGAAAAACACGATGATATATGATAATATTTTATAGCAAAAAATATTTATATGAGAAACAATTTATTTCTACGTACATATAAATACTAGGGTGAGAAAATCATATACACACACATACTAGAATTCATATACGAAAAATTAAATCTATTTCAACAATGTCCCTCCCCTCATAAATCACAGTAAGTCTAATGTTCTTACAGATATACATACACAAAATCTCAAAGTAACATACAATCTATCAATCACAACAGAAATCACGATCAGCCTTAAACTCATATAGACATACATACACACAAATACGGATACATATACATGACCACCTTCACCTCACCACCCATTAATCGTGATCAGCCTTAAAATCCAACAGACATACACACAAATTGTTAGATATTACATGAACACTTCGCCCCTCATAAATCACGAAAAGCCTTAAATTTCCTACATACACAAATTCTCGAAGTCACATACAATCGATCAATCTCAACAATCCAAATCACGATCAGCCTTCAACTCCTACAGACATACATACACAAAAATTCCTACAGACATATAAACACCCAAATTCTTATAGACACATATTACAATAACACCGCCCGCCTACCTCAAATCAAGGACAGCCTTAAACTCCTTCATATACATACATACACACACACACACATACGCACATTCTATCTATCTATCTATCACAACAACACCCTCCCCCACCTCAAATCACAATCAGCATTAAACTCCTACAAACATACATAGACACAGATTCCCACGGACACGTATTACATGAACACTCTCACCTTGCCTTTCATAAATCATACACAGCCTAAAACTTCTACAGACATACATCCATACATGCACACAGATTGCCACGGATACATATTACAACAACACCCCGCCCTCCACCAGTCGATCTACCTCAAATACATCCCGCCCCCCACCAAGGACAGCTTGGCTTAAATTCCATCAGGCATAAACGCCACCGAATTCCCACGGATACATATTACAAAACACCCTCACCAACCCAAATCTCGGTCAGCCTTAAGGTCTCCCAATCTAGACAAACCCCGCCTTCCACCAATCACAGCCAGACTTCAATTCCTATAGCAAGACACACCTCGTCTTCCAAGAATCATAGCCAGACTTCAAATCCTACAGCTGGACACACCCACAAATTTTCCGTCGGCATTAGGAAAAATCATTTTTATGATTTTCCCATCGGCATTTGAAAAAAATAAACATATTTTCCCGTCGGCATTTGGATATCATACACATATAAAAGTCTTAAAACTATAAACCCCATTAATGTATTCCCATAAAATATTCTGCGCACAATTTCCACGGTTATACATACATACATATATACAAACATACATACACTTAATATAAACAAAAAACAGTTAATGTAAACAAAAAACACTTAATGTAAACAAAAAACACAATTTCTCAAATTTCACAAATTTCAGCAAAATTTCAGCAAAAGTTTAAAATTTCAAAAATTTCAGTCCAGAATTTTTAGAAATTTCACACAAATTTCACAATTTTATTCGGCGCCAGAACCGCTTGTTCCGTACTACTAATTTCGAGTGGGAAGCCCACCTACTGGCCTACGGACATACAAAAAATTCCGGATGTTATAGATTTTGGCTTCATAAAAAATATCTCTAGGGATTTAATTCTTGTTAAAGCTTCCCTAGATCTCTTCTCCGATCACTCTCCCAAGATCGTTACAATTTGTAGCCCACTAAGAAGTGAATTATCTCTCCCATATGTGAAGATGATCAATCGTGTTAATTAGCTGGGGTTAAAAAATTATCTCAGTAGTCATTGTACGGAAAACATTAAGCTAAAAACATCCGAATATATTGAATTTAACGTTGCCAATCTTAACGTAAATATTAAACAGGCTCCTGAACATGCCACTAATTTACTCTACAGATTTTGAACGTCTTGTATTTGAAGAAGGGAGAGCTAGAAGAGAATGGCAACAACACAGATCACCCCTAAATAAGTTCAGAATTAAAGAATGTACTTAACGACTCAAAAAGTTGCTATCGTCAGAAAAACAGCATTACTCGAAAAAATATATAGAAGGTCTCGGTGTCACGTCAGCATCTAATTACTCTTTATGGCGCGGCTAGAAATCTTAAAAAACCCGTTGAGCTTAAATCACCACTGAACAATTCGAATGTGTATTCACTCCCTATTCATGTACGAATGCTGTTGATTTGCCGATTGTAGTTTCGCTACCTCCACGTCCCTTATGGTTTAAGCTGCGTGAAGCACAGAAAATAGTTGCTGAACTCAACCCGAAAAAAGTCCCAGGTATTGATGCAACTAGTAACAGGATTCTGATGAATTTGCCTCTAATTGCAATAAGAATCTTGCTATTTATTTTTAAATCCATCTTACGAATGCAGTATTTTCCACATAAGTGGAAACTTGCGAAGATCAAAATGATTCCAAAGCTTCAAAAGCAAAGATCCTACCAAGGCTGAGGCATGGCTGGCACAAATTTCTTCTCCTAACCCTCTAAGTGGGTGCCGTCTAGTAAGAAGCACCACAGTTGCGTCCTATTTTTGCCTTGCATACCCAGGACTGTGCTTGGCTAAGATTCTGGATACTCATCTCGCTATCTGTATTGTTTTAGTGGTGCAATAGGTGGATGGGCATGTGAATCATGGGAAGAAGGTACGTCCCGATCAGCCAGAAGTCATGTTGGGGGATCCACGCTCTTAGAAGTGCCGTATCTTCATGCACTGATGGTAGTGTACTTACATCCTCTCTCCATGTTGGAGGAAGGTCAGGCAGAGGAGGTCAGTACGGTCATCTTTCTGCTGTAGTTTCCTGTGTAACTGTAGGTAGGCGGAGATGTGGTATCCACTCTTAAAACTGGTACCTCTAATTCACGGTGGAACAGCATATGCCAAGGGATGCGTGGCTAATAGGGAGATTAGTCGTGAGTATGCGAACTCTGGAGCTGGGAACTCCAGTTTTATTTAATGCCCACTCTAGCAAGGGGCTCTGCTAGAAGTGTTCTGTTCATTCCCCAAAATAAAAATAATATTTCATGGACAAATATTTTAAAAACAAAAATAAAACCCCCGATACGAATGAAAAGCTGTTGGGCTATCCGGAGGTAGAATCACAAACCCTGCGAAAGCACAGGTCGATGTAGATATGGAGCTTACTGGGAATGCTGCTGGGCAACCTGATACGCTTCATGTCGATATTTCAAAACACCAGAGTCTACAAGTGTCCGATACTGAGGACCCACGTAAGGGATATATTGAGTCAGACAATCTAAGTTTATGTTCTGCACCGGATCGATGATGCTACAACAATAAGCAAAGGTATAGACAATGTTAAGATCCATACGGGAACTCCATTTGTCAAGTTTTTAGCTTCAAAGAAACGACGCTTCAAAAAAGCCTTGGATGCTGGCTCTAGTCATGTACAGGCTATCCAAATTGCAAAAGGCGCAATTAAAGGTGCGCTTACTGATAAGATAAAGCTCTCGGAAGGCAAGAGACTCAAACCTGCGAGTAGCCACGTTACTATACGCACAACACATCAGCCCCAAGTCCGTCCGAAGCCTGCTTACAGCGATTGAACTGGGAGGAGATGAATTTGATGGCTGTACCCCAAGAACAGGTTGGCTTATGTTCACCTGTACAAACAGGAAAACTGCTGATTGGCTCAATGTCAATACCAGCTCAATTGCGAACAAAAAATGTAACCTCGAGGTAAGACTAGTGGAAGAGCCTGATTTTCCCAGGTCTCACTACGTACGAGGTTATTTCCCCCAGAGCCAGGATATCAGCAATGAGAAAATTCTGGCAATCATCGCTGCTCAAAATAACTTGACTGCGAAGGTAACGAAGAGGAAGAAAGATGGTCCATTCTTTCATTTAATAATGGTTGTAGATAACAACTCATGGGCCAAACTCGTGGAGTCAAATGGTCGGATTGTCTACCGTTTCACCCACCTGAAACTGTCAATCAAATACCCATAAAAGGAAGGTGGTAAGAATGACAAAGATAGAAGTCATCAGCCCCAAGATAGTGGCAAGGAACTTGGTGTTCCCGAGGATGTAGGTTCATCCACTAGTAAGGCTGCCGCAGTGAATGCTGGTAAGAAAGCGCCAAAGCCAGGTGTGATCCAGCAGTCCATTAGCCTGGCATCTAAGCGGTCCAAAACCGACGGGAAGAAACTTAGTGTTTCTGTGGATGTTGCTCCATCTGCCGGTAAGGCTGCAGCTGTAATAGCTGCTAACAGCGCTAGTAGGTTAAGTGGACCTAACCACAGAAATACCCCGGTCAAAGCTAATAAAGGGCCAGAGTGCCGCTACAAAGGCTAGTTGCTGCATCTTCTAAAGCCGCTGAGGAGGTGTGAGCACCATACAGGTGCTACAGGAGCGTCGGCCACCTTATCCAAGGTTTTCCCCAAAAAATGGATAGACATGGTTTTCTGACGATGTCTCCCTGTCGCATCATCGATACATAAAGTTTGATTTTCCAAGAGACTTGCCGGTTACCCAACAATTAACGAATTCACAAACATATTAACTGGACTGCGTTTGAGGAAATAGTAGACGCGAGAGCCAATCTGCTAAATTTTAATATTTCTTCAGTGGAAAAACTAGAGGTAGCAGCAGATCAGCTTAATCGGGCCGTTATTTCCTCATATGATGATAGCTGTAGTCAAAGAAACCGAAAAACGGTACAAAAGTTGCCATGGTGGAGTGACCTTCTTGATGATATGCGCAAGAAAGTTAGAAGACTATTTAATAGGTAATTTGGAAGAATACAGAAGGTACCTAACCAATTACAATAAAGAAATTAGGAAATCCAAAATGGAGTCCTGGAGAAAATTCTGCGAGGATATCGAGAATACACCAACAGCAGCGAGATTGCATAAGGCTCTCTCCCGCTCTCAAGTCAGCCAAATCGGCCTTCTAAGGAAAGCTGATAGTACATACACTAAGAACCGAAGAGAAACACTGGAATATTTACTTAGTGTTCATTTTCCTGAGTCGATTCTCAAGGTTCAAAGTGGTAATTACTTGACGATTGGCTCTCCTGTTTTATACAGAGCAGCTATCAAATTGTCAAAAGTCATATTTAATCCGGATAGAATAAAATGGGATATTGCTTCTTTTCAGCCTTTTAAGGCTTCTGGCGGGGATGGTATATTTCTAGAGCTCTTGCAAAGGTGAGTTGATGCACTGCTTTGTGTCCTCGCCGCCCTATTTAGAGCCAGTTTTTTCTTCGGACATATTCCTCTGCTGTGGAGGAAAGTTGACGTTGTATTTATACGTAAAATTTGCAATATGCCAGGAAGTTTGGCCAAATCATACAGACCAATTAGCCTAACATCGTTTTTGCTGAAAACTATGGAGAGACTAATTGATCTGCACTTTAGATCGATGTGTTTGAATACCGCCCCTTGCATGCAAATCAATGTCCATATGCTAAGGGTAAAGGTAAGCGACACTATGGCTCTAATACTCAACACTCGAGATGAAACAGCTTGAAAATATTTTTGTGCTTAATACGATATTTATGTGTTATTGATTACTAGGGAAAGGATTTTCATGTAAATACATGTTTTCTGTCAGTGGTCGTAGGTCAACGTAAATAAAATATCTTTGCGAATCAACAAATTTGCGACAAAATGGCATCATCAAATTTGTTAGTGCATATTTTTGCATATCTTAAAACAAATACATACTTTTGCATATTTCATTATAATTGTATATTTTTAATACATTTTTTATTTTTTTCATGCTATAAAACAAATTTTGGTGTTTTTTTTATTAGTTTGCAAAGTATTTCCGTATTTTTTTTACGACTATGTAAGAACAAAACAGATGAATACGAAAACAATTTCAACTGGGATGAAAACTCAATTCATTTGAAAAATTCAATACAAAAAAAATACAAAAGCATTGGATAAAATCCCTTTTAAACGCAAAAGTTTTTGTGTATTTTTTTTGGCGCTTTTTACATTATGGTATTAATTTCATGGGGATAGAAAGTGTTTTTAAAAGCTCCTTTGCGTATTGCAGCCTTTAAAGAAAAATATTCAGGAATGCGAATTCCCCCACAGCCTATAGTAACTAAATGGGGAGCGTGGTTGAATGCTGTCGAATACTATATTTATATTAAAAAATTTCAAGAAATTTTAAAATTAAAAGAAAAAAACTTAAGCACTGAATTGATATTTTTGCAGCCAGAGAATGGCTTTCGTATTGACACTATAACTCAATTAGATCGTTTTGATTTTTAACAGCTCAAGTTGAATTAATTAAAGATGCGATAAAAAAATTTGTGCTCTAAAAGACATAATAAGTAAAGAAATTAAAAATAAATTAGATAAAGTTATACAAAAAAAATGATGGACTTAAAAAATGCATCAAATTGTATGCATATTTTATAGTTCATATAGCTAAACTTTTGAAATTGAGTATTCCACTAACGAACTAGCAGCATTTAAATATGCACCAATAACTTTTAACTTAATAATAAAAAAAGTCAAAAATTTACCTTGGACAACTTACAAAAACACTTTTTCATTTACGTAAATAAAAGTTCTTCTTAACTTTATTTTACTCACATATTCCATATGATTTGACAAAATGTTTGTTAAGAAACCAATGAAGCTGATTTTTTTTAGTTTTTAGTGTTATTAAATGTTGAAAAAAGAGTTAATAAATGCATATTTTATTAGTTTTTTTTATATTTTTAATGTATATTTTATGTACATAAAACGAGATTTTAAATGCATGAAAATCCTTTCCGTATTGATTACTATCACTAAGTTTATGCCTGGCACTGGTTGGGACTAATTATTATATCTACATTTAAGATTTGAATACTTATTGTTAGTTAATTTTTTAAAGATACAATAAATAAAGATATGCAAGAAAAAAAAGGGTAAATCCACGGAGCATGGTCTGCGTCATCTTGTTACGAAGATCGAGAGGGCTCATGGGTCGGGTGAAATTGCGTTGTGTGCCTTTTTAGACATAAATGGCGCATTTGACAATACAAAATATGACTCAGTAGATTGCTCTCTTAGACAAAAAGGTCTCGATCATGCGTCTGTGAAATGGATTAGGTCTATGTTCGAGAGCAGGGACATAACTCCTTCTATGGGTAATGATATCGTTACTATTAAGGCAGTCAAAGGGTGTCCCCAAGGTGGTGTCTTACCACCACTCCTTTGGTCAGTGGTGATTGATGAAATTCTCCTCATTCTTAGTGAACAAGGACACGAAGGCAACGGATATGCTGATGATCTGGTTGTGATGGCACTTGGAAAATTCGACAACATTCTCTCAGAAGTCATGAACGATGCTTTCTGTACTGTAGCGAAATGGTGTGGGAGACATGGCATGGAGGTAAACTCTGATAAGACTATTCTGGTTCCTTTTTCTCTTAGAAGAAAACTTGGTCTAGGGACAGTATCGTTGAGCGGATGCAATATTCCTTATTCGACCGATGTCAAATAATTGGGGGTTATGTTGAATGCTTGTTTTAGAAGTCACCATAGCACCATTGAACAAACTCATAGATTGGTTCAATTTATACGAAAAACTTTTGAAGAAAAGAAGTATTGCTCTGCGCTGTTTATTGACGTTTCTCAGGCATTTGATAAAGTGTGGCATGAAGGCCTAATTTTAAAATTAAAGACTTACTTACCGATGTAATGTTACATTATTTCCCGGAAATTCACTGTTGTGGAAGGAGACTTTATGAGTATGCCTGAAACAATTTCATCCGGTGTGCCACAGGGGAGTATACTGGGACCAGTTTTGTATTTCATTTATACTTGTGATATGCCTTTGAGCAGTAATATTCACACATCTACATTTGCCGATGATACATCCTGCATTAGTATGCACGAAAACCCTCACGGGGCTTCCTGATATCTTCAGCAACATATTACCCAGCTAGAACTATGGTTAAACAGGTGGAGAATAAAGGTAAACGAACAGAAGTGTGCTCAGGTAACATTTACCCTACGAAAAGACACTTGTTCCCCCATAACAATCAATAATCAAATTGTTCCTCAAAATTTACAAGTGAAATACCTTGGTATACACCTTGATCGAAGGCTTACATGGAAACACCACATTGACTCTAAGCTAGCGCAAATGAAACTTAAACTAACTCAGATACATTGGCTGATTGGTAGAAATTCAACCCTCAGTCTAGATTGTAAACTTTTGATATACAAGTCGCTTTTGAAAACCATATGGTGCTATGGAATTCAGCTATAGGGTACTGCTCAGCTTCAAATATAAAAAAAATTCAACGAAGGCAAAACAAAATTTTACGGATAATAACATCGGCTCCATGGTACATAAGAAATTCAAATTTACATCATGATTTGAATATGCCACAAGTTTTTTTTTTTTTTTTTTTTTTTTTTTTTCATATATTTATTTATTGTATCTTCAAAAATGAACTAACAATAAGTAATCAAATCTTAAATCTAAATATAATTATTAGGCCCGACCAGTGTCGGACATAAACTTAGTGATAGTAATCAATACGGAAAGGATTTTCATGCATTTAAAATCTCGTTTTATGTACATAAAATATACATTAAAAATATAAAAAAATAAATAAATAAACGTATTTTCAAGAAGTCCCATCTGGAGTGTTGAGAATAAGAGCCCTTGTGTCCCTCTTTTTTAAGCGGATATGTCCAGTAAAGTTCAAGATATTACGAGCGAGCGGATTAGGATGTGTCTCGAGTTTTGTTAAATATTTGCCTACGTATTTTGCAATTTCTTCAGTCACTAGTGGCATATTTAAATCGCGATGTATATTTGAATTTTTGATGTACCATGGAGCCGATGTTATCAAACGTAAAATTTTGTTTTGCCTTCGTTGGATTCTCTCAACACTTGAAGCTGAAGCAGTGCCCCATAGCTGAATTCCATAGCACCATATTGGCTTCAAAAGCGACTTGTATATCAAAAGTTTGCAGTCTAGGCTGAGTGTTGAATTTCTGCCAATTAACCAATATATTTGAGTTAATTTAAGTTTCATTTGAGTTAACTTAGAGTCAATGTGATATTTCCATGTAAGCCTTCGATCAAGGTGTATGCCAAGGTATTTCACTTGAGAATGTTGAAGAATACTTTGATTGTTGATTCGAATGGGAGAGCAAGTATCTTTTCTTAGGGTAAACGTTATGTGGACACACTTTTGTTCATTTACTTTAATTCTCCATAAGTTCAACCATATTTCAAGCTGGGTAATGTGTTCTTGGAGATTGCGGGATGCCTCATCAGGGTTTTTGTGTATACTCATACAGGCTGTATCATCGGCAAATGTAGAAGTTAAGATGTTATTGCTCACAGGCATATCACAAGTATATATTAGATACAAGACTGGCCCCAGAATACTGCCTTGTGGCACACCGGAAGATATAGATTCGGGCACACTCGAGAACTCTCCTTCCACAACAGTGAACTTCCTATCAATAATATAACTTTCCAAAAGCTTTTGTATGTTTATTGGTAGGTACGTCTTCAATTTTAAAACTAGGCCTTCGTGCCATACTTTATCAAATGCCTGAGAAACATCAATAAAGAGAGCAGAACAATACTTCTTTTCTTCAAATGTTCTTCTTACAACTTGGACCAATCTATGCGTTTGTTCAATGGTGCTATGCTGACTTCTAAAACCAAATTGATGGTCCGGGATGCACCCATTATCAGCTAAAATTTTGGACAATTTAGTCATGAGCAGCTTTTCGAAAAGCTTTGAGATTGTTGATAGTAAGCTTATAGGCCTATATGACTCAGTCTTGGTAAGATCTTTTCCCGGCTTTGGAATCATTTTTATTTTGGCAATTTTCCAGTTATGTGGAAAATACTGCATTCTTAAAATGGCATTAAAAATAAATAGCAGGATTTTTATTGCAATTAGAGGCAAATTCATCAGCATCTTGTTACTAATGCCATCAATACCTGGAGCTTTCTTCGGGTCGAGTTCAGCAATTATTTTTTGTAGTTCACGCAACTTAAACCTTAAGGGACGAGGGGGTAGAGAAACTACACTCGGTAATTCGGCAGCACCCGTACATGAATTGGGAGTAAATACAGATTTTAAATGCTCAGAAAATAAATTACCTTTCTCACTATCGCTTCTCGCCCAGCCTCCGGTCGAAGTACGCAGTGGTGATTTAAGGCCAACGGGTCTTTTAAGATTTCTAGTAGCGCGCCATAAAGAGTAATTAGATGCTGACGTTACATCAAGACCTTCTAAATACTTTTCCAGTAATGCAGTTTTTTCCGACGATAGCAGCTCTTTGAGTCGTTTAGTACATTCTTTAAGTCTGATTTTATTTAGGGGTGATCTGTGTTCTCTTCTAGCTCTCCTTTTTTCACATACAAGACGTTCAATTTCCGTAGAATAAATTCTATTAAAGCCAGTCTGCGGATAGGAGGTAGTGGCATGTTCAGCAGCCTGTTTAATATTTTCGTTAAGATTGGCAATGTTAAATTCAATATCATCAGATGATCTTAGCTGAATGTTTTCTACGCAGTGACTACTAAGATACTTTTTGAATCCTAGCCAGTTGACCCCATTAATCATTTTCACATATGAGTTAGTTAAATCACTCCTTAGTGGGTTGAAAATTGTTACTATTGTGGGAGAGTGATCGGAGGACAGATCTAGAGAGGCCTCTACGTGAATTAAGTCTCTATGAATATTTTTCGTAACGCCAAAATCTATAACATCTGGAATTTTTCTTACGTCAGTAGGCCAGTAAGTAGGCTCCCCGCTCGAAATGACATCTAAGCCCATTTTTGAAATTGTATTAAACAACGCTCGACCTCTAGGTGTAACAAGACGCGAGCCCCAGTACGTATGTTTTGCATTGTAGTCACCAGCTGCCAGGAAACAAGATCCAAGCGATTTGTAGAACTTCTCATACTGATCTTCGGTAACTGAAAATCTGGGAGGTGAGTAAATTGATGATATCACGAAATTCGCACAAAAATTGTCTACGAAAATATTCGTTGCTTGCATATATTCTTCAGTAACGTTGTCAAGGACATAGTGCTTGAGTCTTGACTTAATTAGAATTGCTGATCCACCGCATGCTCTCCCTCTAGGGTCCTTTGTATCATATAAAGTGTAACCATTTACTTTAAATAAGCTTCTTGAGGTCAAATGAGTCTCAGAAACCAACATTATATCAATATTTTTTTCCATGAGAAAGTGCTCAAGTTCATTTTTATGTTGGCGAATGCCGTTTGCGTTCCAGAAACATATTTTTAACGTGTTCATGGTTTGTTAACTAATGCTTGAAGCAGTGTATTCTGCATTCGCAGCATCTCTTGCATCATATTAGTCATATTTGTAGTAAAGTTATTTATAGTTAGCACCAAATTCTCAATAGTAGCTTCAAGGCGACTAAAGTTAAAGCTTGAGTTTGCATTCGTTGAATTATTTGGCGGTGGAACAATTTGTGTGCGAATAGAACTAGTCTTAGCAGCATCAGCATACGATATTCGTGAAGTAACTGGTTGGCTTATTTGAGCAAAAGTGGCGGAGTTCGCGTTTACTGGTTGAGCTGGAGTTAATTTGGATTTTTGACCCATAGCCTGTTTAACGTAAGAATATACAGGGCATCCTCTGTAGTTAGCGGTGTGATTACCTCCACAATTACTGCATTTTTTTTCTGATTGATCTTTTGGCTTAGTACAGCTGGCAGTACCATGCAATTCACCGCAGATAACACAAACTGTAGGTAATTTGCAGTAAGTTTTTGTATGGCCATATTCTTGGCAATTATGGCACTGTACGGGACCTGAACGCTTACGTGGCTCTTCAACTGTGATTTTTCGGTGTAAGAGATACTTTACGCTATAAATTGGATGGGTTTCATTTTTTTTCAATTTTATGTCATTCGGCTCCAGTTCGACCCGAAATAGGGGTTGGGGGACCTTTTCTCTGTTAATTATGTTGGTAACATTTTTTACTTTAAATCCTTGGTCGACAAGTGCACACTTCACTTCTTCGGGCTCAACATATGAATCTATGCCCTTTAATACTATCTGTAGGCCTTTAGCACTCTTAAGTTGGTATGTGTAAAAATTTGTTTTATTTTTTTCGAATTCACTAACAATTTTTCGAAAATGTTTTTCATCATATATTTGGATTTTAGTTTCATCAATATTACCTCGTTTAATTGGAACGATGTGAAAAGTATTTTCTCCAATGGTCGACAGTAGTTTTTTTAGAAGCGCGTTAGAATTTTTTTCTCTCAAATAAATAGGTGGTGGCTTAAAAGACTTTTGCGATGATGTAGCGGGCTTGTCGTTTTTGTCTTGCAATAATGAAAAACGATTTTGACGATTGGTAGAAGATGCACTGTTATCCCTAGACATCTTTGGAGCTGATGAAATTTTAGAAGAATTTGGGCTTCGCCCACGCTTTACCACGGTTATATATCTGTCCATTCCTACTTGTACCTTTGGTTTTGAGTTACTGTTATCTGTAGTGATAACTTGGTTTAGTGATGAACACGAGCCCGGAGCGGATGATATCGCTGACTTGAATGAAGAAGTACTAGGCAATTGTAATGTTAACGAATCACTAGTTGGCATTGGACAAAGCGAAGTTGATCGCTGACGAAAAAGTGGCTTTGCCGTTAGAAAAAGACTATCATCAGATTTTTTATTTTTATTGTTAACATTGAGAGCTTCAGAACTCACAGTAAAATATGCATTTCTGCCGTTTGAACTCACTTCACAATTTTTTGTTTTTGAGGTACTCATGTAGAGTATTCCTCAAGGGCACTTTGTTTGCGGTTTTTGTTTGTTTTTGTTTTTTGTTTCTTGCTATGTAAAAATAATATCAGCAATATTTGCTTTACTTATTTATCAAAGTTAATATGTATGTATTACGGTTATTATGTATTACGAATATTTTTTTATGATTTTTTGTTTGTTTAATATGTATATGGAAAAAAAAACTCCGCTAAGACGTCTGTTCACTATGAAGGTTCAGCGAGAACAATATGCCACAAGTAACTGAAGAAATTGCAAAATACGCAGGCAAATATCTTACAAAACTCGAGTCTCATCCTAATCTGCTTGCTCGTAATATCTTGAATTTTACTGGACACATCGGCTTAAAAAAGAGGGACACAAGGGCTCTAATACTCAACACTCCAGAAGAAATTGCTTGAAAATACTTTTGTTTTTGCTTATCACGACTTATGTATTATTAATAACTATCATTAAGTTTATATTCGATACTGGTCGGGCCTAATTAATTATATTCAGATTTAAGATTTTAATAATTATTGTTAGTTCATATTTGAAGATACAATAAATAAATATATGTACTAAAAAAAAAATGTTGAATGCGTAACACAGAAAGCCACTAGGGCGATGTGGGCGCTGAAGAGTTGTGCAGGGTGCACCCGGGCATGACCCCAAAAATTATGGATCTATACAATGATTGTTAGGCCAATCATAACGTACGGCGCGATTGTTTGGTGGCAAAAGAGATTGGCGTGTCTTCTTGTAACAGGCGCAATGAGGTCATGTCCAACTTTAGTCATTGAAGCCTTGATTGCACTACCACCCATACAAATCTTTATTAGATCTTCTGCGGCAATGGCTTATAGGATGGGTTTCGGGAAATCTGCTCGTTGTGTTGGCAATGGGCATTCATCGATCCTGAGTAAAATGCCCAGCTTAGTGCTGCTATGAATGGCTAGTGACAGGATAAACTGTGAACTGCGGTTCGACAGGAGATTCAATGTCACAATTCCACCTAGGGCAATGTGGGACAAAAATGGTGTGGATTCCAGAAGTTTATGTTAATATATGGATGGATCCAAAACGGAAGATAGAGTTGTAGGACCCAATATAAAAATCTCTTTGCCCATGCGCAAATGGCCTATGGTATTTCAAGCAGAAATACAGGCAATCACCAAATGTGTTAACATAAATTTAAATAGGGGCATTAGAGGCGTGCAAATATCTAGCTTTTCCGATAGTCAGGCAGATCTTAAGTCCGTCCTTTCATGGGAGTTTCGTTCCAGGCTGGTTTTAGAGTGCTTTGACTCATTACAAAAAATATCCATACGGAACATGAGAATGAGAAAGAGGATGAACTGGTCAAGAGGGCTTCTGCTACTCCGTTTATGGGCACAGAGCCGTTTTGTGGCGTAAGTCGGTCGACTGTAACATCTCTGAACAAAGATGACACTTCGACCGCTAAGAAAATGTCACTAGCTTCTTCTGGTTAAAGCAAGCATTGATGCAGCCAATTACATACAATGGCATCCTGGACCTAAACAGGAATAATTTACGGTTGGTAACTGGTTTTCTTTCTGGTCACTTTGGACCGAACTATTCTCTGTAGAAAAGTCACCAAGTGACGAGACGACGACAAATATTCTTTGTGAGTGTATCGTCTTATGTGACAGTAGAACAGAAGACATTTAAAGAAAAGAAGTATTGTTCAGCCCTCTTCATTGATGTTTCTCAGGCATTTGACAAAGTATGACATTAAGGCCTAGTCTTAAAATTGACGACATATCTGCCAATATACATACAAAAACTTTTAGAAAATTATATTACTGATAGGAAGTCCACTGTTGTGGAAGGAGACTTGTGGGTGGCCGAATCTATATCTTTCCGTGTCCCACATGGTAGTATTCTGTGGCCAGTCTTATATTTAATATATACTTGTGATATGCCTCTGAGCAATAATATCCATACATCTACATTTCCCGATGATACAGCCTGCCTTAGTATGCACGAAAACCGTTAGGAGGCATCCCGCAATCTCCAGGAACAGCTAGAAATATGGTTGAGCTTATGGAGAATTAAAGTAAATGCGCAAAAGTGTGTCCATATAACCTTCACCTTAAGAAGAGATACTTGTTCCCCCTTCTAATTAACAATCAAAATATTCCTCAACATTCTCAATTGAAATACCCTGGAAACGTCATTTTGACTCTAAGTTAACTCAAATGAAACTTAAGTTAAGTCAAATATATTGATTGATTGGCAGAAATTCAACACTCAGCCTATACTGCAATTTGTTAATATACAAGTAGCTTTTGAAACCAATATGGTAATACGGAATTCAGCTATGTAGCACTGCTTCACCTTCTAATGTAGAGAGAATACAACGAAGACAAAACAAAAGTTTACGTTCGATAACATCGGCTCCATGGTACATTAAAAATTCAAATTTACATAATCCAAGAGTGACTGAAGAAATTGCAAAATACGTTGGCAAGTACTTAAGAAAACTCAATTCCATCCTAATCCCCTTGCTCCTAACATCTTGAATTTTACAGGACACATCCGCTTAAAAGAGAGGGACACTTCGGCTCTAATACTCAATACTCCAGATGTAACTGGTTTAATGTACTTTGTGAGGACCAAAAAGTTCTGGGAATTTTGGCCTACACAGTAACATAATAAAAACAACAACAAAACAAAACAGACAACAATACTTGCTGGTGAATCACATTCATCACAGACACAAAGGTGGATTACATTCATCCAAATGAAGTAAATTTAGCAACAGTGGCGAATAACTTTTGCCAAATTACTCTTTAGTGGGAGACAATTAAACAAGGGGAAAGGTGGTGGGTTTTAGACTACAAGAGAAAGGAGATTGTAGTCGGTAGCGTTAATATAAAACTTTAATGGTTATGAGACTACATTGTAGTTGTCGTTTAGGACTACAGACAGAGAGATAATGCTGAAGACGTTCTCATTGGGGTAAACGCCGAAGAACAAAGACGTGGCAACGGGCGAATAAGATAATTAGTTAGGAATTCATTGGTTTACAACCACTAAGTAAATTAGGGAAATAGTACTAGACAACATCCTGCATAGCCTGTAGGATAACATCCTCCGAGATTTGAATAAGAACAGGGCGAGAAGGATAACATCCTTCCAGATAGGAGAATTGAATAGGAAAGGGTGAGAGTCAAAGGATCACATCCTCTGTTCGAGGCATAGAATAATATTCAACAAAAACAAAGATTTTTCAATTTTGCATTGGGAGGCTAAAAGGATCTGTTAGGATACCGGTTGCCTCGGTATATCCAGACAAAACATTTATAGCTATAAATTTAGATAAGCAGAAAATATTAAAAAAAAATCAATTCAGTCTTAGTCTTATTTCTAAAGAGGATCTGGTTAGGCTGAATATACCCCGGCTCCAATCCCGATTTAACCGGAGGTACGTTATAACTTTTATTTTATTTTTTGCTTGGCTAATAATTATATTTAGATTTAAGATTTAAACAATTATATAACAATTATAATTATATATTATAAATAAATATATGTACAAAAAAACATCTTTTGTGTAGGTTAAAAATAAAATAAAAGTAAATATAAATAGAATCCAAAGTAGAATTAAACACATATTTTACATGAATAAAAATTATTACACACATATTGGCAACACTGAGTGGTTATAATCATGCATTAATGCCCCGTCTGTAATTTTACTTTAGTTACCCTATAACTGTTATTTTTAAAAACAAAAGACATCTTTTTCTGACACAAATGGGTTTGTTTATACCAACAAAATTTATGATATAATTTTACCATGCTGGTTTAGCCTATACGGCACAAAGTAAGAGTGGAGAAAAACAACAATGAAGGTTTACATTGAGTTTTCTTGAAATATAACCTATGGTTTTCTTTTGTATTTGCACCATTGCTTTTGACACATGTTTTGAAAAAAATTTAAATTTTTTTAACTTTCATTAATGACGTTTGAAGTTATTATTACTTTATTGTAAAAGTAAAAATATCTTTTGTGACGCATACGCAATTTTTTTTAAAATAGCTTTTTGTGCTCTATACGTATACTTTAATGCTGTGAATTAAAAATTTCGCTGTTTTGTTTAGTTTTCTTGGTGTCAATAATAAAAAATAAGTCAATTGTTTAACGTCGACCACGAAAATTCGAACAACAAATCACTCACAAATCACTTTGAAGTGATTTATTTAAAACTACTTGATTTAAATTCGGCGGAAACATACTATAAAATGTTTAGTTTAACATTACCATATTGCAATATTGAAATTTGATTTACACACAAACAAAAACAACAAACTTGCCAGACTATATTAAGTATTAAAATTGAAACGTAGCAATATTAAGACATATTTTAAAACGCTATTGTAAGCTCCCTAATAATTTTTTGTATTAATTAAATTTCTAACTTGTCCCATGCAATTTCGACATCCCTCGCTAAATAATTTATAAAGTATTATCTTATTTCCGAATTGATGTTTGCAATTAAAAAGTCTTCCAAATGACTACAATAAAAAAATCGATTTTAGCTGGTGCGCTTTTTTTTTAGTTTTTCTATTATTTTTCATCTAAAAATTTTCTGTGTAAAATAATTTTTTCTATTATTTTTGATCTAAAAATTTTCTGTGTAAAATAATTTTTCATATGATAATTCTGTGGTTTTCTTGAATACGCGCGTATGTCTAAAAACCACATTTTTTAGGAGAGCCGAAATACTGATTCTTATCAAATTTTTTTGGACAGTTGTGTAAACATATATGGTAAGAAGTTTGTGTGAAAATTTCAGGTAAAAATTCCCTGAAAAAAAGCTTATGTCGATAACAGTTTACATTGAACTAATTCAAGCACACAAAATTGTTTTACTTGACAAATATTTGCGTACAAGTCACTTTAAGTTTTTATTAACTGAACAATAACCTAAAAATATTTCGGAAATGTGTTCAAAAGTAACAGCGCATGTTGCTATGTATTTTTTTAACGGCAATAAATTGCCATCACGCAATTGTAAGTCGATTTGAATGAATTAAGAAGTTAGGTTTTTAGAAAAAAAATCGGAATTGGTCTATGTCATTAGCTGAGTTTTGAATTCATGTACAAGAACATATAAAAAAATGGGCGCATCTAAAAGACGTAGCTGTTGAGCTCAACTGATGTGAAACTGTTGGCCCCAAGTATGGACATTAAAAAATTTGTAATGAAGTCAGCAGCCCAGGAATCTACAGTTTTTACATTAAAATTTTATTCACAAAATATATATTCTGTGTTTGCACAACACTGCAATAAATTGAAACCTGCGCCTATAGCCGCCACTTGCTCAAACAATATTTAAACGCAATAGTGAATTAAATATGTACGGTCTAATTCATAAAAAATATTTGAGGTTTATTAAAGGTTTATTTGACAAATTTCCCATAGAAACATGTCAAATAAGCGATTAATAAACCTTAATTATTTTTTATGAATAAGGCAGGTAATATATAACATAAATAGACAGCATAATAAACATACATATATTTGATGAAGTTATTAATTTAATTTTATTTCTTTATTTCCTTACTTTATCGCATTTGAAATGCAAAATTTAACAAATATTTGCAGCCGCCACCTAACAAAGCGGCGTTGCATTATAGTATACACGGCATAACTCTATTCGACCAGCTGTTCAGGCTGAGCACAACATGTTGACTATAGGTAGCGAAAAAATTTTACGATGGAAAAAATGGCAGCAATTACTCAACTGTTGAGTGGAGCGAAACTACTCGACTATGCGTTTTTAAGACAAACACTCAACGGTTGCGCAAAAGTTACGTCTTATGAATGCGACCAATGTAATTTGGCATAAATAAGTCAAAATCATCAAAAATCGACATTCGCACTTATTCAAAAAAACCACAAAATTTATTCAAGTTTTTTTTACAGTTACATTAAATGTCAATTGACAGTTTTCTATATACACATCTGAGTGAAATGAAATAAAAAGTGTTTGTTTACGTGCGAAAGTTATTTTTCCTTATTCAAATGTATCAGAGTGTTTTATACTCTCCTTTTTTCCTTTTGTCTTCATTGCATTTTTTTGCTTGTAAAACAAAATGCAGTGTTCAAATGTTAAACTTTTTGTTACTTTAAAATCGTTCAGTTAGTTATCAAATTGAACTCAGATAAAATCGTTTGGAAGTGCAGAGCAACGCAGTGTATAAAACATACATATATTCATATGTCTCGAATTATGTGAACAATTGTGAAATTTAATAAATATATATAAACACGAAATAAATAAAGACATTTAACCACTAACAAAAACTATACAAAGTGTTACCAAAATTAGTAACGAGGATTAAAAACACAACAAAGTGGTTTTGTATTAGTTAATACATATTGTGTGTCCCAATCATCTACATACATAGTTTGCTGTTGGAATCACCGAACCATCCTCCAGTCTCGACATTTTTTGGTCCTTCGAACCAGATTATTAGATCCCATTGGAATTGCTACCCCATAACCAACAGTGTAAATTTTAAATTGTGGACAATAAGAGCCCTGCAAGTAGTCAATTAAAATCCTCCTCAAGTAAGTGCAAGTATTTTTCATTTACATACTTTTTATATATGTATGCTGTACATTAATTAAGCATGTACATATTGCACATACTACATACATACATATTCTACAAACCGGCATATAAAGTTACAACTCTTGGTTTCTGCTTGCAATTGCAACAAAGTCCACACTGAAAAGAAATATTTTTGAATTATTCTGAAGCATTTTTTTTTACCTTGGATTGCACCTGAAAAAATATCCAGAACATTAAACAAAGAAGAACAAAAACACCTCAAGTGCAATGGATTTTTATATACATATGCATGTATGTACATATTTCATTGCTTATCACATACAACACACATATTTACTTACATATTTATATAGGTACATACCTGGGGTTGTGTCCCCAAGTCACCACTTTTGTCGACCATTTTGGTGACATTATCAACAGAGCGTCTATTAATAATGGCTTCAATGCGTAGAAAACATTTTTTTAGATACACACAACTATGCTTCTTCTTAATGTTTTATTGGTTTGTTGAAAATAATCGTGACGTCAATCAAAATTTAAGCGTTTATAAAAATTATCTTAAGAAATAGAATTATAAGAAATAGAATTATAAATATTTATAAATGTATTTAACAATAATTAAAAATATAATACACAAAAAAAAATAAATACAATAACAATCAATATTGTATAAAAATATAAAATGTGAAAATTGAAGAGTTTTAAGTGAAATAAGCCAATTATGGAAATTTTGACCCCGTGGAAGATTTTGTGGCATCAGGTAAAGATTTGTCACATTTTAAGATCCATACGTAAGTGTTTGACTTTACTAATTCAGCGAAACATAAAATTTTTAATTTTAATATACATATGTATTTAATAAAAATGACAAACAATTTCCTGCAGGTGGTGACAGCGTCTATAGTGAATCAGTACAGTTTTACTACGGACATCGAGCGAGGAAATATCGATATTGTAGACTAGAGCCCCTAAAATTTACTAGTGAATCTTTGGTGCCAATGTCTCAATGTGATCCCAAAAAAACTACTTAGTCAGTAGTGCTACAGTCTAGTGGTAGATTTTCAATGACAAACTAATGTTAAATGTCAATAGGCGATTACATTGGCTGGGGTACACCTGGTCAGTAGATTAGTAATGGGGACGATAGTCCAAGTTTGGGAATTCAAAACCGGGGAAAAAAGAAAAATAATGGCAACCCTGTTGCATATGGGGGATTTTGGGGATTTATGCTGAGATTTTCTTAGCTATGTGAGTGTGTGTGTGTGTTATAAAGTTTGATTCTCTGTTTATATGTATGTATGTATGTATATACACACTTGTGTTTACAGCTTTTGTTGTGTTGTAGAGAAACTTTGTGCTTACAGTGGATTTATGGATGTATCTGTTAGTGTTTGTATATGTGTATGTATGTGTGTGTGCATATGTGTGCGTTTTTGTATTTACTTGCATGTTTGCCAGTATCCACTACTTTTGTTGTAGTGAGAGACAAACATTATACCCTGTAGGAAATGTTGATTTTGAAAATGTACTGACTCCCTTTTGACTTTTTAACCAGTACTACTCTATAATTATTTCTCATGCAATGCTTCGTGCTATAGCCATAGACTAGACATAGTGACTACTTAGTTCTTATGGGAAAATGGAGACATACCAACCAGACAGTTAGTTACTGGTACATTTCTATAATTTACGTACATACAAATGTATGCATATTGACAAGTTGTTGACAATTCCACCACAAATACGTCATACCTGTTTTCTCTCTTTCTTTTATACTGACGGATAGAAGAAAACTTATTATACTAAAATTGTCATAGAATTTTAGTGTTGTCACAAAGGCACTTGGTCCCAGTCTGACTGCAGGGTAGTAACAAGGGATCTGTGTGTTTGTGTGTATGTAGTGATCGTTATTTGATTGACTTTGGTTTGCTCCTCTGAGTTTTCGTTGCTTTGCGTATGTATGATTATTATTGTATGTATACATTTATTTTTGGGGTCTCTGGGGAAATAATATAAAAGCTGTAGGTAGTGGCAACCCTGATAGATGTTTGGAATGGAGGGGGATAGGGAATGCGTTTGGTAATGTATGTACGCATGTTTATGTTGTTGGATTAATGTATGTGATCGTATCTATTTTTGCTTTGAAGAATATCATTGCTTGTGTGAATTACATCAACACTTCTTCATACATATTTACATATATGTGTATATATGTTTTCTACGCTATTGACATTGCTATTCTTATGGAGATAGAAAAATATTGTGTTGGCATAGGTTTTATATGTATAAGTGCATTTCAGATATTAAATATTTTAAGTCCCATCAGGTTGACAAGCATAGTTTTATGAATAGGGGTAATTATATTTTTATTTTAGTATATTTTACTTTAACAAAAACTTATAGAGGGACCTGCACTCACGTCCCCCGATTCTCATATGAATTGTGGGGATGTGTATATGTGTGTGTGTGTATACGAATTTCATCATATGTCGTAATACCATCAGAGAAATTAGATTTGATGACTACTATGCGATTCTCATGTAACGTATATAATTAGAAAAAATAATGTAGATTGTCATCAGTATACTGTGATATCTCAACAATTCACCACCTATTTTTCAAACCAAATTTTTAAAGTGTTTGAAAACCAACAAAAAAGAAAAAAAACTACAAAAGTGCTAAAACTAATTATTGTTTGTTAAACAAGTTTATAGTGCATAAAAAATAATTAGATAAATTGGTTATAAATAAAATAATTAAATAAATTGTTTATAAATAAAATAATTAAATAAATTATAAACAAATAAATAAATAATAAAAATAATTAAATAAAATGAATACCGCAAGTTGTCCCATCTGCAATAAAGTCTTTATGACTCAAACAAAAGTAAATGAGCATATAGAAACACACACCTATGCTAGCCAGTCGAAGGCTATGTTGGGAATTAGTAAGCTAACTATTAACAACAAATATTGTGAGGATTGTGATGAGATGATTCCATCAAATGGTTGTATGGCTCACGTCAGAACCATAAAACACAAAAACAGCTGTCAGCAAGAAAGGATCAGCGATTTTCTCACTAGAAGAATAACTAACTTCAATGGGAGGATCGAGACATATATTCTCCTCAACAAAAATGTGGGCGTCTTGTTTCCCGAGGAGTTTCTCGCATCTGCAAAGAGCTTCATAGTAAAACAACTTAATGAACGTAGTAGGATACATACTACATTTAAATTTAATATAGAGCTCACATGTGATTATATGAAGATGGTAAATGATGAGATGAATGTTAGCCAACTTGTGCATATCTCAAGATGATGTTAGTGACTTTGTCTGATGACATAGAGGCTATGTACAAGAAACAGACCGATGAGCTAAGAGCCAAAATGGAAGAGTTTCAAAAGAGGGATAGCGGATGAACATTGATTTCAATAAATTCCCTTGAAGTTAATATAAACAAGACGTGCATGCATAAATATCGAGAACAATGATATTTATTGCTTTAAATGGTGTCTCATTGCGGCTGTGTACAAAAATAGCGGTCTGAATCCTAAACAACGGAAAAACTTTAAAAACTATAATATAACAAACATTTCTGATGAGAATATTAATTTAGTAGCAATTGTGTTAAATTTTGAAGGTCTAGAGATTCCACTCCCATTGAAGCAGATAAAACAATTCGAAAATCAAAATGATCTGAGCATCAATATATTTGGCCATAATAGCACATCGCTTATAGGACCATACTACATAACAAAGGGAGAAAAACACATTCATATTAATATCTTATTGCTCCAGTCCAATGTACTCATCAAGGATATATCAAAGTAAGTTTCATTTCTACATTTATGAAAAATCTGCTTTCATCTCTATTTAAAAAGTTACTTCTTATTGTTATATTTATTTATATCGTATTGGTATTTTCTATATTTTCTTCAGACTCCTTCGTTCCAGCATAACATCACACAGAAGTAAGATCATGATATGCAACACCTGCCTATATCATACACATGATGACTATGTGTATAATCATCATAAAAATGTTTGTGGGAAAAAAGTCATCAGAATGCCAGAAGCACAAAGTAGACCAGAGGTGACACAGGACGGAAGATAATTGTGTTTTTGTGGTGTTTTTAGAGGTCTCGCTCACACAGTCATCAAATCCTCTTTACTTTTTCTTTCGCGTGGTATTATTTTAAAGTAATTACATTTTATTCTTTGTGGTCTCATTCGCAGCCTAGTTTTTGTAAATAAATGGTAAAAATTAATATTTGCGAACGAAAATACTTAAAACAAAGTCTCTAATCACTTGAAAACAAATTTTAATCACTTTATTAATACTAATAACCCTTTTCGTATTGTGTTTTTTAATTCAATACCACAAATTCCTTCATTTAATTTTGTGCAAATGTTCATGTGCTCAAGTGTATTTTGAATTTATGCTTTGTAGTCCCATTCGTTGTTTGCTTTTTGAAAGTTGAAGTTAAAAATTAATATCTTTGAAGGAAAATGTTGAAAATTGAGTTTGTAAGCATTTGGAAACTAATTTTAATCACTTGTATAATACTAATAATATTTTACACATTGTTTTTTTTAGTTCAACACTGCAAAATCTTTCATTTAATTTTGTAAAAATGTTCAATTGTTCATTTCACTGAGTATACATTTCTACTGTTTGTTTTGATTATTGTACTAAAAATATATAATAACAAACACACTATGTTTGTCCCCTTTTTAACAGTGATCAAATCAGCGGATTTTAGCTTTTTTCATAAGTAACTTTCTACAACTCTGGTCTAATTTGTGGCTAGAAGATGAATCTATTATCAAGTTTAAGAACTACTACAAACAGTTAGATGTACCATTTTCAATCTACGCGGACTTTGAGTCTATTTTAGAAAAAGTTGATAATGCTGTAAGTAAAAGCACCACAAATGTACAGAAACATCATGCTTGTGCATTCGGTTATTTTATTAATTGTAGTTTCAAGAGAGAAAATAATTTATATAGACATTATTTTGGTGAAGATTCGGCGAATATATTTATCAAAAAAATTTTTCAAGATTGTACAGATATTTATTTAAATTATTTACTTAAAGTTAAGAAAATTTTCATAACCCCTATAGAAATAGCTCAATATAATAATGCAAATAATTGTCATATATGTAAGAAAATATTATATAACAATAAAGTTAGAGATCATTGTCATCTTACGGGCAATTATCGTAGGGCAGCTCATAGCGAATGTAATTTGAATTATAAAACACCTCAGTTTATACCGGTTATCTTGCATAATCTTTCCGCATATGATAAACAACTATTTTTCAAAGAATTTTCTTCTATAAAATATTCTATAATAAAAGTGATTCCCCAGAACGTACTCTTACATGGATTCCATGACTAAGTTTAAGGAAATTAAACTCCCTAGTAGAGAAGAGTTCTTTAATATTCTAACGAATGAAGAATGTAATGTAGTCCAGTATGAACATGTTAAAAAAATATGGAGAGAGTTTAACTGTAAAACCCTCCTTGACTATACTGAACTCTACTTAAAGACAGATGTTCTTCTTCTAACCGACGTGTTTGAAAATTTGAGAAAAATTTTTAGAGATATATACGATTTGGACCCCTGCCACTATTATACAGCACCAGGCTTATCTTGGGATGCAATGTTGAAAACCACAGAAGTTTCACTGGAACAGTTCACTGTTTCCGAAATGTATATGTTTATGCAAAACGGAATTAGAGGTGGACTAGTTCAATGCTCGGAAAGATATTCGAAGGCGAATAACAAATACTTGGAAGATTTTGGTGCATCAAAACCATCAGAATTTCTTGTATATTTAGACGCTAACAACTTGTATGGTTGGGCGATGTCGGAATATCTTCCTTGCGGTGAATTTGAGTGGGTATGTGATACTGATTTTGATGTTAAAAAAGTTTCTGATACTGCAGAGTATGGGTACATTTTGGAAGTGGATATAGATTATCCCGATTCAGTGCAGGATCTACATAATGATTTGCCATTTTGTCCCCAAAATAAGGCCCTGGAGGGATCCAAAATCAAAAAATTAGTTGCAGACTTACACTCAAAAACTAATTATACCATACTCTATGGAGTTTTAAAACAAGCCATTTCAAATGGCCTCATCTTAAAACAAATCCATAGAATACTCAAGATTTAAGCAATCGCCATGGCTTAAAAAATATATTGACATAAACACATTGCATAGGAAAAAAATTTCTTGAAACTTTTAAACAATGCTGTTTACGGGAAGACAATGGAAAACATTGAAAAACGTAGGGACATTAGAATTACGTCATCTTGGGAAACAACAAACAGGAATCATTTAGGTCTCAGAGCATTAATTGCGAAACCAAATTTTAAGCAGTTGACAAAATTTTCTGATGATATGTATGCGGTAGAGTTAGAAAAAATGGAACCACTATATGATAAACCTATATATGTTGGTTTCACAGTACTGGAGTTATCGAAGTGGAGAATGTATGACTTCCATTCATCTTGTGAAGAACCTTTCAAAGATAACAAAACTGTGCATGTTTAAGCGATATGAAAACAAACAAAAAAATTTGCAAATAAACAAAAAGAAAAGTTTTTTGATCTAGTGAAGTAAAGCCAATAGATAAGCAAAATATAAAAATGTAGACATTTGTAGTTAAAATTTCTATTTAGTAAATTTAAGCTGAAATAAAAGCCATTTACATATTTTATTATTTTTTCAATATTTTATTTAACAGTTTTTTCTTAAAAAATCTTAGTAATAAAACAAATTCAACTCTATGTATAAATAAAAATATACAGATATAAAAAGAAAAAACATCATTAATCTAATATTTTATTTTTTATTTTCAAATAATTTAGGTATAGGTAAAAAGATAAAAGTTTTAAACAATTCAATTTTAACATGCTTTTGGGTGGATAAAATACTAAAATTAATAGATACATTCATAAACAAATATATAAACAATAAATAAAGAAATAAATAAATAAATTAATAAATAAAATTAATAAACTAATAAGTAAATAATAAATAAATTAATAAATAATTAAATAAATACATTAATAAATAAATACAAATAGTACAAAATTAAATTCTCGTATTCATATTATATGCAATTTAGTAGGCATCATTCTATTCTACATCCATTGTTTCATTGTTTCGGTCTATGTAATGTCCCCAAGCGCGCGTTTTTATTTATTATATTTCTTTTATCATCAGAAAAGCTAAGTGATATTTTATGTAGTTTTTGGGATGTGTTTTAGATCTAAACAAATACATTTCATCCGAGATAATTTTGGATTCGAATAAGCAACTTTTGTAATCATTAATGGACAACTTTTTAATTACAGACTTTTTGAGCCCTTTTGATTTTTTAACAGCTCCCGAGCGAAGAGTCGACAGAGAATACATTTTTGCTCTTAAACCAACAAACTCTGCCATTATATCCCCATTGTTTTCATCTTTCATCATTCCCAAAACCTTCTTATTGAGTAGCGGCAAACGAAATTGATTATCTATAGGATATTCTGACGTATCAAAATTCAAACTAATATCATTACGAATGTCATCGTAAAAATCATCAGTTTTAATTGAATAAATAAATGATTCAGTATCCATATAGTTGAGAGAAATGTTCTCTCCAAATTAAGGCTTCATGAAGCCTAATGGAAGCCATACATTCTTCACTTCGATAACTCCAGTACTGTGAAACCAACATATATAGGTTTATCATATAATGGTTCCATTTTTTCTAACACTACTGCATACATATCATCAGAAAATTTTGTCAACTGCTTAAAATTTGGTTTCGCAATTAATGCTCTGAGACCTAAATGATTCCTGTTTGTTGTTTCCCAAGATGACGTAATTCTAATGTCCCTACGTTTTTCAATGTTTTCCATTGTCTTCCCGTAAACAGCATTGTTTAAAAGTTTGAAGAAATCTTTTTCAAAATTATTTTTAGCATTTGTCCTATGAAATGTGTTTAAGTCAATATATTTTTTAAACCATGGGGATTGCTTAAATCTGAGTATTCTAGGGATTTGTTTTAAGATGAGGGCATTTGAAATGGCTTGTTTTAAAACTCTATAGAGTATGGTATAATTTGTTTTTGAGTGTAAGTCTGCAACTAATTTTTTGATTTTGGATCCCTTCAGGGCCTTATTTTGGGTCAAAATGGCAAATCATTATGTAGATCCTGCACTGAATCGGGATAATCTATATCCACTTCTAAAATGTACCCATACTCTGCAGTATCAGAAACTTTTTTAACATCAAAATCAGTATCACATACAAACTCAAATTCACCGCAAGGAAGATATTCCGACATCGCCCAACCATACAAGTTGTTAGCGTCTAAATATACAAGAAATTCTGATGGTTTTGATGCACCAAAATCTTCCAAGTATTTGTTATTCGCCTTCGAATATCTTTCCGAGCATTGAACTAGTCCACCTCTAATTCCGTTTTGCATAAACATATACATTTCGGAAACAGTGAACTGTTCCAGTGAAACTTCTGTGGTTTTCAACATTGCATCCCAAGATAAGCCTGGTGCTGTATAATAGTGGCAGGGGTCCAAATCGTATATATCTCTACAAATTTTTCTCAAATTTTCAAACACGTCGGTTAGAAGAAGAACATCTGTCTTTAAGTAGAGTTCAGTATAGTCAAGGAGGGTTTTACAGTTAAACTCTCTCCATATTTTTTTAAAATGTTCATACTGGACTACATTACATTCTTCATTCGTTAGAATATTGAAGAACTCTTCTCTACTAGGGAGTTTAATTTCCTTAAACTTAGTCATGGAATCCATGTAAGAGTACGTTCTGGGGAATCACTTTTATTATAGAATATTTTATAGAAGAAAATTCTTTGAAAAATAGTTGTTTATCATATGCGGAAAGATTATGCAAGATAACCGGTATAAACTGAGGTGTTTTATAATTCAAATTACATTCGCTATGAGCTGCCCTACGATAATTGCCCGTAAGATGACAATGATCTCTAACTTTATTGTTATATAATATTTTCTTACATATATGACAATTATTTGCATTATTATATTGAGCTATTTCTATAGGGGTTATGAAAATTTTCTTAACTTTAAGTAAATAATTTAAATAAATATCTGTACAATCTTGAAAAATTTTTTTGATAAATATATTCGCCGAATCTTCACCAAAATAATGTCTATATAAATTATTTTCTCTCTTGAAACTACAATTAATAAAATAACCGAATGCACAAGCATGATGTTTCTGTACATTTGTGGTGCTTTTACTTACAGCATTATCAACTTTTTCTAAAATAGACTCAAAGTCCGCGTAGATTGAAAATGGTACATCTAACTGTTTGTAGTAGTTCTTAAACTTGATAATAGATTCATCTTCTAGCCACAAATTAGACCAGAGTTGTAGAAAGTTACTTATGAAAAAAGCTAAAATCCGCTGATTTGATCACTGTTAAAAAGGGGACAAACATAGTGTGTTTGTTATTATATATTTTTAGTACAATAATCAAAACAAACAGTAGAAATGTATACTCAGTGAAATGAACAATTGAACATTTTTACAAAATTAAATGAAAGATTTTGCAGTGTTGAACTAAAAAAAACAATGTGTAAAATATTATTAGTATTATACAAGTGATTAAAATTAGTTTCCAAATGCTTACAAACTCAATTTTCAACATTTTCCTTCAAAGATATTAATTTTTAACTTCAACTTTCAAAAAGCAAACAACGAATGGGACTACAAAGCATAAATTCAAAATACACTTGAGCACATGAACATTTGCACAAAATTAAATGAAGGAATTTGTGGTATTGAATTAAAAAACACAATACGAAAAGGGTTATTAGTATTAATAAAGTGATTAAAATTTGTTTTCAAGTGATTAGAGACTTTGTTTTAAGTATTTTCGTTCGCAAATATTAATTTTTACCATTTATTTACAAAAACTAGGCTGCGAATGAGACCACAAAAAATAAAATGTAATTACTTTAAAATAATACCACGCGAAAGAAAAAGTAAAGAGGATTTGATGACTGTGTGAGCGAGACCTCTAAAAACACCACAAAAACACAATTATCTTCCGTCCTGTGTCACCTCTGGTCTACTTTGTGCTTCTGGCATTCTGATGACTTTTTTCCCACAAACATTTTTATGATGATTATACACATAGTCATCATGTGTATGATATAGGCAGGTGTTGCATATCATGATCTTACTTCTGTGTGATGTTATGCTGGAACGAAGGAGTCTGAAGAAAATATAGAAAATACCAATACTATATAAATAAATATAACAATAAGAAGTAACTTTTTAAATAGAGATGAAAGCAGATTTTTCATAAATGTAGAAATGAAACTTACTTTGATATATCCTTGATGAGTACATTGGACTGGAGCAATAAGATATTAATATGAATGTGTTTTCTCCCTTTGTTATGTAGTATGGTCCTATAAGCGATGTGCTATTATGGCCAAATATATTGATGCTCAGATCATTTTGATTTTCGAATTGTTTTATCTGCTTCAATGGGAGTGGAATCTCTAGACCTTCAAAATTTAACACAATTGCTCCTAAATTAATATTCTCATCAGAAATGTTTGTTATATTATAGTTTTTAAAGTTTTTCCGTTGTTTAGGATTCAGACCGCTATTTTTGTACACAGCCGCAATGAGACACCATTTAAAGCAATAAATGTCATTGTTCTCGATATTTATGCATGCACGTCTTGTTTATATTAACTTCAAGGGAATTTATTGAAATCAATGTTCATCCGCTATCCCTCTTTTGAAACTCTTCCATTTTGGCTCTTAGCTCATCGGTCTGTTTCTTGTACATAGCCTCTATGTCATCAGACAAAGTCACTAACATCATCTTTGAGATATGGACAAGTTGGCTAACATTCATCTCATCATTTACCATCTTCATATAATCACATGTGAGCTCTATATTAAATTTAAATGTAGTATGTATCCTACTACGTTCATTAAGTTGTTTTACTATGGAGCTCTTTGCAGATGCGAGAAACTCCTCGGGAAACAAGACGCCCACATTTTTGTTGAGGAGAATATATGTCTCGATCCTCCCATTGAAGTTAGTTATTCTTCTAGTGAGAAAATCGCTGATCCTTTCTTGCTGACAGCTGTTTTTGTGTTTTATGGTTCTGACGTGAGCCATCCAACCATTTGATGGAATCATCTCATCACAATCCTCACAATATTTGTTGTTAATAGTTAGCTTACTAATTCCCAACATAGCCTTCGACTGGCTAGCATAGGTGTGTGTTTCTATATGCTCATTTACTTTTGTTTGAGTCATAAAGACTTTACTGCAGATGGGACAACTTGCGGTATTCATTTTATTTAATTATTTTTATTATTTATTTATTTGTTTATAATTTATTTAATTATTTTATTTATAAACAATTTATTTAATTATTTTATTTATAAACAATTTATCTAATTATTTTTTATGCACTATAAACTTGTTTAACAAACAATAATTAGTTTTAGCACTTTTGTAGTTTATAAGTTTTTGTTAAAGTAAAATATACTAAAATAAAAATATAATTACCCCTATTCATAAAACTATGCTTGTCAACCTGATGGGACTTAAAATATTTAATATCTGAAATGCACTTATACATATAAAACCTATGCCAACACAATATTTTTCTATCTCCATAAGAATAGCAATGTCAATAGCGTAGAAAACATATATACACATATATGTAAATATGTATGAAGAAGTGTTGATGTAATTCACACAAGCAATGATATTCTTCAAAGCAAAAATAGATACGATCACATACATTAATCCAACAACATAAACATGCGTACATACATTACCAAACGCATTCCCTATCCCCTCCATTCCAAACATCTATCAGGGTTGCCACTACCTACAGCTTTTATATTATTTCCCCAGAGACCCCAAAAATAAATGTATACATACAATAATAATCATACATACGCAAAGCAACGAAAACTTAGAGGAGCAAATCAAAGTCAATCAAATAACGATCACTACATACACACAAACACACAGATCCCTTGTCAGACTGGGACCAAGTGCCTTTGTGACAACACTAAAATTCTAGTGACAATTGTAGCACGAAGCATTGCATGAGGAATAATTATAGAGTAGTACTGGTTAAAAAGTCAAAAGGGAGTCAGTACATTTTCAACATCAACATTTCCTACAGGGTTTAATGTTTGTCTCTCACTACAACAAAAGTAGTGGATACTGGCAAGCATGCAAGTAAATACAAAAACGCACACATATGCACACACACATACATACACATATACAAACACTCACAGATACATCCATAAATCCACTGTAAGCACAAAGTTTCTCTACAACACAACAAAAGCTGTACACACAATTATGTATATACATATGTACATACATACATACATATAAACAGAGAATCAAACTTTAACACACACACACACACACACACATATAGCTAAGAAAATCTCAGCATGAATCCCCAAAATCCCCCATATGCAACAGGGTTGCCAGTATTTTTCTTTTTTCCCCGGTTTTGAATTCCCAAACTTGGACTATCGTCCCCATTACTAATCTACTCTGGTCAGTAGTGCTACTGACAATTTCACTAGTAAATCACTACATTTTCATTATTCGCGTTTTCTGCAGGGTAATTATAAATCATATTGTACATACAATCTTAGTTATACATATGTATGTACATATTATACAAACCGTTATATACCGTTATAACTCTTGGGCTCTACACAAAATTGTAACAAAATTCACATTAAAAGAAATATATTTTAAGTTTAAAAATTGTTCTAAGAAATTTTTGGGTAAAGGTTACCTGATGATCTGCATAAGGAACAGTGAAATGCACATAGGATCCAGCTAAACCCGTCAATAATCAATTTCAATGTATTTTTATTAAAAAAAAAATATTTTACTTAATAAGTAAAATAATAATTTGGAATTACTAGTGCGTTAAAAAATTTTTAAACTTAAATTTTAACAATTCCCACAAAAACCACTAATTATTAACTTGACAGCACCCGGTCTCAAAAATACTTGTGTGGAAACACTCTATTCTTGAATAGCTGTTGTTGTTATTTACATTTATTTTCTTTACATACTCTTACAACTACAATTTTGAAGCTGAAAAAATTTCAGCCAATGTAGTAATGCTAAAGTAAGAAAATAAAAACATGTTGATTATTGAGTTCTTGTTTTAACTTTGTTATTTGTTGAGCTTCTCATTTGCTTAAATGAAAGTATACCATATTAACTCTAGTTGTTCTAAGAAATTTTTGAGTAGAGGTTCCCTGATGATCTGCATTAGCAACAGTGAAATGCGCATAGGATCCAGCTAAACCCCTCGATAATCAATTTCAATGTATTTTTATTTAAAAAAATATGTTGCTTAATAAGTAAAATAATAATTTGGGATTACTAGTGCGTTAAAAAATTTTTAAACTTAAATTTTAACAATTCCCACAAAAAACACTAATGAAATATATTTTATTGGATAATAATGATGTACTTTGACCTTGGAGTGTACTTACAAAAGTACTAAAATAATTTGTGTTATATTTTTATGCATATTCGCAAAGTGGATTTTTTTTAGATTGATCTTTCTGGTAAGAGCAAGTAAACAACTTTGGAACTTATATGTTGTACAACCGATTATTTTACACCAAACAGCAATATACTTATAACTCTTTAGCAATTTGCAAATTCTTACAACAAAAAATAAAAATTAAATATAAATTTTTAAGACTAAAACTAAACTAATAACCAGAAAAAAAATATACATACATAAAACATAAATTACACAATTTTTTTAATTAGAGGAGAGTTTTTTTTAGTCTTTAATCACAAATCGATTACTCTGCCATTGATACGAGGCTCATTCGAAAAGTTTCTTCAAATTCTCTCTTATACTTCTCATTGAGAAATGAGAAGTTTTACTAAAAGACGTAATGGCACAAAATAGTTTCGCCGCCACTGAATGGCATTTTATACCACCGGGTGCACCCCACATGGGCGGCCTGTTAGAGGCAGGGGTGAAAAGTTTCAAATCACATTTTAAAAAGCTTTGCCATAGTCAATGCTTTACGTTTGAAGAGTTTAGCACCATGCTGCGCACGCATTAAAGCGTGCTTAAATTCAAGGCCTTTAAATCCAATGAGTGATGACCCAACGTTTATGCGCCTTAACTCCGGGTCATTTTCTCATTGGAACCTCTCTTTTATCCCCCTCAGAGCCAGACCTGTCTAGTCACTCACGTTAACCGTTGACAGAAACTAAAAATACTTCACCATCAGCTGGCTCGAAGATGGAAAGAGGAGTATTTAACGGAACTTCACAAACGAACGAAATGGAAGTTACCACAGCGAGACTATGCTGTCGGCGATCTTGTTGTCATTAGGCAAGATAATTTGCGTCCCACAAATGGCGATTAGGGCGTGTTAATAAAGTTTTTACAGGCTCCGATAAACGCGTTCGAGTCGCCGAAGTACGGACAGCCAACGGCGTTCTGACTTGGTCTATTACAAAATTAGTCTTGCTTCTGCAACATTCTCAACAGTAACATTATTTTTTTTATTTCTATATTCTCCTTCGTTACAGTCAACATGCAACGCTACACCCGCCGAAGTGCTTCACCCATAGAAAAACGGAAAATTAGACAAGTACACGATAAATGTGTAACTAAACAACACAACTATGACTGCCGTTTATATCGTCAGGATCATCCATTGCGGAAATGTATTAAATTTAAACGGATGAGCACGCCCGAAAGGATGCGTACGGCAAACCGTTTTAGCTATTGTACAAACTGTTCCCTCCAGATTTCAAAATGTTGCACCACCGATCGTTGTAAAAAATGTGGCGGTATGCATCACACCTTTCTTCATCCTCATGATGGCTTTCGCACACCTATAAAGAACTCCCTATCCCACGCTCATATATATAATAGTGGTACTGCAATTAATATTCCAACCGTCATCATTAAAGTGCAACTGGAGTCGAGTACGAGGGCTTCTCATTCCATGTGCAGCGTACAGCTCCATAGCAGCTTTGATAGATACAAACTTCCCCTGGAAACACATAATGGCGACAACTGGTGCAGTGTGACCTTCAGATAGCGTTTTGAAGAGGGCCCAATATTTACACTTACTGCTAAGGTCACCAAGGATTTACCAAGCCTCCAATCAAGAAAACGACTCGACGACAGATTAGCGGTGTATTACCAAAATTTGCGCCTAGCAGACCCAGATTTCTTTACAAATGGTACCATAAATATTTTTCTTGGAGCTGATATCTATCCTCAACTTATTAAATGTGGTATCCAGCCTCAATCACTCGCATCACCCAAGGCCCAAGACTCATTTTTAGATTATAATTAGAATTTTCGAGCTTTGAAAACTATATTCTTAAATTTGTAAATACTGAAATTATTATTTTATAAAATGAATTATACAAGGATCCTCTTTTTTACGAACTTATTTTTGTACACATTTAAATTATACATAAAAAATTTTTTGTAAGCACTTAAACTTAATTATCCTAAAACTTAAATATTTCTTGGCATCGCTGCGTTGTAACTCCTTTCATATGCTGCTTTCCTTCATATTATAATTGCATTCTAGAAAGGGGGGCGGGATGTTTGAGCGCGAAAGTTTCTTTTCCTTATTCAAATGTATCAGGGTGTTTTATACTCTCCTTTTTTCCTTTTGTCTTCATTACATTTTTTTTTTTTTGCTTGTAAAACAAAATGCAATGTTCAAATGTTAAACTTTTTGTTACTTTAAAATCGTTCAGTTAGTTATCAAATTGAACTCAGATAAAATCGTTTGGAAGTGCAGAGCAACGCATTGTATAAAACATACATATATTCACATGTCTAGAATTATGTGAACAATTATGAAATTTAATAAATATATATAAACACGAAATAAATAAAGACATTTAACCACTAACAAAAACTATACAAAGTGTTACCAAAATTAGTAACGAGGATTAAAAAAACAACAAAGTGGTTTTGTATTAGTTAATACATATTGTGTGTCCCAATCATCTACATACACAGTTTGCTGTTGGAATCAAAAAACCGTTTTTTGTGATCTGCAAATGTTTCCTTTTCTCTTTGGGATTTATTTGGTTACTTTTTTTTTGTACGTTGCGAAAGTGATGTGATGTCTGTGGGATAATAAAAATGATAATAATTGACAATTTTTACATTGCTAATAACATTTTAATTTTATTATTTGTCCCAAATTTCGGAATAAGGCAGTTATTATCATAAATTTGTGGTAATTAAGAAACGTAAGATTTTTAATAAGTTTCTGATGAAGTTTTAGGGCGGGCACTTTACACACAATTAAAAAAAACTTCGTGAAGGACGAACTTACAGAAATGATATTTGACAACAAATTTTGTGGCGGGCATTTTGGTTCCACCTACCCCATTATTTAAAAAAAGTTTAATGGACATATGTTTAATGCATATGCAAATAGAATTTTGAAAATTGGTCCACAAACGACAAAGTAACTTGATAATTAATTTGCTTTTTGGGTGAGCACATTTCGACTCCTCCTCCCAACATTAAAAAAAATTGGTAGACCTCTTTCATAAGCAAAATACAAAACCGGGCAATTCGCAACCCAAAAATTTAAAATAATTAGTTGACCCTTTTCCATATGCAAAATTAATTTTGAAAATTAGTCCACAAAGGACAAAAATATTTGATAATAAATTTTTGAAGGGTACACTTTGCATTCCCCTCCCCTTCCCTCTCAATTAAAAAAAAAACAATAGTCAACCTGTTTCATATGCAAGAAGAATTTTGAAAATTGGTCCACAAACAACGAAACAATTTGATAATCCAATTTTTAGCGAACATATTTAGCCCCCTTCTACACCTTTCTAAACTTTCAAAAAACATTAGTGGTCCTCTTCCATATGCAAAAAGCACTTTGAAAATTGGTCGATAGATGACGAAGTTATTTTTAATATATTACTGGGGCGGGCAATTACCTGCGACACCCTCATCACCTCCCAAAAAAAAAATAAGTGGACTTTTTTATATGAAAAAATGGCAGAGTTATGCTCGTTAATATTATAAAGCAAACCTGGTAAATACTATGTAGAAGGTGTAACATAATTTAAAAAAGTGGGCTATAATTCAATACAGATTCCCAGATAAATGTGTGTCAAGAGGTCCGGTCTCCTATAGGTACAAACAAACAAAAAACAAACACTTATTTAAATAAGTGTAAAATAGTAATAAAAATGCTGAGTATGCCAGTCATTTTAATCTATGTATGTATGTTATTGTGTTAAAACATGATTTTATTTACACTAGATGGATTTTTTCATAGCAATGAACATTTTTCGAATAATAAGTGCCCTGATTTCTGATGGTGCAGAACTGGCTATAGTCACTAATATAAAGCAGATTATCTTGTATTCCCTTTTTCGAGCTTCCCACCAGAAAATTACAATAAGTACTAAAAAAATATACATAAACAAACAGTCTTAATTTTAGCAACTGAATATAATCCTAATTTTAGCAAAAGAATTTGTACACTCACATATTTTCTCTCAAACAACTATGACTTAAGCGGATTCCAACATACAAGAGTATCCAACATACAAGAGTATTTTTATATTTTATAAATTCTTAAACACAAAAAATTCAATTTTTTATAAAATTAAATTTTTTAGGTTAAAATTTTACGATATCTCTAAACCAACTGAACAAATTTGTAAACAATATTTCCAAGGCGTTGGTTTTAATTTTACTTGTTATCATTTTAAGGCAAAAATTCTCAACTAATAATTTGGTACTTCATTCTGAAACTATTTTTAAAAAAATGCAACAAATTAAAACAATTAAAAAATACACTAAAGGTAAAGTCATACTAAAACTAACAATAACAATCAAGTTAATTTTATTCTTATTCTTCGAACTCCATTTGTTTTTATATTTATGTTCGTATTGCTTTGTAAGCCAAATTACATGTGATAATTACTAATGAACAAATAACACCAAAGTTTAGTTGTAAATATTCTGACAAACACGTAGTAGAACGGAACAACCGGCTGTCTTCGAAGGCCACTACACCTTCATCATTAGCATTCTTTGTGTTTGGTTCACTGTGTGTGGTGTCAGTTTATGTAGATTTCTGCTTTATATACGCAATTTTTATTGCAAATGGAACAAGTGAATTGTTTTGATTCATCGTATTACAAATTGCTGAAAGCTTTTAAACAAAGTAGGTAGAAACAAATATCAAACAATAAAATTGCTTGTATGAAAGCAAAACTGCAAACAAAATACCTGAAGGAACACTTGTTATGCGATATATTTTTAAGACCCTTGAGTTGTAAAAAATAGCCATGTCACAATAACGCATATTTCAATAAAAACTCACCCCTTTAAGCACCTTTGGCCTGCGGTCATTATGTTTGTGTTGTAAAATTTTCAAACGAAATTCTTGATAAGTAGTAAAACCATTCCAAATTAATTTTTATGCCACTGTTTGCGAATTTGTTTTTACCTATTTTGCATAAAAAGTTAAATTCCATTTACAAAAATTAAAAAAAAATTTATACTTGTGGGAAGAAGGGATGACTGAATCACAATTTCGTAGGTGATAAATTTTCCCGCAATTAATGGCTTTAAAATTAAAAGCAAAAAAAAAAAAAATTTGTGAAGTGATCATTGTACTTCAAGTCTTGGTGTTATCCTTAAAAAATAGTTTTGTTAGAATATTTTATTTAAATTAAATTTTCTTAATCAAAGTTATAAAGGAGTTTTTTTAATATCCATTTGTGATCTTTATAATGAAAGTGGTCCAAGTCTTTAAAAAACTTCATTATTTAAAAAACGTTAAATATATTTTTGTTTATCGAGACCAGTGCAATTATGAATTAAAACATTGCATAATATTAGAATACTTTTTGATTTATTCAAATGTAATCTAAATAACTCGAAACAATAAATGTGTATATGATTTTGAACACTTTCATAATTAAGGGCATTTGTGTTAAAATAATATAAACTTAGGCCGAGCTTATATCTGGCATTTCATGTGTTGTCATTTTGTGGTGTCATTTTCATATTTGTGCAGCGCCGTTGCCATCAAATTTTTCGATGACACACAATTCTTTTGAGTGATTGTGACAGGAATAAGTCTCATCCCTAAAAAATGGCAATACGGTATCATTGTCTACATCAAGAACTAATTTTGACATGACATTTAGGGCCAATTTCACGATGTCGAAAACGTTCGACTTGTCAGTAGTAGGGAACAGGGCATTCTGCCCCAATTAAAATTTTAAAATTTTGCTTAAATTTGTGAAATTTTGCTGAAATTTGTGAAATTTGTCTGAAATTTGAGAAATTATGTTTTCGGTGCGCTTTGATGTTTTTTTGTTTACATTAACTGTTTTTTGTTTATATTAAGTGTATGTATGTATGTATGTATGTATGACCGTGGGAACTTGTGCGCGGAATATTTTTTTGGGAATACATTAAGGGGTTTATAGTTTTGAGACTTTTATATGTATATGAAACATGTTTATTTTTTTCAAATGCTGACGGGAAAATCATGGAAATGATTTTTCCTAATGCCGACGGTAAATTTGTGGGTGTGTCTAGCTGTAGGAATTGAAGTCTGGCTGTGATTGGTGGAGGGCGCGGTGTGTCTAAATTGTGAGACCTTAAGGCTGACCGTGATTTGGGTAGGTGAGGGAGTTTTGTAATATGTAACCGTGGGAATTCGGTGACGTTTATGCTTGTTGGAATTAAAGCCAAGCTGTGCTTTGTGGGGGGCATGGTGTATTTGAGGTATATCGATTGGTGGAGGGCGGGAAGTTGTTGTAATATGTATCCATGGGAATATGTGTACATGTATGTATGTATGTATGTATGTATGGCTGTAAGAGTTTAAGCCTGTCTGTGATTTATGAAAGGCGAGGTGAGAGTGTTCATGTAATACGTATCCGTGGGAATCTGTGTATACGTATGTTCGTAGGAGTTTAAGGCTGATTATGATTTGAGGTGGGGGAGGGTGTTGTTGTGATAGATAGATGGAATGTGCCTATGTGTATGTATATGTATGGATGTATATGTAGCAATTTAAGGCTGTCCTTGATTTGTAGTAGGCGAGGGGGTGTTAGTGCAATATGTACCTATATTTTGGAATTTGGGTGTTTATATGTCTGTAAGAATTTTTGTGCATGTATGTCTGTAGGAGTTTAAGGCTGATCGTGATTTAGGTTATTGAGATTGATAGATCGTATGTGACCTTGAGATGTTGTGTATGTATATCTGTAAGAACTTTAGGCTGACTGTGATTTGTGATGGGTGGGGCGTTGTTGAAATAAGTTTAATTTTTCGTAGATGAATTTTAGTATGTATATGTACGTAGAAATAAATTGTTTCTCATATGAAAATTTTTTGCTAGAAAATATTATCATATATCTGAACTCCCTAATCCTAGTATGTTTTTCATGTTGGAGGATGAGATTGCTTTATATTTTTATCAAGCTTAAATTTGTCCAGTGTTAAAGTCTGACGGTCAGAAATTTGTTTATATTTGTATAAATATTAAATTCAGATGTTGCAAAATTCTTGTGTACGATCGTGGCGATTTTGTGTGTGTATGAGTGAATGCGCGATAGAGTTTGGCTGGTCTGTGATAAGTTTGTTTATTTAAGTACATTTGTCTTCTTCGACTTTCGTCTTCAAGCGTCAATAGCTTGGAGAACGGTTTGTATGTTTTCATGATGTAGATATGTAAGTGTGATTGTTAAAAACCAATAAATACTTGAGCATGGGTAAGAAATTTGATAATATGTGTACATATGGATCTACAAATTGATATTATGTATGTATATATGTACATACAAATAGTTTTTTTTTGTCATGTGCGGTCTTTTGTTGTTGCTGTTGTAAATATTCGCCTGGTCTTTTGTGTATAGATGTGAAATATCTCCATAGTTTTTTTATTTGAAATTAAAAAACGTTCTTTTAATTTTTAGATGTATTTACTTTAAAGTTTGTGAGGAGTTTCTGTTTTAAGTAAAATTTAATTCCTCTCTAGTTGTAGTAGCTATAGTATAAATATTTAATATATTTTATTTCCATTTGTTTAAAGTTGATGTGGCCTATATACTCAATGTTAGAAGTTTTTCGGTGTAAAATTTTTTCTAACTCTCATCTTTTTTCTTCACCTTTTACCTATATTTTAGAACATCTTACATTGGCTTTTAAAAAATGACAAACGCTTTGAAATGAAACTGATCCAGCAGTCCAGCTTAGGTGAGGATAGTTTTTTGTTAACCACTTTGCTTCTCTTTCCTTTTTTATTGATAAACATTTAAAATCAAATGGTGGTTTTATAATGATATTGTTATACTCATTATTGTTAAAAACATCCGCTACTTCTTTTTGTAATGAAAATCATTCGAAACCTTACTCGTCTATTAAAACCTATTTTTCATTCATATTACTTAATTTATAAGACTCTCCGGACTTTCTATTATTCGATCATCAGTAAAAATGCAGTAGCTGTGGTCCTTGCTTGCTGTTTCATATTAAATTTCTATATCAATTGGGCCGCTATTGAATAAAAGGAACTTTTATCTTAAACTTTAGCGCATTTGGAAGTGCTTGAGATTCTTTCATATAACAGCTTTGTTGGAATCTTAGATACGAGTACATATAATATAGAATTGCATAACGTTTATTTTTAATTTTTATGATAAGATCATCATCATTTGGATATGAGACTGAATTTAAATGTACTTTTAAATTAGTTAAATCATAATGAGGAAACTTGTTTTCTTCTTGAATAGCGATCAACAGAAAACGAAATCGTTTTCTTACAATTTAGGTATGGCCTCTCAACGGTTCCTCTATACAAGTATACAAGATGACTTTCTATGTCAACATATCTGTCTACTCTTTGTCAGCGTTAAAGGACAATTAAATTTTAAAATTTTAATTCCTCAAATTGTGTTACTTCATACTGATATGTTTTCATTAATAAGGTATATGTTTATCTTATGAAGGTTACTCGCCTATGGCTTTTATTTGATGTTCTAGATGTTTTTGTTTTTCTCCTTTTATTAAAGTTCAGCGTATTGTGCATATATTTCTGATATTTTTAAGTGTGCTTTGTCTTCATGTGAGATAGGCTGTATATATCAGTTGGACAGTCAGACTCTTGTTTTATTTATTTTTTCTTCTGATGTATAACTACTATTTTATCAGATTTTACTACTTGAAAAAGAAAATTTGTGTAATTTTTAAATGTATTCATATATACATATAGGTAAATATATGTATTTAAGAAATTTATTATTCGACATATTGTCATAAGTTTATTTTAATTTGAAATTTATTTGCTGGAGGTCAAGCATTGTCTATATATTTCATTGGTGCTTAGCCAAATCATCAGTAGACTTTAACCACATTTTGAACAGTCACAAACCTCTTATCTTATGCACAGACTTTCAAAAACTATTTGAGAATTCACAAATAATAATCACAAATAATAATATTTCTGAAAATCACAAGCGAAACACAAGCAATAGGCATAGAAACTATAACAAAATCCCAGCAAATAATTTATATTCGATATGAATCTATTTTATTTTTCTACACCTTTATACAATTAGAAATCCATTGGATAACAATAAAAGTATTTATAAGGCAAAATGAAAAATAAAATCTAAATTTAACATTTAAGAAATTTATTATTCGACATATTGTCATAAGTTTATTTTAATTTGAAATTTATTTGCTGGAGGTCAAGCATTGTCTATATATTTCATTGGTGCTTAGCCAAATCATCAGTAGACTTTAACCACATTTTGAACAGTCACAAACCTCTTATCTTATGCACAGACTTTCAAAAACTATTTGAGAATTCACAAATAATAATCACAAATAATAATATTTCTGAAAATCACAAGCGAAACACAAGCAATAGGCATAGAAACTATAACAAAATCCCAGCAAATAATTTATATTCGATATGAATCTATTTTATTTTTCTACACCTTTATACAATTAGAAATCCATTGGATAACAATAAAAGTATTTATAAGGCAAAATGAAAAATAAAATCTAAATTTAACATTTAAGAAATTTATTATTCGACATATTGTCATAAGTTTATTTTAATTTGAAATTTATTTGCTGGAGGTCAAGCATTGTCTATATATTTCATTGGTGCTTAGCCAAATCATCAGTAGACTTTAACCACATTTTGAACAGTCACAAACCTCTTATCTTATGCACAGACTTTCAAAAACTATTTGAGAATTCACAAATAATAATCACAAATAATAATATTTCTGAAAATCACAAGCGAAACACAAGCAATAGGCATAGAAACTATAACAAAATCCCAGCAAATAATTTATATTCGATATGAATCTATTTTATTTTTCTACACCTTTATACAATTAGAAATCCATTGGATAACAATAAAAGTATTTATAAGGCAAAATGAAAAATAAAATCTAAATTTAACATTTAAGAAATTTATTATTCGACATATTGTCATAAGTTTATTTTAATTTGAAATTTATTTGCTGGAGGTCAAGCATTGTCTATATATTTCATTGGTGCTTAGCCAAATCATCAGTAGACTTTAACCACATTTTGAACAGTCACAAACCTCTTATCTTATGCACAGACTTTCAAAAACTATTTGAGAATTCACAAATAATAATCACAAATAATAATATTTCTGAAAATCACAAGCGAAACACAAGCAATAGGCATAGAAACTATAACAAAATCCCAGCAAATAATTTATATTCGATATGAATCTATTTTATTTTTCTACACCTTTATACAATTAGAAATCCATTGGATAACAATAAAAGTATTTATAAGGCAAAATGAAAAATAAAATCTAAATTTAACATTTAAGAAATTTATTATTCGACATATTGTCATAAGTTTATTTTAATTTGAAATTTATTTGCTGGAGGTCAAGCATTGTCTATATATTTCATTGGTGCTTAGCCAAATCATCAGTAGACTTTAACCACATTTTGAACAGTCACAAACCTCTTATCTTATGCACAGACTTTCAAAAACTATTTGAGAATTCACAAATAATAATCACAAATAATAATATTTCTGAAAATCACAAGCGAAACACAAGCAATAGGCATAGAAACTATAACAAAATCCCAGCAAATAATTTATATTCGATATGAATCTATTTTATTTTTCTACACCTTTATACAATTAGAAATCCATTGGATAACAATAAAAGTATTTATAAGGCAAAATGAAAAATAAAATCTAAATTTAACATTTAAGAAATTTATTATTCGACATATTGTCATAAGTTTATTTTAATTTGAAATTTATTTGCTGGAGGTCAAGCATTGTCTATATATTTCATTGGTGGTTAGCCAAATCATCAGTAGACTTTAACCACATTTTGAACAGTCACAAACCTCTTATCTTATGCACAGACTTTCAAAAACTATTTGAGAATTCACAAATAATAATCACAAATAATAATATTTCTGAAAATCACAAGCGAAACACAAGCAATAGGCATAGAAACTATAACAAAATCCCAGCAAATAATTTATATTCGATATGAATCTATTTTATTTTTCTACACCTTTATACAATTAGAAATCCATTGGATAACAATAAAAGTATTTATAAGGCAAAATGAAAAATAAAATCTAAATTTAACATTTAAGAAATTTATTATTCGACATATTGTCATAAGTTTATTTTAATTTGAAATTTATTTGCTGGAGGTCAAGCATTGTCTATATATTTCATTGGTGCTTAGCCAAATCATCAGTAGACTTTAACCACATTTTGAACAGTCACAAACCTCTTATCTTATGCACAGACTTTCAAAAACTATTTGAGAATTCACAAATAATAATCACAAATAATAATATTTCTGAAAATCACAAGCGAAACACAAGCAATAGGCATAGAAACTATAACAAAATCCCAGCAAATAATTTATATTCGATATGAATCTATTTTATTTTTCTACACCTTTATACAATTAGAAATCCATTGGATAACAATAAAAGTATTTATAAGGCAAAATGAAAAATAAAATCTAAATTTAACATTTAAGAAATTTATTATTCGACATATTGTCATAAGTTTATTTTAATTTGAAATTTATTTGCTGGAGGTCAAGCATTGTCTATATATTTCATTGGTGCTTAGCCAAATCATCAGTAGACTTTAACCACATTTTGAACAGTCACAAACCTCTTATCTTATGCACAGACTTTCAAAAACTATTTGAGAATTCACAAATAATAATCACAAATAATAATATTTCTGAAAATCACAAGCGAAACACAAGCAATAGGCATAGAAACTATAACAAAATCCCAGCAAATAATTTATATTCGATATGAATCTATTTTATTTTTCTACACCTTTATACAATTAGAAATCCATTGGATAACAATAAAAGTATTTATAAGGCAAAATGAAAAATAAAATCTAAATTTAACATTTAAGAAATTTATTATTCGACATATTGTCATAAGTTTATTTTAATTTGAAATTTATTTGCTGGAGGTCAAGCATTGTCTATATATTTCATTGGTGCTTAGCCAAATCATCAGTAGACTTTAACCACATTTTGAACAGTCACAAACCTCTTATCTTATGCACAGACTTTCAAAAACTATTTGAGAATTCACAAATAATAATCACAAATAATAATATTTCTGAAAATCACAAGCGAAACACAAGCAATAGGCATAGAAACTATAACAAAATCCCAGCAAATAATTTATATTCGATATGAATCTATTTTATTTTTCTACACCTTTATACAATTAGAAATCCATTGGATAACAATAAAAGTATTTATAAGGCAAAATGAAAAATAAAATCTAAATTTAACATTTAAGAAATTTATTATTCGACATATTGTCATAAGTTTATTTTTTATGACAATATGTCGAATAATAAATTTCTTAAATGTTAAATTTAGATTTTATTTTTCATTTTGCCTTATAAATACTTTTATTGTTATCCAATGGATTTCTAATTGTATAAAGGTGTAGAAAAATAAAATAGATTCATATCGAATATAAATTATTTGCTGGGATTTTGTTATAGTTTCTATGCCTATTGCTTGTGTTTCGCTTGTGATTTTCAGAAATATTATTATTTGTGATTATTATTTGTGAATTCTCAAATAGTTTTTGAAAGTCTGTGCATAAGATAAGAGGTTTGTGACTGTTCAAAATGTGGTTAAAGTCTACTGATGATTTGGCTAAGCACCAATGAAATATATAGACAATGCTTGACCTCCAGCAAATAAATTTCAAATTAAAATAAACTTATGACAATATGTCGAATAATAAATTTCTTAAATGTTAAATTTAGATTTTATTTTTCATTTTGCCTTATAAATACTTTTATTGTTATCCAATGGATTTCTAATTGTATAAAGGTGTAGAAAAATAAAATAGATTCATATCGAATATAAATTATTTGCTGGGATTTTGTTATAGTTTCTATGCCTATTGCTTGTGTTTCGCTTGTGATTTTCAGAAATATTATTATTTGTGATTATTATTTGTGAATTCTCAAATAGTTTTTGAAAGTCTGTGCATAAGATAAGAGGTTTGTGACTGTTCAAAATGTGGTTAAAGTCTACTGATGATTTGGCTAAGCACCAATGAAATATATAGACAATGCTTGACCTCCAGCAAATAAATTTCAAATTAAAATAAACTTATGACAATATGTCGAATAATAAATTTCTTAAATGTTAAATTTAGATTTTATTTTTCATTTTGCCTTATAAATACTTTTATTGTTATCCAATGGATTTCTAATTGTATAAAGGTGTAGAAAAATAAAATAGATTCATATCGAATATAAATTATTTGCTGGGATTTTGTTATAGTTTCTATGCCTATTGCTTGTGTTTCGCTTGTGATTTTCAGAAATATTATTATTTGTGATTATTATTTGTGAATTCTCAAATAGTTTTTGAAAGTCTGTGCATAAGATAAGAGGTTTGTGACTGTTCAAAATGTGGTTAAAGTCTACTGATGATTTGGCTAAGCACCAATGAAATATATAGACAATGCTTGACCTCCAGCAAATAAATTTCAAATTAAAATAAACTTATGACAATATGTCGAATAATAAATTTCTTAAATGTTAAATTTAGATTTTATTTTTCATTTTGCCTTATAAATACTTTTATTGTTATCCAATGGATTTCTAATTGTATAAAGGTGTAGAAAAATAAAATAGATTCATATCGAATATAAATTATTTGCTGGGATTTTGTTATAGTTTCTATGCCTATTGCTTGTGTTTCGCTTGTGATTTTCAGAAATATTATTATTTGTGATTATTATTTGTGAATTCTCAAATAGTTTTTGAAAGTCTGTGCATAAGATAAGAGGTTTGTGACTGTTCAAAATGTGGTTAAAGTCTACTGATGATTTGGCTAAGCACCAATGAAATATATAGACAATGCTTGACCTCCAGCAAATAAATTTCAAATTAAATATATGTATGTATGTATAGAGAAATTACTTTATCTACAAAGAAATACATGTTTAATAATCAACTATTCTAGAAAATCGATCTCAAATAACTCAGTTACCTCCACCATTAATTCACCGTCGGTGTTTCATACATCGAGTTTTTCTACATGAGGTTTGCTGGTTGACCCCCTTGAAGTTATTGTTGGCGTAGGCTGGGTTGTATCACATTCATATGTAATCATTTCTTACTTAAAAAAGGTCCTCATCACCATCAACCATATAGGTATATATTTCATTCATGAGTTGGGTTGATCCAGATACAATTGCTGTCTACAGATTAATGATTAGAAACAAGTTTCTCATCACCTTCTAACAGATTTATATATTTTGCTAGCATGCATGCCTTAGCATGCTTCTATCGATAGTGACGCGAGAGTCCGACATGTAGTGGTGTTTCAATTAAAAATCTATACTATTACAATTTAAGAATTCACTCTTCTGAATTTTTTACAGAGTAGATACATATGTATTTCATTTCCCACAAAGTCATAAAAATTCTTTGCTTACAAAATTGTATGACGTGAGGAATTTTCTTAAATTATGCATGCTTGGGCATGCTTCCAATATTTTTTTCTCTAATTTTTTTGATACTCATTCAGATACACATATAAAGTAAGATCTGTTTACAATACATTTTACAATTTATGCATGCTTCAGCTTGATTCTAGATGAAGTCTATATTTATTCAGTAAGTTTGTTTGATACCTATTCATACACATGTACATTCTTAAAGATTTTATATCAAAGTCTAATTTGCTTAGTTTATCTATATTTTCTAAAGATCTGATAGCTATAGAAATAAACAGAGTGAAGATCTATTATAATAAGCCCAGATTCACATTTTTAAATTTTGTGTGCTACTGCTTTCGAAATGGAAAATGTACAACTTTTATTATAAAAAGTGATAATACGATGTGTTGCTGAATATTGCACTGTGTTAAACTTCATTTTGAACGCTTACGTTTTCACAATATTTCATACAGACCAACAAGTTTAGAGAATTCTAGTACAATAAGTTAATTATCTTTCCTACGACCTAACATCCCTAATCAATCCTTCAAAAAAAAAAAACCATGACAAACTAGATTTTTCCTTTTTTAATTTTATTTATATCGTCATTAAATTTCAACATTTTCTACATCTTCAAATTACTGTATACTGTATTTTCCACCTTTTCCTCATTTGTTGAGTTAACTTTAATTGCAAACATTTTAATTGTGAGATGAGCTTTTCTATTTTAAGCACTAAGTAAATCTTTATATATATATATATATATATATATATATATCAATCCACTTATATGAACCATTAATGCTAAATTCTTAACACATAATTTCTTTGGATGATCTATTAAATCATTCTACTATTGATGCTTTCATATTAAGTAATGTTTGTCTTCTACTTATGCATGAATTTTCCAGTGTCTATTAAAAACTTCTTTACAATCATCCATTTGTAAGTTTTTTGGTACTCGTAACATTTCAAAAATATTTTCCACAGCCTAGGTTTTTTCCATATTGACCATAGAATGAATCATTTACAGTCTACAATAATCAATAATTTCTATTTTCTGTAGAATAGTTTCCCATTTCACCTAAATCAGCTCCATAAAAGATCAACTATTCCTTTCATTACATATCTACAATGCACAAACAATTTTCGAGATTTATTTAGAGTTCGTTTGCTAAATTTCTTTTTAAAGACATTGAGTTGTTTTTAAAGATTTTTTGGAGTGTGTTGTGATCTACTTGATGCACTTTCAGTTATTTACACTATCATTTAGTTAATTTTCCAATCTGTAAATTTTATCGTTCAGCTGTTCAATTTGTTTTTTAAAAGATGATTTAATTTTTAGTATGTGTTTTGCAATTTTATAACTATCTTCTATTTCTAATTGTATTTCACGTTGTACTCCATCAATTTGCATTTTAATATATTCTTGAATTATATTAATTCCTTAAGCTGTATTATTAATTTGTCCTATAGTTTATCGTTTTGAGTTTCCAGAAACAATTTACTGATAACATCATTCTCCGTCAGTGAGTGATGATGATTCTCTATCCATGTATTAGTAGAAATTATATATTTTATATAGTTTTCAAAATCAAATTTCTCATAGTATTTCCATATTTTCTTATCAATCATTACAGAAAATAAAGCTACTATTAGAGCCTATATTTGACCATCAATTTGTATTTTTCTTCATTTAGTTTTAGGTTACTATCACCAAACTTTCATTCATTATTCAAATTTTGATGTGGGCCATAGTTTGTATTTAATTCAATTCTTCCTTCCAAGACTGATAAATGAGTAAAAGTGTCTTCAGAATTGGAAGTATATGAGTAAAAATCATCTTCATCATCCTCATCATCATTCTCAGTATTAGCATCATTAAATAAGATGATATAATCAAATATTGTTCCTTCTGAAAGTTCCTTTGGTGTACTTGTCTCTATATTGACTGATGGCTTTAAACTTGTATTATTTTCAGCTTCTATCTTGATTTTACTTTCTTGTTTCTTGCGAATTCTTTCAATATTTCGAGAACTATTTATGAATTCTTTGAGAGGTTCTGTTATAGGTTTAAATGTATCTTTTGTTGCTCACATGTATCTATTTCACCAGTTTTTATACTACGAAGCTTTTTCTTCAAGACATTTCTTGTCAACACCAACTGTTTTAAAATTTTCTCATCCATGTTTAGCAAATAAAAAGTATCAGCTATTAGATCAGGTATCAGCTATTAGATCAGGTAGCTGGTCTGGTTTTCAGATCAGCTTATCAGGGCCTGATCTGGTTTTCAGATCAGCTTAATAGGACCTGGTCTGGGTTTCAGATCAGCTTATCAGGACCTGGTCTGGTTTTCAGATCAGCTTATCAGGACCTGGTCTGGTTTTCAGATCAGCTTATTAGGACCTGGTCTGGTTTTCAGATCAGCTTATCTGATTCAGATTCGGTTATCAGTTTACAAGTAGCTGACCATTTATAACATTTAGATGAATGCATTTTAAGGGTCAGATGAAAAACTAAAAAGAAAAATGAAATGCAGTCAAATTCTCTTTTTTTTTCTATAACGATCATCGTTTAATACAATATCGTTGCTTATAATCAAAATCCATATTTATCCTTCCATGCTTTATATTTGTTTCATCTTATTAAACATTATGATTGCCTAGAATTAAATGGTTGGTGATTCTGGTATAAGTTTGACATCAGCAGAATGCATCAACATTCTTATCTCACTACATACAAAAATATGTTTCTCACATGCAACATCGTTAAATATCATATCGGAATTATTTTAGTTTTGTTAGGAGAAATAACAGATTCAGTATCGGTAAATGTGTACTATCCCATTCCTTTAATTAATGAAATTATATAATATCTTTAAGTATCCATATTTGGGTTGATAGAGAGATTTTGAGTATTAATATGTAAATGTTTTCAAATTTTAGTCCATTAAGACTTCCTAGCAAGCCAATCATAACATATTATTTTTTTTTTTTTTGATAATTTGACAGACCAACTATTTTTGCGCAAATAGAATTTGGTAGAATGGAACTATGACTTGTTATTTTAGGTTATTTTACTAACCACATTTGTATAACCAAATGCATTTTATAAATATTATCTCTTATTATAAAAAAATTAAATAATACAGCTTACGATATCAGAAAATATTTTTTGAAATCGTGTAGCTGCATTACTTTATTTTTTTTTAATAAGAGATAATGAGCCATACTCACAATCCAAAGAACATAAAACTATCATTTGTTTTGAGTATGATTATACGTCAATATTTATGAAATGCAATTAGTTACACAAATGTGGCTAGTGAAACAAAGTATATTTTAACAGCCTTATTTATAAAAATTATTAAGACTTTATAAAGGCTTTTTAAGAAAAACTTTATATGAAAATTTGTTTAAAATAACCTTTAAAAACCTTCATAATTTTATAAATAAGACTGTAAGAGTTTAATATCAGTATTTTTTATGATAATACTGATATTAAACTCTTAAAATATACTTTGTTTTGATTATGAGTAGGGACCATTATCTCTTATATATAAATAATATATATATATATATATATATATATATATATATATATATATATATATCTTATAAATAAAATAATATAGTTATACGATACCAAAAAATATTTTCTGGTGTCGTATAGCTGTATTATTTTATTTCTTCTAAATAAGACACAATATTTATGAAACACATTTTATAAATATTGGTGCATACTCATAGTCAAAACAACCTAAATATAGGATGGTACGAAATTTTGATGATTCATAAAACGTTAGTTCAAAAACAAGTCATAGTTCCCTTCTACCAAATTCTATTTGCCCAAAAATAGTTGGTCTGTCAAATTGTAAAAAAGAAATAATATGTTATGATTGGCTTGCTAAAAAGTCTTAATGTACTAAAATTTGAAAACATCTACATAGTAATACTCAAAATCTCTCTATCAACCCAAATATGAATACTTAAAGATATTACATACTTTCATTAATTAAAGGAATGGGATATTACACATTTACAGATACTGAATCTGTTATTTCTCCTAACAAAGCTAAAAGTAATTCCGAAATGATATTTAACGATGTTACGTGTGAGAAACATATTTTTGTATAGGGTGAGATAAGAATGTTGATGCATTCTGCTGATGTCAAACTTATACCAGAATCACCAAACATTTGATACTAGATAATCATAATGTAATTATAATGTTTAAGTAACATTATAACAATTATAAAGCATGTAGGAAGGATAAATATGGATTTTGTTTATAAGCAACGATATTGAATTAAACGATTATCGTTAAAGAAAAATTAAAAAAAAAAGAGAATTTGGTTTCTTTTTCGTTTTTCATCTGACCTTAAACTCCATTCATCTAAATGTTATAAATGGCCAGCTACTTGTAAACTGACAACCCAATCTGAATCAGATAAGTTGATCTGAAAATCAGACCAGGTCCGGATAAGCTGATCTGAAAACCAGACTAGGTCCTGATAAGCTGATCTGAAAACCAGACCAGGTCCTGATAAGCTGATCTGAAAACCAGACCAGGTTCTGATAAGCTGATCTGAAAACCAGACCAGGTCCTGATAAGCTGATCTGAAAACCAGACCAGGTCCTGATAAGCTGATCTGAAAACCAGATCAGGTCCTGATAAGCTGATCTGAAAACCAGACCAGGTCATTATAAGCTGATCTGAAAACCAGACCAGGTCCTGATAAGCTGATCTGAAAACCAGACCAGCTACCTGATAACCTGATCTGATAGCTGATACCTGATCTAATAGCTGATACCTTTTATTTGCTAAACATGTATGAGAAAATTTTAAAACAGAAAAAGCTTCGTAGTATAAAAACTGGTCAAATAGAAACATGTGAGCTAGAAAAGATACACTTAAACCTATAACAGAACCTCTCAAAGAATTCATAAATAGTTCTAGAAATATTGAAAGAATTCACAAGAAAGAAGAAAGTAGAATCAAGATAGAAGCTGAAAATAATATAAGTTTAAAGCCATCAGTCAATATAGCGACAAGTACCCAAAGAAACTTTCAGAAGGAACAATATTTGATTATAACATCTTATTTAATGATACTAATACTGAGAATGATGATGAGGATGATGAAGATGATTTTTACGCATAGACTTCCGATTCTGAAGACACTTATACTCATTTATCAGTCTTGGAAGGAAGAATTGAATTAGATACAAACTATGGCCCACATTAAGATTTGAATAATGAATGAAAGTTTGGTGATAGTAACCTAAAACTAAATGAAGATAAAATACAAGTTGATGGTCAAATATAGATTCTAATAGTAGCTTTATTTTCTTAAATGATTGATAATAAAACATGGAAATACTAAGAGAAATTTGATTTGAAAACTATATAAAATATATAATTTCTACTAATACATGGATAGAGAATCATCATCACTCACTGACGGAGAATGATGTTATCAGTAAATTGTTTCTGGAAACTCAAAACGATAAACTATAGGACAAATTAATAATACAGCTTAAGGAATTAATATAATTCAAGAATATATTAAAATGCAAATTGATGGAGTACAACGTGAAATACAGTTAGAGATAGAAGATAGTTATAAAATTGAAAAAACACATACTAAAAAATTAAATCATCTTTTGAAAAAACAAATTGAACAGCTGAACGATAAAATTTATAGATTGGAAAATTAACTAAATGATAGTATAACTAGCTGAAAGTGCATCAAGTAGATCACAACACTCTCCAAAAAATCTTTAAAACAACTCAATGTCTTTAAAAAGAAATTTAGTAAACGAACTCTATAATAAATTTCGAAAATTGTTTGTGCATTGTAGATATGTAATGAAAGGAATAGTTGATCTTTTATGGAGCTGATTTAGGTGAAATGGGAAACTATTCTACAGAAGATAAAAATTATTGATTATTGTAGACTGTAAATGATTCATTCTCAAAGTTTCTATGGTCAATACCGTTGAAAATAATAGTTGCACTCGAAAAAACCTTGGCTGTGAAAAATATTTTTGAAATGTTACGAGTACCAAACAACTTACAAATGGATGATTGAAAAGAATTTTTTAATAGACACTGGAAAATTCATGCATAAGTAGAATACTAAACATTACTTAATATGAAAGCATCAATAGTAGAGTGATTTAATAGATCATCCAAAAGAATTATGTGATGATGGTTCATATAAGCGTATTGAAATATACAAAGAATTATTTAATATATTCGTATACAATATAAAAGTTCTTTTCACTATTTAAATGTTTCCGATTAAAGTTAACTCAACAAATGAGAAAAAGCTGCTAAATATAATAATTTGAAGATGAACAAAATGTTAAAATTTAATGAAAGTAAAAAATAAAATTAAACAGGAAAAATCTAGTTTGGTTTGTATTTTTGAAGGAATGATTAGGAATGATAGCTCTTAAGAAAGGTAATTAACTTAATATACTAGAAATTCTCTAAACTTGTTGGCCTGTATGAAATATTGTGAAAACTTAAGCGTTCAAAATAAATTACAACACAGTGTAATATTCAGTAACACATAATATTATCAGTTTTTATAGTGAAAATTGTACATTTTCCATTTCGAAAGCTCTAGCAAGCGAAATTTTAAAATATGCCCGTGGACTATTATAATAGATCTTCACTCTATTCATTTCTATAGCTAACAAATCTTTAGAAAATATAGATAAACTACATAAATTGGACTTAGATTTCCAATCTTTAAGAATGTACATGTGTATGAATTAGTATTAGCAAAGTCATCGTGTATACTAGAGGAACCGTAGAGAGGATAGACCAAAATTCACAGAAAACGACTTCGTTTTCTGTTGATCGCTTTTCAAGAAGAAAATAAGTTTGTTCATTGTGATTTTACTAATTTAAAAGTACATTTAAATTTAGTCTCATATCCATATGATGATCTTAATATAAAATTAAAACATTAAAGTTATGCAGTTCTATATGATATGTATCTATATGATATGTCTCTACTACTCCTATATAAAAGAATTTCAAGCGCTTGTAACTGCATCAGAGTTTAAGATAAAAGCTCCATTTATTCAAAAGCGGGTGAATTGATATAGAAATTTAATTTGAAACAGCAAGCAAGGACCTCAGCTACTGTATTTTTACTGACGATCGAATAATAGAAACTCCGGAAAGTCTTATAAATTAAGTAATATGAATGAAAAAAATTGTTTTAATAGACGTGTAAGGTTTCAAAACTAATGCGAATGATTTTCACTACAAAAAAAAGTAGCGGATGTTTTCAACAATAATGAGTATAACAATTGCATTATAAAACTACCATTTGATTTTAAATTTTTATCAATAAAAAAGGAATGAGAAGCAAAGTGTTTAAAAAACTTTTTTTTTAAACAGAAAACTATCATCACCAGTTTCATTTCAAAGCGTTTGTAATTTTTTAAAAGCCAATGCAAGATGTTCTAAAATATATGTAAAAGGTGAAGAAAAAAGACGATGTTTGGAAAAAATTTTACACTGAAAAATTTATAACGTTGACTATATAGGCTACATCAACTTTAAACAAATGGAAATAAAATATATTAAATATTTCTACTATAGTTACTACAACTAGAGAGGAATTCAATTTTACTTAAAACAGTAACTCCTCACAAACTTTTAAGTAAATACATCTAAAAATTAAAAGAACGTTTTTTAATTAAAAAAAAAAACTATGGAGATATTTCACATCTATACACAAAAGACCAGGCGAATATTTAATTTACATCAGCAATAAAAGACCGCACATGACCAAAGAAATAAAAAATTTACTTAAACAGGGAGCCACACACTTATTTGTATGTTCATACATACATACATACATAAAATCAACTTGTATATCCATATGTATATATATTATCAAATTTCATGCTCAAGTATTTATTGGATTTTAACAATCACACTTACATATCTACATCATGAAAACATACAAACCGTTCACCAAGCTATTGGCGCTTGAAGACGAAAGTCGAAGATGAGAAATGTAGCCAAACTCTATCGCGCACACACACACGTACACACACAAAATCGGCACGATCGTACACAAGAATTTTGCAAAATCTGAAATTAATATTTATACAAATATAAACAAATTTCTGACCGACAGACTTTAACACTGGACAAATTTAAGCTTGATAAAATATAAAGCAATCTGATCCTCCAATATCAAAAACATGATAATGTATGATAATATTTTATAGCAAAAAATGTTTATATGAGAAACAATTTATTTTTACGTATATATAAATACTAGGGTGAGAAAATCATATACACACACATACTAGAATTTATGTACGAAAAATTAAACCTATTTCCACAATGCCCCTCCCCTCACAAATCACAGTCAGTCTAAAGTTCTTACAGATATACATACACAAAATCTCAAGGTAACATACAATCTATCAATCTCACAACAGAAATCACAATCAGCCTTAAACTCATACAGACATACACACAAATTGCCAAGGTTAAATATTACGTGAATACTTCGCCCCTCATAAATCACGAAAAGCCTTAAATTTCCTACAGATATACATACACAAATTCTCGAAGTCACATACAATCGATCAATCTCAACAATCCAAATCACCATCAGCCTTAAACTCCTACAGACATATGCACAAAAATTCTTACAGACATATAAACACCCAAATTCTTATAGATACATATTACAATAACACCGCCCGCCTACCTCAAATCAAGGACAGCCTTAAACTCCTATATATACATACATACATACACACACACATACGCACATTCTATCTATCTATCTATCACAACAACACCCTCCCCCAGCTCAAATCACAATCAGCATTAAACTCCTACAAACATACATAGACACAGATTCCCATGGACACGTATTACATGAACACTCTCACCTTGCCTTTCATAAATCACACACAGCCTTAAACTTCTACAGACATACATACATGCATGCACACAGATTCCCACGGATACATATTACAACAACACCCCGCCCTCCACCAGTCGATCTACCTCAAATACATCCCGCCCCCCACCAAGGACAGCTTGGCTTAAATTCCAACAGGCATAAATGCCACGGAATTCCCAGGATTACATATTACAAAACACCCTCACAATCTAGACAAACCCCGCCTTCCACCAATCACAGCCAGACTTCAACTCCTACAGCAAGACACACCTCGTCCTCCAAGAATCATAGCCAGACTTCAAATCCTACAGCTGGACACACCCACAAATTTTGCGTCGGCATTAGGAAAAATCATTTTCATGATTTCCCCGCCGGCATTTGAAAAAAATAAACATGTTTTCCGTCGGCATTTGAAATAAAATAAACATGTTTTCCCGTCGGCATTTGAAAAAAAAATAAACATATTTTCCCGTCGGCATTTGGATATCATACACATATAAAAGTCTCAAAACTATGAACACCCTTAATGTATTCCCACAAAATATTCTGCGCACAAGTTCCCACGGTCATACATACATACATACATACAAACATACATACACTTAATATGAACAAAAAACAGTTAATGTAAACAAAAAACACTTAATATAAACAAAAAAACACAATTTCTCAAATTTCAGACAAATTTCAGCAAAATTTTAAAATTTCAAAAATTTCAGTCCAGAATTTTTAAAAATTTCACACAAATTTCACAATTTTAATCGATGCCAGAACCGCTAGTTCCCTACTACTGAAATGACGTCCAATCCCATTTTTAAAATTGTGTTGAACAACGCTCTACCCCTACGTGTTATAAGGCGCGAACCCCAGAACGTATATGTTTTGCATTGTAGTCTCCAGTATAGACTAACAATTAGACTCGGCACGACCGCATAAATGTTGCGATAGAGATAGCAACATTGGAGATTTTTTCTATATTTTTTTTATCGCACCAAGTATGCAGTTTTGACATTTGATTATTTCATTGTTTATTAAAATTAAATTTCTTGGCAGGATTTGGCCACAGAGTTACATTCTGTGATTTGGCGCAAAGTGGAGAAAAAGTGATATTGCGTCAAAGTCCTAGCCAAAGTTGGTAATTTTTGGACAAAATTCAATAGACTATTTTGTCCACATATTGCCTACAGTGAGAAAAGTGGAAAAAAACAAACAAAAGCAAATGTGAAAATGTAAGTATTTATTTATCATTTATTAGTTACTTATAGTAGTTTTAATAATATATTATAGTTTTTCTAGGAGCCACAAATGTACCTTGGATTGTCCTGCAGGAGTGAAACTGCATTTGTTCCCGAAAGAGCTCACTAAAAGTATGTAATTTATATGACTTTTTATGTGAAAAGTGATGAATTATGTATGTGGATATTTGTACATTGGAAGGGACCAATGATGTTCTTGTCCAATGTACAAATTCTTTGGTTAACATGTCGCGAAGAAAAGATGGGTTAATATGAAGTGCATTCCAAATATTTTTGGTTTGTGTTCTGTACAAGTCCGTAATACTAAATTTTAGTGCTTGTACACATGTAAAGTGGATTTTATTAATGAAATTTTGTACGTTGGAAGGGACAATGATGTTCTTTTCCAATGTACAAATTCTTTGGTTAACATGTCGCAATGAAATGAAGTGTTTGGATCAATTGGAATCCAATTTTGGTCGCTTTTTGCAAGTGCCTTACGCACTTTTATGGCTGATGTGTACAGATAAAAAGAAGTGTATGTGTGGAATCTTGTGCATTAGAAGCGACAATCATGTTCTTGTCCAATGTACAATGTCACAGGTTAACAAGTTGTATAAAAATGTAGTGTTCCGATCTATTGGATTCCAAGTGTTCTGTTCCTTTTGTGTTTTTTACAAGTTATTAACAAAAATAAGTGATATGTGTCAACGTAAAGTGAATCGTTTGTATTCGGATCAATTGCAATCCAAATGTTTTCGGTTTATGTTCTTTTTTACAAGTACTTGGCACAAATAAAACAAATGTGTACATACATATAAAGTGATTTGAAATGGTGAAATTTTGTACATTGGAAAGGACGATGATGGTTATGTCCAATGTACAATAACACAAGCGAAAAAAGAAATGTTCGAATTAATTTGAATCCAAATGTATTCGTTCTGTGTCCTTTTCTACAAGTACTTGATACGAAAAAAAAATAAATTTTCAATAAATGAAAAGCCCTACAGCTACAGAATATTTTTCAAAAGAGTTACCATTTTTGTTTTTAATCTAACTGCCTGATGTACAATGTCGACAAGAAATTTTCTTTCGCTTATTTATATTGAAAACAAAAAATTTTCTTATTTTGTTTTTGTTTTCAATATAAACAAGCGAAGGAAATTTTCTTGTCGACATTGTGAATCAGGCAGTTAGTTTAAAAACAAAAATGGTAACTCTTTTGAAAAATATTCTGTAGCTGTAGGGCTTTTCATTTATTGAAAATTTACTTTTTTTTCGTATCAAGTACTTGTAGAATAGGACACAGAACGAATACATTTGGATTCAAATTAATTCGAACATTTCTTTTTTTTAATAATAAAATTGTTTATATTATTTTTATTTACATACTTATGTGAACGTCAACAAGAAAACCAGGAAGAATCTGAACGAAATATAGCTGTTACAAAAACCTTACTCGATCCAAAAAATTCTAAACTGAAAAGATAAGAAATGTATTTAAAAAGGAAAAATGTTCGCAAAGAAAACAACTTTGGACTTTGATGGCATAAGTAAATGAATATTTATTTCTTTGAATAAAATTACAATTAAAAAAATATATTTACTTATAAAATACTTCTTTTTTAATTGTAATTATTAGAAATCAAAAGTTATTAAGAAAAATGCTAATTAATTATAGTAGTAAATATTCTAATTTTGTTTTTTAGTTTAAAAATTTTGAAATTTATTTTAGTGCAGAGTTCTTTTTGTAACAATTTACGATGATTTACAAATAAACATACATTTATACAGATACTAAAAAATTAAAAATAAGAAAACAATTAAAAAATTTAAGATATAACTTCTTCTTTTAAGATTTCTTACTACAAATTCGGGTGAGTATACGCTTAAGAAATCTATAGAAATCGCTCAAAAATTTTAATATTTTAAATTTTTTTAGACAAGACGCTTTCTTGTATGGTAAAAACTGCACATAAATTGGTTTAACTAAATTTTGTTGTATTTTGAGTTGATACTCTTTTGTTGAAAAAAGATTTTACAAATTGTATTGAAATTAGAACGCAAGCTCAAAATAATACAAAAAAAAAATTAAAATTAGTAACTTAAAAAAAATTTAGCGCAGTTTACAATGGATTTGTTTATTTTTTACTTGGAAAAATAGAGAAATTTTTTAAACATTTTGATGTTTTAAATTTTAAAAACTAACAGCCTTATGTATAAAACAAAGCACTCAAATTTGTTTTTATTTTCAATATAAATAGACAGACGAAAATTTTTACTTGTTTTCTATAAACATGCAGTTACTAAGAAAAATTTGTGTGAAAATTTGTTTTTAAAGCCCTTTATAAAGCCTTGACAATTTTTATAAATAAGGCTGCTAGTTTTTAAAATTTTTATTATTATTATTTTTTTTAGATACGTATATTTATTTATTGTATCTTCAAAAATGAACTAACAATAAGTATTCGAATCTTAAATAAATTGCCAAATACGCAGGGAAGTACTTAACAAAACTCGAAACCCATCCCATTTATTTATCATTTATTAATCTAATCCCCTTGCTCGTAACATCTTGAATTTTACGGGACACATCCGCTTAAAAAAGAGAGACACTACGGCGCTAATACTCAATATTCCAGATGTAACTGCTTGTAATTTATTTTTTTCCTTAGCACAACTTTTATGTAGCAGTAACTTACTATCAGTAAGCTTATTTCCGACATTGGTCGGGCTTAATAACTATACTTAGATTTAAGACTTTAACACTTATTGTTGGTTCATATTTGAAGATACAATAAATAAATATATGCCACAAAAAAAATATTAAATCTAAATATAATTATTAGGTCCGACCAGTGTCGGACATAAGCTAGTGATAGTAGTAAATAATACATAAGAGTCGTGCATAGCAAAAAAATAAAAGTATTTTCAAGCAGCTTCATCTGGAGTGTTAAGTATTAGAGCCCTTGTGTACCTCTTTTTAAAGCGGATGTATCCAGTAAAGTTTAAGATATTAAGAGCAAGCGGATTAGGGTTCGACTCGAGTTTTGTTAAATATTAGCTGCGTATGTTGCAATTTCTTCAGTCAGTTGTGGCATATTTAAATCAAGATGTTAATTTCAGTTTTTGTACCATGGAGCCGATGTTATTAACCGTAAAATTTTGTTTTGCCTACGTTGGATTTTTTCTATGTTTGAAGCTCAAACAGTGCCCCATAGCTGAATTCCGTAGCACCATATAGGTTTCAAAAGCGACCTGTATATCAAAAGGTTACAATCTAGACTCAGGGTGAAATTTCTACCAATCAGCCAATGTAACTGAGTTAATTTTAGTTTAATTTGTATTAGCTTAGATTCAATGTGGTGTTTCCATGTAATTCATAAGTCAAGGAGTATACCAAGTATTTCACATGTGAGTCTTGAGAAACCATTTCATTATTTATTCTAATAGGAGAACAAGTATCTTTTCGTAGGGGTAAATGATACCTGAACACATTTCTGTGTGTTTACATTTATTCTCCATAAGCTTAGCCATAGTTCCAGCTGGGTAATATGTTACTGAATATATCGAGATGCCTCGTGAGAGTTTTCGCTCATACTAGGGCAAGTGTACCATCGGCAATTGTAGTAGTGAGGATGTTACTGCTCACAGGCATATCACTAGTATAAATCAAATACAAAACTGGCCCCAGTATACTCGCCTGTGACACACCGGATGAAATATATTCGGGTATACCCATGAAGTCTCCTTCCACGACAGTGAACTTCCGTGCAAGAACATAACTTTGCAAAAGATAAAGAATGTTTATTGGTAGGTATGTCTTCAATTTTAAAATTGGCCTTCATGCCCCACTGTATCAAATACCTGAGAAACATCAATAAAGAGGGCTGAACAATATTTCTTTTATTAAATTTTTCTTCTTATAAATTGATCCAATCTATGCGTTTTTTCAATGTTGCTATGGCTGCCTTCTAAAACCAAACTGATGATCCGGTGTGCACGGATTATTAGTTAGAATTTGGGACAATTTTATCATGAGTAGCTTTTCGAAGAGCTTTGACATGATTGACAGTAGACTTATTGGCCTGGATTTGGAATCATTTTGACCTTGGCAAGCTTCCAGTGTTGTGGATAGTACTCAAGTCGTAAAATCGCATTAAAATGAATAAAAGGATTCTAATTGCAATACGAGACAACTTCATCAGCATCTGATTACTAATTTATTAAACACCCGCAGCTTTCTTTGGGTTGATTTCAGCAATTAGTTTTTATACATCACGCATGGAGGGGGAAGACCAACTACACACGGCAAATCAACAACGCTCGTACATGCGTTTGGGGTAAATACGGATTTTAAATGCTCAGAATATATGTAATTTTTTTCAGTATCGCTTCTTGCCCAACCTCCGATAGAAGTGCGTAGAGGTGGTTTTAACTCAACGGGTGTTTTGAGCTTTCTCGCAGCGCGCCACAAAGAGTAATTAGATGCTGGTGTGACATCGAGGTTTTCCAGCTATTTCTTAAGAGATGTAGTTTTTTCAGGTGCAAGCAACACTTGAAGTCGTTGAGTGCACTCTTTAAACAGGATTTTATGTTGGGGTGATCTGTGTTGTTGCCATTTCTTTCTACCTCTTCATTTTTCATATACGAGACGTTTAATAACCGTAGAATAAATTCTATGAAACCCAGCCTACGGGTGGGAGGTAGTAGCATGTTCAGCAGCCTGCTTAATATTTCCGTTAAGATTTTCAATATTAGATTCAATATCGTCGGATGTTCTTAGTGTTATGTTTTCCGTGCAATGAATAGTAAGATATTTTTTGAATCTCAGCCAATTAACACGATTGATCATCTTCACATATGGGTGAGGTAAATCACTTCTGTCTACTCTTTGTCAGCGTTAAAGGACAATTAAATTTTAAAATTTTTATTTCTCAAATTGTGTTACTTCATACTAATAATATGTTTTCATTAATAAGGTATATGTTTATCTTATGAAGGTTACTCGCCTATGGCTTTTATTTGATGTTCTAGATGATTTATTTTTCCAATTTTATTAAAGTTCAGCGTATTGTGCATATATTTCTGATATTTTTAAGTGCGCTTTATTTACCTGTCAGACAAAGTGTACCTATCAGTTGATCACTCAGTCTCTCTTTTTAATAATATTTTTCTTTTAATGTGTCACTACTATTTTATCAGATTTTACTACTTGAAAAAGAGAATATTTGTCTAATTTTTAAAAGTATTCATATATACATATAGGTAAATATATATATGTATCTATAGAAAAATTACTTTATCTACAAAGAAATACATGTTTAATAATAAACTATTCTAGAAAATCGATCTCAAATAACTCAGTTACCTCCACCATCAATTCACCGTCGGTGTTTTCATAGTGTCAGAAACATTAGAATATCTATATTTGAGAGAATTTTTACATCGAGTTTTTCTACATGAGGTTTGCTGGTTGACCTCCTTGAAGTTACTGTCGACGTAGGCTGGGTTGTATCACATTCAGATGTAATCATTTCTTACTTAAAAAAGGTCCTCATCACCATCAACCATATCTGTATACATTTCATTCATGAGTTGGGTTGATCCAGATACAATTGCTGTCTACAGATTAATGATTAGAAACAAGTTTCTCATCACCTTCTAACAGAGAGTCCGACATGTAGTGGTGTTTCAATTAAAAATCTATACTATTAGAATTTACGATTTCGCTCTTTTTATTCTTTTACAAAGTAGATACATATTTATGTATTTCATTTAGCACAGTCATAAAATTTCTTTGCTTACAAATTTTTTTTTTTTTTTTTAGTACATATATTTATTTATTGTATCAAATATGAACTAACAATAATTATTCAAATCTTAAATCTAAATATAATTAATTAGGCCCGACCAGTGTCGGACATAAACTTAGTGATACATAGTTATTAATAATACATAAGTCGTGATAAGCAAAAACAAAAGTATTTTCAAGCAGTTTCTTCTGGAGTGTTGAGTATTAGAGCCCTTGTGTCCCTCTTTTTTAAGCGGATGTGACCAGTAAAATTCAAGATATTACGAGCAAGCGGATTAGGATGAGACTCGAGTTTTGTAAGATATTTGCCTGTGTATTTGCAATTTCTTCAGTTACTTGTGGCATATTCAAATCACGATGTAAATTTGAATTTCTTATGTACCATGGAGCCGATGTTATTATCCGTAAAATTTTCTTTTGCCTTCGTTGGATTCTCTCTATATTGGAAGCTGAAGCAGTGCCCCAAAGGTGTATCCCGTAGCACCATATGGGTTTCAAAAGCGACTTGTATATTAAAAGTTTACAATCTAGACTGAGGGTTGAATTTCTACCAATCAGCCAATGTATCTGAGTTAGTTCAAGTTTCATTTGCGCTAGCTTAGAGTCAATGTGGTGTTTCCATGTAAGCCTTCGATCAAGGTGTATACCAAGGTATTTCACTTGTAAGTTTTGAGGAACAATTTGATTATTGATTGTAATGGGGGAACAAGTGTCTTTTCGTAGGGTAAATGTTACCTGAGCACACTTCTGTTCGTTTAAATTTATTCTCCACCTGTTTAACCATAGTTCTAGCTGGGTAATATGTTGCTGAAGATATCGGGAAGCCTCGTGAGGGTTTTCGTGCATACTAAGGCAGGCTGTACCATCGGCAAATGTAGATGTGTTAATATTACTGCTTAAAGGCATATCACAAGTATAAATCAAATACAAAACTGGCCCCAGTAAACTCCCTTGGGGCACACCGGATGAGATAGTTTCAGGCATACTCATAAAGTCTCCTTCCACAAGAGTGAATTTCCGGGCAAAAATGTAACTTTCGAATAGATTTAGAATATTTATCTTTAAGTAAGTCTTTAATTTTAAAATTAGGCCTTCATGCCACACTTTATCAAATGCCTGAGAAACGTCAACAAACAGCGGAGAGCAATACTTCTTTTCTTCAAAAGTTTTTCGTATAAATTGAACCAATCTATGAGTTTGTTCAATGGTGCTATGCTGATTTCTAAAACCAAATTGATGGTCCGGTATGCACTCATTATCTGTTAGAATTGGCGACAATTTTATCATGCGTAACTTTTCAGAGCTTTGACATTGTTGACAGTAAACTTATTGGCCTATATGACTCAGCCTTGGTAAGATCTTTGCCCGGCTTTGGAATCATTTTAACCTTGGCAAGCTTCCAGCTGTTTGGATAATATTCCAGACGCAAAATGGCATTAAAAATTAATAACAGGATTCTAATTGCAATACGAGGCAAGTTCATCAGCATCTGGTTACTAATTTCATCAATACCCGGAGCTTTTTTCGGGTTGAGTTCAGCAATTAGTTTTTGTACATCACGCGTCTTAAATTTTATGGGTCGAGGGGGTAGCGCAACTACACTCGGCAAATCAGCAGCACAAGAACATGAGGTTGGGTCAAATACGGATTTTAAATGCTCAGCAAATAATTTACCTTTTTCAGAGTCGCTTCTTGCCCAATCTCCGGTATATGTGCGCAGAGGTGGTTTAAACTCGACGGGTGTTTTAAGCTTTCTAGCAGCGCGCCACAAAGAGTAATTAGACGCTGGTGTGACATCAAGACCTTCCAGATAATTTTTAAGAGATGCAGTTTTTTCAAATGCAAGCAACTCTTGGAGTCGTTTAGTGCATTCTTTAAACCTAGTTTTATGTTGAGGTGATCTGTGCTGTTGCCATTCCCTTCTAGCTCTTCTTTTTTCACACACGAGACGTTCAATATCAGTAGAATAAATTCTATTTAACCCAGTTTGCGGATGGGAGGTAGTGGCATGTTCAGCAGCCTGTTTAATATTTTCATTAAGGTTGGTAATGTTAGATTCAATATCATCGGGTGTTCTTAGCGTAATATTTTCTGTGCAATGAGTACTAAGATATTTTTTGAATCCCAGCAAATTAACACGATTTATCATCTTCACATAAGGATGAGGTAAGTTACTTCTTAATGGGCTACAAATTGAAACGATCGTGGGAGAGTGGTCGGACGAGAGATCTAGAGAAGCTTCAACTTGAATTAAATCCCTAGAAATATTTTTCATGACGCCAAAATCTATAACATCCGGAATTTTTTGTATGTCAGTAGGCCAGTAAGTGGGCTTCCCACTCGAAATGACGTCCAAGCCCATTTTTGAAATTGTGTTGAACAACGCTCGACCTCTGGGTGTGATAAGACGCGAACCCCAGAACGTATGTTTGGCATTATAGTCCACAGCTGTTACGAAACAAGGACGAAGAGATTTGAAGAAATCCTCGTATTGATCTTCAGTAATTGAGAATCTGGGAAGGGAGTAAATTGATGATATTACAAAATTAGTGCAAAAATTTTCAATACAAATATTCGTTGCTTGTAGATGTTCTTCAAAAATGTTGTCAATAATATAATGCTTGAGTCTTGACCTTATTAGAATTGCTGATCCACCGCATGCTCTTCCTCTTGGGTCCTTTGAATCATATAAGGTGTAGCCAGAAATTTTAAAAAGACTTCTCGAAGTCAAATGAGTCTCTGAGACCAACATTATGTCAATATTTTTTCCCGTAAGGAAGTGCTCAAGTTCATTTTTATGTTGGCGAATGCCGTTAGCGTTCCAGAAACATATTTTTAACGTGTTCATGGTTTGTTAACTAATGCTTGAAGCAGTGTATTCTGCATTCGCAGCATTTCTTGCATCATGCTAGTCATATTTGTTGTAAAATTATTTATATATAGTTTGCACCAGATTATCAATAGTAGCTTCAAGGCGATTGAAATTAAAGCTTGAGTTTGTATTTGTTGAATTATTTGGTGGTGAAACATTTTGAGTAGTAATAAAAAAAATTTGTCTTAGCAGCATCGGCATACCATACACGGGAAGTAACTGGTTGGCTCACTTGCGCAATAGTGGCGGATAAAGCGTTTGCTGATTGGGCTGGAGCTAATTTAGGTTTTTGCCCCATAGTCTGTTTGACGAAAGAGTACACAGGACAACCTCTGTAGTTAGCGGTGTGATTACCTCCACAATTGCTGCATTTTTTATCACTTTGATTTTTTGGCTTATTGCAACTAGCAGTGCCGTGTAATTCGCCGCACACAACACAAACAGTAGGTAAATTGCAGTAAGTTTTAGTATGGCCATATTCTTGACAATTATGGCACTGTACGGGTCCAGAACGCTTATGTGGTTCTTCAACTGTTATTTTTCGGTATGCTTACGAAATTGTGTGACATTCCTTTAAATTTGCATGCACGCTTCGGCATGCTTTCAATATTTTTTCTGTAAATTTATTTAATACTCATACAGATACAGATATAAAGTAAGATCTGCTTATATTGCATTTTACAATTTATGTATGCTTCAGCATGATTCCAGTTGAAGTCCATATTTATTCAGTATGTTTGTTTGATACTAATTCATATACATATACATTCTTAAAGATTGGAAATCTAAGCCCAATTTATGTAGTTTATCTATATTTTCAAAAGATTTGATAGCTATAGAAATGAATAGAGTGAAGATCTATTATAATAGCCCATGGGCATATTTTAAAATTTCGCTTGCTAGAGCTTTCGAAATGGAAAATATAAAATTTTCACTATAAAAAGTGATAATATTATGTGTTATTGAATATTACTTACTTTGAACGCTTAAGTTTTCATACAGGCCAACAAGTTTAGTGAATTTCCAGTATATTAAGTTAAATATCTTTTTTAAGACCTATCATTCCTAATCATTCCTTCAAAAATACAAACCAAACTAGATTATTCCTGTTTAATTTTATTTTTTACTTTCATTAAATTTCAACATTTTGTTCATCTTCAAATTATTATATTTAGCAGCTTTTTCTCATGTGTTGAGTTAACTTTAATCGGAAACAGTGAGATGAACTTTTATATTGTATACGAGTACATTAAGTAATTCTTTGTATATTTCAATACACTTATATGAACCATCATCACATAATTCCTTTGATGATCTATTAAATCATTCTACTATTGATACTTTCATATTAAGTAATGTTTAATATTCTACTTATGCATGAATTTTCCAGTGTCTATTAAAAAATTCTTTACAATCATCCATTTGTAAGTTTTTTGGTACTCGTAACATTTCAAAAATATTTTCCACAGCCAAGGTTTTTTTGAGTGCAACTTATATTTTCAACGGTATTGACCATAGAAACTTTGAGAATGAATCATTTACAGTCTACAATAATCAATACTTTCTATTTTCTGTAGAATAGTTTCCCATTTCACCTAAATCAGCTCCATAAAAGATCAACTATTCCTTTCATTACATATCTACAATGCACAAACAATTTTCGAGATTTATTATAGAGTTCGTTTACTAAATTTCTTTTTAAAGACATTGAGTTGTTTTAAAGATTTTTTGGAGAGGGTTGTGATCTACTTGATGCACTTTCAGCTAGTTATACTATCATTTAGTTAATTTTCCAATCTATAAATTTTATCGTTCAGCTGTTCAATTTGTTTTTTCAAAAGATGATTTAATTTTTTAGTATGTGTTTTTTCAATTTTATAACTATCTTCTATCTCCAACTGTATTTCACGTTGTACTCCATCAATTTGCATTTTAATATATTCTTGAATTATATTAATTCCTTATTAATTAATTTGTGCTATAGTTTGTCGATTTGAGTTTCCAGAAACAATTTACTGATAACATCATTCTCCGTCAGTGAATGATGATGATTATCTTTCCATGTATTAGTAGAAATTATATATTTTGTATAGTTTTCAAAATCAAATTTCTCATAGTATTTCCATATTTTCTTATCAATCATTAAAGAAAATAAAGCTACTATTAGAGCCTATATTTGACCATCAACTTGTATTTTTCTTCATTTAGTTTTAGGTTACTATCACCAAACTTTCATTCATTATTCAAACCTTAATGTGGGCCATAGTTTGTATCTAATTCAATACTTCCTTCCAAGACTGATAAATAAGTATAAGTGTCGTCAGAATTGGAAGTCTATGCTTAAAAATCATCTTCATCATCCTCATCATCATTCTCAGTATTAGTATCATTAAATAAGATGTTATAATCAAATATTGTTCCTTCTGAAAGTTTCTTTGGGTACTTGTCGCTATATTGACTGATGGCTTTAAACTTATATTATTTTCAGCTTCTATCTTGATTCTACTTTCTTCTTTCTTGTGAATTCTTTCAATATTTCGAGAACTATTTATGAATTCTTTGAGAGGTTCTGTTATAGGTTTAAATGTATCTTTTGTTGCTCAAATGTATCTATTTCACCAGTTTTTATACTACGAAGCTTTTTCTTCAAGACATTTCTTGTCAACACCAACTGTTTTAAAATTTTCTCATACATGTTTAGCAAATAAAAGGTATCAGCTATTAGATCAGGTCTCAGCTATCAGATCAGGTTATCAGGTAGCTGGTCTGGTTTTCAGATCAGCTTATCAGGACCTGGTCTGGTTTTCAGATCAGCTTATCATGACTTGGTCTGGTTTTCAGATCAGCTTATCAGGACCTGGTCTGGTTTTCAGATCAGCTTATAATGACCTGGTCTGGTTTTCAGATCAGCTTATCAGGACATGGTGTGGTTTTCAGATCAGCTTATCATTACCTGATCTGGTTTTCAGATCAGCTTATCAGGGCCTGATCTGGTTTTCAGATCAGCTTAATAGGACCTGGTCTGTGTTTCAGATCAGCTTATCAGGACCTGGTCTGGTTTTCAGATCAGCTTATCAGGACCTGGTCTGGTTTTCAGATCAGCTTATTAGGACCTGGTCTGGTTTTCAGATCAGCTTATCTGATTCAGATTTGGTTATCAGTTTACAAGTAGCTGACCATTTATAACATTTAGATGAATGCAGTTTAAGGTCAGATGAAAAACGAAAAAGTAAACTTTTATGTAGTCAAATTCTCTTTTTTTATAACGATCATCGCTTAATTCAATATCGTTGCTTATAATCAAAATCCATATTTATCCTTCCTACATGCTTTATATTTGTCCCATCTTACTTAAACATTATAAATACCTTATGATTATCTAGTATCAAATGTTTGGTGATTCTGGTATAAGTTTGACATCAGCAGAATGCATCAACATTCTTATCTCACTACATACAAAAATATGTTTCTCACATGCAACATCGTTAAATATCATATCGGAATTATTTTAGCTTTGTGAGGAGAAATAACAGATTCAGTATCGGTAAATGTGTACTATCCCATTCCTTTAATTAATGAAATTATATAATATCTTTAAGTATCCATATTTAGGTTGATAGAGAGATTTTGAGTATTAATATGTAAATGTTTTCAAATTTTAGTCCATTAAGACTTTTTAGCAAGCCAATCATAACATATTATTATTTTTTTTTTTATAATTTGACAGACCAACTATTTTTGCGCAAATAGAATTTGTCAGAAGGGAACTATGTCTTGTTATTTTAGGTTATTTTACTAACCACATTTGTGTAACTAAATGAATTTTATAAATATTATCTCTTATTATAAAAAAAATTAAATAATACAGCTATACGATATCAGAAAATATTTTTTGAAATCGTGTAGCTGCATTATTTTATTTTTTTTTAATAAGAGATAATGAGCCATACTCACAATCAAAAGAACATAAAACTATCATTTGTTTTGTGTATGATTATACGTCAATATTTATGAAATGCAATTAGTTACACAAATGTGGTTAGTGAAATAAATTATATTTTAACAGCCTTATTTATAAAAATTATTAAGACTTTTCGAAGAAATTTTGATGATTCATCAAACGTTAGTTCAAAAACAAGTCATAGTTCCCTTCTACCAAATTCTATTTGCGCAAAAATAGTTGGTCTGTCAAATTGTAAAAAAAAAATAATATGTTATGATTGGCTTGCTAAAAAGTCTTAATGGACTAAAATTTGAAAACATCTACATATTAATATTCAAAATCTCTCTATCAGCCCAAATATGAATACTTAAAGATATTACATAATTTCATTAATTAAAGGAATGGGATATTACACATTTACAGATACTGAATCTGTTATTTCTCCTAACAAAGCTTAAAGTAATTCCGAAATGATATTTAACGATGTTACGTGTGAGAAACATATTTTTGTATAGGGTGAGATAAGAATGTTGATGCATTCTGCTGATGTCAAACTTATACCAGAATCACCAAACATTTGATACTAGATAATCATAATGTATTTATAATGTTTAAGTAAGATGGGACAAATATAAAGCATGTAGGAAGGATAAATATGGATTTTGTTTATAAGCAACGATATTGAATTAAACGATTATCGTTAAAGAAAAATTAAAAAAAAAGAGAATTTGGTTTCTTTTTCGTTTTTCATCTGACCTAAAACTCCATTCATCTAAATGTTATAAATTGCCAGCTACTTGTAAACTGATAACCCAATTTGAATCAGATAAGCTGATCTGAAAACTAGACCAGGACATTATAAACTGATCTGATAACCAGACCAGCTACCTGATAACCTGATCTGATAGCTGATGCCTGATCTAATAGCTGCTACCTTTTATTTGCTAAACATGTATGAGAAAATTTTAAAACAGTTTGTGTTGACAAGAAATGTCATGAAAAAGAAAAAAAAAAGAAAAAGCTTCGTAGTATAAAAACTGGTGAAATAGATACATGTGAGCAACAAAAGATAAATTTAAACCTATAACAGAACCTCTTACAGAATTCATAAATATTTCTCGAAATATTGAAAGAATTCGCAAGAAAGAAGAAAGTTAAATGAAGATAGAAGCTGAAAATAATACAAGTTTAAAGCCATCAGTCAATATAGCGACAAGTACCCAAAGAAACTTTCAGAAGGAACAATATTTGATTATAACATCTTATTTAATGATACTAATACTGAGAATGATGATGAGGATGATGAAGATGATTTTTAAGCATAGACTTCCAATTCTGACGACACTTATACTTATTTATCAGTCTTGGAAGGAAGTATTGAATTAGATACAAACTATGGCCCACATTAAGGTTTGAATAATGAATGAAAGTTTGGTGATAGTAACCTAAAACTAAATGAAGAAAAATACAAGTTGATGGTCAAATATAGGCTCTAATAGTAGCTTTATTTTCTTTAATGATTGATAATAAAACATGGAAATACTATGAGAAATTTGATTTGAAAACTATATAAAATATATAATTTCTACTAATACATGGATAGAGAATCATCATCATTCACTGACGGAGAATGATAATATCAGTAAATTGTTTCTGGAAACTCAAAACGATAAACTATAGGAAAAATTAATAATACAGCTTAAGGAATTAATATAATTCAAGAATATATTAAAATGCAAATTGATGGAGTACAACGTGAAATACAATTAGAGATAGAAGATAGTTATAAAATTGCAAAACACATACTAAAAATTAAATCATCTTTTAAAAAACAAATTGAACAGCTGAACGATAAAATTTATAGATTGGAAAATTAACTAAATGATAGTGTAAATAACTGAAAGTGCATCAAGTAGATCACAACACACTCCAAAAAATCTTTAAAAACAACTCAATGTCTTTAAAAAGAAATTTAGCAAACGAACTCTATAATAAATCTCGAAAATTTTTTGTTCATTGTAGATATGTAATGAAAGGAATAGTTGATTTTTTGTGGAGCTGATTTAGGTGAAATGGGAAACTATTCTACAGAAAATAAAAATTATTGATTATTGTAGACTGTAAATGATTCATTCTCAAAGTTTCTATGGTCAATCACGTTGAAAATAAAAGTTGCACTCGAAAAAACCTAGGCTGTGGAAAATATTTTTGAAATGTTACGAGTACCAAAAAACTTACAAATGGATGATTGTAAAGAAGTTTTTAATAGACACTGGAAAATTCATGCATAAGTAGAAGATTAAACATTACTTAATATGAAAGCATCAATAGTACAATGATTTAATAGATCATCCAAAGAAATTATGTGTTAAGAATTTAGCATTAATGGTTCATATAAGTGGATTGATATATATATATATATATATATATATATATATATATATAAAGATTTACTTAGTGCTTAAAATAGAAAAGCTCATCTCACAATTAAAATGTTTGCAATTAAAGTTAACTCAACAAATGAGGAAAAGGTGGAAAATACAGTATACAGTAATTTGAAGATGTAGAAAATGTTGAAATTTAATGACGATATAAATAAAATTAAAAAAGGAAAAATCTAGTTTGTCATGGTTTTTTTTTTTTGAAGGATTGATTAGGGATGTTAGGTCGTAGGAAAGATAATTAACTTATTGTACTAGAATTCTCTAAACTTGTTGGTCTGTATGAAATATTGTGAAAACGTAAGCGTTCAAAATGAAGTTTAACACAGTGCAATATTCAGCAACACATCGTATTATCACTTTTTATAATAGAAGTTGTACATTTTCCATTTCGAAAGCAGTAGCACACAAAATTTAAAAATGTGAATCTGGGCTTATTATAATAGATCTTCACTCTGTTTATTTCTATAGCTATCAGATCTTTAGAAAATATAGATAAACTAAGCAAATTAGACTTTGATATCCAATCTTTAAGAATGTACATGTGTATGAATAGGTATCAAACAAACTTACTGAATAAATATAGACTTCAACTAGAATCAAGCTGAAGCATGCATAAATTGTAAAATGTATTGTAAACAGATCTTACTTTATATGTGTATCTGAATGAGTATCAAAAAAATTAAAGAAAAAAATATTGGAAGCATGCCCAAGCATGCATAATTTAAGAAAATTCCTCACGTCATACAATTTTGTAAGCAAAGAATTTTTATGACTTTGTGGGAAATGAAATACATATGTATCTACTCTGTAAAAAATTCAGAAGAGTGAATTCTTAAATTCTAATAGTATAGATTTTTAATTGAAACACCACTACATGTCGGACTCTCGCGTCACTATCGATAGAAGCATGCTAAGGCATGCATGCTAGCAAAATATATAAATCTGTTAGAAGGTGATGAGAAACTTGTTTCTAATCATTAATCTGTAGACAGCAATTGTATCTGGATCAACCCAACTCATGAATGAAATATATACCTATATGGTTGATGGTGATGAGGACCTTTTTTAAGTAAGAAATGATTACATATGAATGTGATACAACCCAGCCTACGTCAACAATAACTTCAAGGGGGTCAACCAGCAAACCTCATGTAGAAAAACTCGATGTAAAAATTCTCTCAAACATAGATATTCTAATGTTTCTGACACTATGAAAACACCGACGGTGAATTAATGGTGGAGGTAACTGAGTTATTTGAGATCGATTTTCTAGAATAGTTGATTATTAAACATGTATTTCTTTGTAGATAAAGTAATTTCTCTATACATACATACATATATTTACCTATATGTATATATGAATACATTTAAAAATTATACAAATTTTCTCTTTTTCAAGTAGTAAAATCTGATAAAATAGTAGTTATACATCAGAAGAAAAAATAAATAAAACAAGAGTCTGACTGTCCAACTGATATATACAGCCTATCTCACATGAAGACAAAGCACACTTAAAAATATCAGAAATATATGCACAATACGCTGAACTTTAATAAAAGGAGAAAAACAAAAACATCTAGAACATCAAATAAAAGCCATAGGCGAGTAACCTTCATAAGATAAACATATACCTTATTAATGAAAACATATCAGTATGAAGTAACACAATTTGAGGAATTAAAATTTTAAAATTTAATTGTCCTTTAACGCTGACAAAGAGTAGACAGATATGTTGACATAGAAAGTCATCTTGTATACTTGTATAGAGGAACCGTTGAGAGGCCATACCTAAATTGTAAGAAAACGATTTCGATTTCTTACAATGTTTCTGAAGAAAACAAGTTTCCTCATTATGATTTAACTAATTTAAAAGTACATTTAAATTCAGTCTCATATCCAAATGATGATGATCTTATCATAAAAATTAAAAATAAACGTTATGCAATTCTATATTATATGTACTCGTATCTAAGATTCCAACAAAGCTGTTATATGAAAGAATCTCAAGCACTTCCAAATGCGCTAAAGTTTAAGATAAAAGTTCCTTTTATTCAATAGCGGCCCAATTGATATAGAAATTTAATATGAAACAGCAAGCCAGGACCTCAGCTACTGCATTTTTACTGATGATCGAATAATAGAAAGTCCGAAAAGTCTTATAAATTAAGTAATATGAATGAAAAAATGGTTTTAATAGACGAGTATGGTTTCGAATGATTTTCATTACAAAAAGAAGTAGCGGATGCTTTTAACAATAATGAGTATAACAATTTCATTATAAAACCACCATTTGATTTTAAATGTTTATCAATAAAAAAGGAAAGAGAAGCAAAGTGGTTAACAAAAAACTATCCTCACCCAAGCTGGACTGCTGGATCAGTTTCATTTCAAAGCGTTTGTCATTTTTTAAAAGCCAATGTAACATGTTCTAAAATATAGGTAAAAGGTGAAGAAAAAAGATGATAGTTGGAAAAAATTTTACACCGAAAAACTTCTAACGTTGAGTATATAGGCTACATCAACTTTAAACAAATGGAAATAAAATATATTAAATATTTATACTATAGTTGCTACAACTAGATAGGAATTAAATTTTACTTAAAACAGAAACTCCTCACAAACTTTTAAATAAATAAAAAAACTATGGAGATATTTCACATCTATACACAAAAGACCAGGCGAATATTTACAACAGCAACAACAAAAGACCGCACATGACAAAAAAATGTATTCAAACAGGGAGCCCCAGACATATTTGTATGTACATACATACATACATAAAATCAATTTGTAGATCTATATGTACATATGTACACATATTATCAAATTTCTTACCCATGCTCAAGTATTTATTGGATTTTAACAATCACACTTACATATCTACATCATGAAAACATACAAAAAGTTGTCCAAGCTATTGACGCTTGAAGACAAAAGTCGAAGAAGACAAATGTACTTAAATAAAGAAAATTAGTCCTTATTTACACTATGCAGGTCTTATTGTTAAGCTGATTAGTTTGACGGATAGAGAGACGAGGAGAACAGTAACGTTTCTTTTCCCCTCGTCCCTCTTTCCTAACAAACTAATCAGCTTAGCAATAAGACTTGCTTAGTGTAAATTAGGACTTATCACAGACCCGTCAAACTCTATCGTGAATACACACATACACATACAAAATCGCCACGATCGTACACAAGAATTTTGCAAAATCTGAAATTAATATTTATACAAATATAAACAAATTTCTGACCGACAGACTTTAACACTGGACAAATTTAAGCTTGATAAAATATAAAGACATCTCATCCTCCAATATGAAAAACATACTAGGATTAGGGAAGTTCAGATATATGATAATATTTTCTAGCAAAATATTTTCATATGAGAAATAATTTATTTCTACGTACATATAAATACTAGGGTGAGAAAATCACATACACAAGCACATACTAAAATTCATCTACGAAAAAGTAAACCTATTTCAACAACGCCCCACCCCTCACAAATCACAGTCAGCCTAAAGTTCTTACAGATATACATACATACACGACATCTCAAGGTAACATACAATCTATCAATCTCAACAACCTAAAGCACTATCAGCCTTAAACTCCTACAGACATACATGCACAAAAATTCTTACAGACATATAAACACCCAAATTCCAAAATATAGATACATATTACAATAACACCCCCTCGCCTACCGAAAATCAAGGACAGCCTTAAACTGCTACATATACATACATACATATACATACACATAGGCACATTCTATCTATCTATCACAACAAGACCCTCCCCTAACTCAAATCACAATCAGAGTTAAACTCCTACGAACATACGTATACACAGATTCCCACGGATACGTATTACATGAACACTCTCACCTCGCCTTTCATAAATCACAGACAGCCTCAAACTCTTACAGCCATACATAAATACATACATGTAAACAGATTCCCACGGATACATATTACAACAAGTCCCCGCCCTCCACCAGTCGATCTTCCTTAAATACACCCCGCCCCCCACCAAGCACAGCTTGGCTTAAATTCCAACAAGCATAAACCTCACCGAATTCCCACGGTTACATATTACAAAATACCCTCACCTACCCAAATCACGGTCAGCCTTAAGGTCTCACAATCTAGACACACACCGCCCTCCACCAATCACAGCGAGACTTCAATTCCTACAGCTAGACACACCCACAAATTTTCCGTCGGCATTAGGAAAAATCATTGCTATGATTTTCCCGACGGCATTTGAAAAAAATAAACATGTTTTCACGTCGGCATTTGAAAAAAATAAATATGTTATCCCGTCGACATTAGAAAATCATATACATATAAAAGTCTCAAAACTATAAACCCCTTAATGTATTCCCACAAAATATTCCGCGCACAAGTACCCACGGTCATACATACATACATACATACATATATACATACATACAAACATACATACACTTAATATAAACAAAAAACAGTTAATGTAAACAAAAAGCACTTAATGTAAACAAAAAAACATCAAAGCGCACCGAAAACACAATTTCTCAAATTTCAGAAAAATTTCACAAATTTCAGCAAAATTTTAAAATTTTTTTGCCCAGTTCCCTACTACTCTTGTCGCACACTTACATTTGCAACAACAACAACAAAATATGGAAATTTGTTTTTGTTTTTAATGTAAGCGTGCGATAAATCGAACGTTGCCGACATCGTGAAATTGGCATTTAGTGTCGTTTGATTTCTCATTGTGAGACTTAGTTTTTCGTATTGTTTGTTAATTAATATTTATAGAAATGGATAATCGCAAAATTATTCAATTGGCTAGTGCCACCGCGTGTTTATCAATAATAAGAAAAAAATTAAGAAAATCTAAAAAACAGCAAAGAAAGTGGTGGAAAAGACCAGGCGCGCTACCAAAGGATTTTATTGTGCTCTGCATTACAGTTTATGGAATTTAGTGACGTTCGTTAACAATTCTATAAGGGTTGGGGCAACAAACTTAAATACATACATACATATGTATGTTTTTTTTAACATTATTGCAAAGCATAATAAAAAGGAAAATGCCACTATTGACGCGTTCATTGACAATGTCACCAGAAATACGCTAGAATTGTTGTCTCTAACGTATCTCTACTCGCGCATTAAAGGCAAATTATTGACATTTCAACTAAAGCAATTGTAGCTAGAGAAAATAGTGTTGCTATAGAGACATATGGTTCTAGGCTGACTAGAGGGCACGTACTTATTTACTTACATGATTCAGCATATATAGAAGGTTTTTGCCTTAATTTCATAAAAAAAACTTATAAAACTTTGGTCGCCACTAGTTTTTAAATATATTTTCATAATTTTTTCCCATTTTTCTAGTGTTTAGAAAAATTTATTTTTTTTGTTATTGTTTGTTTTTGAAACAGCTGATTGATTTTCTGTGTGCCCAAACTAGCACGAAGAAAAAGTACGGGCTGTTTCGTGCAAGAAGAAGATGAACATTACTCTCACAAAACTTCTCTCATTTACCCAATTTTCGAGTACAGGAACGCTTTTCGTGCAAACTGGGATCCCGCGGGATCCCAATGTAGAGTAATAAAACACACATATTATTTTTGCGTCTGCAGTGCTGCCAACTTATTCACACAACTGTCTTCATCAGATACATAAACAGTTTTGTGTGGTAATGCCACACAACGAAAAATATCGGAAATGACAACCGTTGCCACTAGTTCCCACTGCTATTTTTGCCATATTTGTCACAAATGCCACAGTGTGTACTACGCACACGGAGAATAAGCACGAAATTTTTACGAAAATAATATTCGGAGTATACTGTGACGACCAAAGTCACCATTTCGTTTTGGCCCACAATGTTTGGTTGATTTACCCGTTAATATTATTCCTATTTTGCTTTGTACAAATTATTATTAAATTACAATGAATTATACGTTTATTTGCCTGTTAATATTATTCCTACTTTGCTTTGTACAAATTATTATTACATTACAATGAATTATACATTTATTTTATTATAAAAAGTATTCATTTTATTTAAGAAAGTTTATATATTCTCCCTTTTAATAGCGATATCAAATTTTAAATATCTGTTTAAAAGTTAACGGAAATGTCGACATCACATACTGCACAAATACACAACGCTGAGTATACTACCATGCATGATAAATATGCAGTCTTCATCAGATGATAAAACATATGGAGTATGCAATACAGGCATTTGTGTGGTTGTGTACTTGTGTGTGTTGTCTGACACAAGTATAAAAGGGCGAGCATTCGTTGTATCACTGATTAGTTGGTTGGCAGCAAGCGCTGGCGAAAGAGGTAATAATAGAGATAGGACACTGCTCTACTATTAAGCTTTTGTTAGCAAATTTGAGGCTACTGACTAAGAGATAAGTTTTTTTTTTATTTTGATTTATTTATAAGTGGGAGAGGCTGCCTTTGGGAATTAGGACACTTTTTCCCAAAAGGTGAATCAATACACTTGTAAATGAAAATTGATATATTTGAGAGAGATTTTAAGTTTCTCTATTTCTTTTTGTCTCGTTGGTTTTGAGTATTTTTATTTATAAGTGGGAGAGGCTGCCTTTGGGAATTAGGACACTTTTTCCCAAAAGGTGAATCAATACACTTGTAAATGAAAATTGAGATATTTGAGAGAGATTTTAAGTTTCTCTATTTTTTTTTGTCTCGTTGTTTTTGAGTATTTTTATTTATAAGTTGGAGAGGCTGTCGTTGGGAGTTAGGACACTTTTTCCCAAACGGTGAATCAATACACTTATAAATAAAAGTTGAGCTAATTAGAATAATCAGATTTTGTTTCTCTTCTCACGAGTGGAAAAGACCTTTGGGAATTAGGACACTTTTTGCCAAAGGCTAATCTACTTTGAGATTGTGGAACCAAATCTGAAGAGAACGTTTGCGGGTTTTTTTTAGAGAACAACGTACTCGCGTGTTTTTTGTTGTCTCATGTAAAATTTTAGTTTCTTATTTTTTTTGTGTCTTTTTTTTTGTGACACAATTTGGTAGCTATAATACATTTTCCATTCTTTGTATTAAATAAAGAAATATTATTATTACTATTAACCGAACCTGGTGTACTCGTTTCATTTTCGTCGAAGTAACCAAGAGAAGGTACGTTACATTCTCCATTTAATCTACACGACTCTGGACTCCGCTGAGCCTACCCTAGCCACCAGCGAATCCGTGTCGTTACATTTGGCGCCCGAGCAGGGACTTATTTGTCCATTAAAAAAAAAAAAAAACAAAAAGGGATTACAAACATTGTTTAAATGGTTTCCAAGTTTTAATTTTACAATCGGTAAATTCTCGTGTTCCATTTAAACAGTGTACTTTCCCATCGAAATTATTAAAAATTAAACAAAATAATAAAATAAAAACTTTTTTTTTTCCTTCAATATTTAAAGGATAAAATAAACAAAAGCAATAAATAATTAAATAATAAACCAAAAAAAAAAAAAAATATAAAAATAAAAAAATAAAATAGGAATAGAAAAATTAATTTTTTTTTAAAATTATTTTACTATAAATAATTCTTTTATATTTTGATAGTTCTTATTTATATTCGATAACGTATTACCAACCAAAACGAGACCTTTTTTTTTCTACGAACCCAGCAGTCTCCCGGGGCGAATTCAACATATTAAAAACATCGTGGGTATACTCCCTTAAAAAGGAGGAGCTTACAAGCTACTTGGCACAATGTGGGGAAAGCACCACCGGAACAGTGGAAGAACTGAGGAAGCGGTTGGCAAAACATTTGACCCTTGATCACGAGGAGGCACAGATCAATAAATTTTTAGCTTGGCAGGCCAGTCATGACGCCAGCGCTACCACATCTACAGACATACGGCTGCTGCCGCCGGAAGAAGGTAATGATAAGATGCGTGCCTCCCCTACAAAAATGGATCTTCCAGGCCCATCCAGTAAATCACTACTCCCTAGTGCCACCTCAAATGAACGAGTAGCTGCCATTGAGCTGGTACGGAAATGGGGTCTGAGATACGATGGTGGAAAAGATCCCCTAGGATTCATCGAACGAGTGAAGGAACTAGCCGGTATGTACGAAATCGAACTTATAAATGTGTTACGGGTCATGTCAGAGCTCTTACGAGATAAGGCACTAATATGGTTCCGAAACAACAACAAACAGTGGGACCAGTGGACAACTTTTAAGCGAAGCTTCTACAATTTCTTTTTGCCACCACGTTATTTCGAAAAATTGGACGACGAAATTCGTAAGAGGGTGCAGCGACCACGGGAGGCCTTCAAAGATTATGTGTTGGCCTTACAAGACCTGATGAGTCATGCTCAACTTAATACCGAAGAAAAACTTGAGCGAATTTTCCGAAATGCCCAGCCAGACTACCAGTGGTATATTCGTCGGAAAGATTTTGCTAACCTGGACGACTTGATTACACTGGCAGCTGATCTTGAAAGTATTCCTGCCACGCCACATCACGTCCGAGGGGAACAACATCGCTCGATAGTCAGCCTGGTACAAAAGCCTAGACACTTGCGCGCACCAGCATGTACAGTACGAGTTTCTCACGTCCAAGACAACAATACGGAACTCATGTGGGAAGATGAAAAGGTGAAAGCGGTACTTCAAGTCGAGAGCTGCTCCGTTGCAGGCATCATAGATACCGGAGCCACCCGTAGTTTCATCACACCTGAGTTAGTAAAACAATTGTTCCGTAAGCCACCATATATGCCTGTGGAAATAGAAGTGCTACTGGCCGATGGGTCAAAGAACATCATCTCCGAAGCAGTGCAATGTAAGGTAAAGCTTGGAAATCAAAACCGTCTTCACGAGTTCTTAGTGATGAGAGCGGCCACTGAACCAATGATACTGGGGGTAGACTTCCTTGCAGCATTCAACACCAAAATCCAATGTGCAGGACTGTCAGCGCAAGCGAGACACACACCGGACGAAAAGGAAAACAAGGTAAGCAAAATAAATTCCAGATTAGTGCGCAGGCGAATTGCTACCATACGCACCATGCAAAAACCTACTCTAGAGGAACGAATTCAGCAGTTTTTGAACACGGAACTGCCAAAATTCCAACAAATTAAGGGGCTATCGTCTGCCGCCACACATCGTATTGTAATGAAGGATGAACGGCCAATAAAAATTCGATATGCTCCCAGAAACCCTGCCATGCAGGCTATAAATGACGACGAAGTCAATAAATTGCTAGAAAAGGGGTGCATTGAGCCATCGCACAGTCCATTTAGTTTTCCCATAACACTGGTAAGGAAAAAGGATGGAACATGGCGCACCTGCATGGATTTCCGTCAACTTAATGCCAGGTCAGTAGCAGACACGTATCCACTACCAAGAATTGACACTATCCTCGACAGACTCCGCAATGCAAAGTTCATTAGTAGTCTTGATCTTAAAGATGGCTACTGGCAAATTCCGATGGAGGACGGCAGTAAGAAATACACCGCATTCGCAGTCTCTGGCAGAGGACTCTACCAATGGAAAGTAATGCCATTCGGGTTGCATTCCGCCCCAGCAACTTTCCAACGGGCTCTAGACAGTGTCATCGGGCCAGATATGGAACCATTTGCTTTCGCTTATTTGGACGATATAATCGTTATCGGCTCCAACTTTGAAGAACATTTACAAAATTTGAAGGAGGTATTTCGGAGACTCAGGGCAACCAACCTGCGAATAAATGTGGACAAATGTAAGTTCTTTCAAGCCGAAACGAAATACTTAGGGCATATAGTGACTAGAGATGGCATCAAAACGGACCCGGAGAAAACAGCAGCAGTGGCACAGATGCCGATCCCAACCAACACGAAAGAAGTTCGTCGATTCCTGGGTGTTACTTCGTGGTATAGACGTTTCGTACCAAATTTTGCACAGATTTCGCAGCCATTGACACAGATGTTGAAGAAAGGCAAACACTGGAAGTGGGGCGAAGAGCAACAAGAAGCTTTCGATACACTGAAAGCAAAACTAACTTGCGCTCCCATATTAGCCTGCCCAGATTTCTCAAAGCCGTTCACGCTGCAAACTGATGCGAGTGACATTGGATTAGGAGCCGTCTTAACTCAAGAATTTGAAGATGACGAACAAGTAATCGCCTATGGGAGTCGACACCTGAATACAGCCGAGAAAAACTACTCGGCGACTGAAAAAGAGTGCCTGGCTATCGTTTGGGGAATACGCAAGATGCGCCACTACCTTGAGGGCTACGAGTTCAAAGTAGTCACAGATCATCTGGCTTTGAAGTGGCTAAATTCCAACAATAATCCGACAGGTCGGCTGGCGAGATGGGCGCTAGAATTGCAGCAATATAAATTTACCATCAGTTATCGGAGAGGTAAGCAAAATGTAGTAGCAGACGCTCTTTCTAGGTACCCATTCGAAAAGGTCAACTTGGCACATACCACACCCGGGTCCTCATGTAAATGGCTGGAAGGCAAGATGAACGCCGTGAGTCAACAGCCAGAGAATTTTGATGATTACTCTATCGTGGAGGGACACCTTTATAGATATATCAACCGAGAAGTTAATGACGAAGACTCCACTCCGTGGAAATTGTGTGTGGCCAAACCAGCCAGAGCTCAAGTGCTAAATGAAGCTCACAATCAACTCACTGGAGGCCATTTAGGCGTTAGAAAAACTCTAAATAAAATTGCCAGCCGCTACTACTGGCCAGGTATGGCCCACGATATTAAGAAATACGTCCGAAGCTGCGACATTTGTCAACGATATAAAGTGGCCCAGCAAATGCCAGCGGGAAAAATGCTAACACAAGTACCTGAAGAACCATGGTCACAGCTGTGTGCAGATTTCATTGGTCCGTTGCCGCGGACTCGACATGGTAACTCGATGCTGCTCGTGTTCTTCGATAGTTTTTCCAAATGGTGTGAACTGGTCCCTCTACGGAAGGCAACAGCAGAGGGAGTAGTAAAAGCGTTGCGAGAACGCATCGTGGCACGGTATGGAGTACCAAAGACTTTCCGTACGGACAATGGGACCCAATTCACCGCACAGGTTCTAAAAAAATATTTAAAAGACGTTGGAGTCACCCAGCAATTCACAGCACCCTACACGCCCCAAGAGAACCCCACCGAGAGGGCCAATCGAACAATTAAAACAATTATTTCACAATTCGTCAAGGAGAAGCACAGTACGTGGGATGACTTACTGCCCGAAATCATGTTGGCCATCAACACCAGCACTTCTGAAACGACTGGTTATACTCCAGCATTCCTGACACAAGGTAGGGAGCCACGTTTACCTCGAGCCCTCTACGATCAAATGACTAGAGGCACTGGGGCCCGAATCGTTGAGCCCGATGAACGTGCAAACGAGCTGCAAGACATATTTGTAATAGTCCGGCGCAATCTCGCTAAGGCTGCCCAGAAACAAAAACATCACTACAATTTGCGGCGTCGTGAATGGAAACCCAAAATAGGGGATCGGGTACTAGTACGACTGCACCCATTGTCGAAAGCAATTGATAATTTTGCCGCCAAGTTGGCACCTAAGTTCGGGGGACCTTATGTCATCACGGGATTTGTGTCCCCCGTCATAGTCAAACTGAGTAGAGTAGATAGTAGCGAAAAGCGCACTGCGCATCTTAGTGAACTGAAACTCTTTGTAGAACAGCCAGAGTAATCGATTTTTTTTTTCTTCGGTCTACCGTAGAATAACTGAGAAGAAAATAATAAAGGGGAATCAGCCAAGACGCTAAGAAGAGAAGTCCAAAATGAATGACGAGCGCAAGAAATGGGAACAATCCATTCAGAATTTTCGGCGCAGACTTGAAGAGGAGAAAGCAAAGGGAAGGCGTACCATCATGCTGCCCGGTGAACCAACAGTTGGTAAAACAGCGGTCACCCATCCAGCTCACATCCGACGTGACGACAGGAAGAAAACCGCATATTTGTTCCGCATATCGGCACCACCACCACCGCCATTGTATGAAGAAAATCCACCAACACCGCCACGGTATGAAGAATGTCCACCACCACCTCCGCTGCATGAACAGTGTCCATCCCCGCATGAGGTGACAGAAGACTGTCCGTCGCCACCCTCAATTCCAAAAAAGGTGCCGATACAAGAACCAACGTCGGAATTATTTCATCACTCGCTTGAGGTCCAGGATAGTCAATATCGCTATCTGGGAATGCGATGTTACGAGCGAATCTGGAGGTCGCGCATACTCATGAGGGAAACCAGCCCCAACCCTGGGATTTCATACCCCCAAAATCATAGTGGTAGCACTAAAACTGACGAATGCAAGAAGAGGCCTGCTAGCCCTTCAACGCCACCCCGAAAAGCCACGCAACTTTCTGAAATCCCCATGACGCCAGGCCAGGGTTGGCTCAGCCAAATGCATGAATGCTACGATTCCTCTCCACCACGCAACCAAAAAACAGGCGAAACTCATTCCCCGATTTCTATTTCCTCCACTTCATCCCTCGGAAGTACACAGCAACCATCACCAATCGTATCCCCCCTATCAACCACAAAACCATCACGAGCCCACGATAATAATAACCAGGTAACAGCATTATCTTCGGCATCGACATCTACACACCGTATCCCTGCCCCAGCCACTAAACCGGTAGAGGTGCACCTCAGTCAAGCCCCAGAAGTGCTGCGAAGCGAAATCCGAGACCTCCTTGGCCAAACTCCCGTACGTGCTGCTCGGCTGCTAAAGATCGTTGGGGATAGACGCTACCGTGTAGTCATCAAACGAAGCGGGAAAATCCAGATTTTCCGGCTGAATCCATAGTACGACAAGGGCACCGTCACACAAACCCCCCCCCCCCCCCCCACCGGGAGAGGAAAGGTAATGTGACGACCAAAGTCACCATTTCGTTTTGGCCCACAATGTTTGGTTGATTTACCCGTTAATATTATTCCTATTTTGCTTTGTACAAATTATTATTAAATTACAATGAATTATACGTTTATTTGCCTGTTAATATTATTCCTACTTTGCTTTGTACAAATTATTATTACATTACAATGAATTATACATTTATTTTATTATAAAAAGTATTCATTTTATTTAAGACAGTTTATATATTCTCCCTTTTAATAGCGATATCAAATTTTAAATATCTGTTTAAAAGTTAACGGAAATGTCGACATCACATACTGCACAAATACACAACGCTGAGTATACTACCATGCATGATAAATATGCAGTCTTCATCAGATGATAAAACATATGGAGTATGCAATACAGGCATTTGTGTGGTTGTGTACTTGTGTGTGTTGTCTGACACAAGTATAAAAGGGCGAGCATTCGTTGTATCACTGATTAGTTGGTTGGCAGCAAGCGCTGGCGAAAGAGGTAATAATAGAGATAGGACACTGCTCTACTATTAAGCTTTTGTTAGCAAATTTGAGGCTACTGACTAAGAGATAAGTTTTTTTTTTATTTTGATTTATTTATAAGTGGGAGAGGCTGCCTTTGGGAATTAGGACACTTTTTCCCAAAAGGTGAATCAATACACTTGTAAATGAAAATTGATATATTTGAAAGAGATTTTAAGTTTCTCTATTTCTTTTTGTCTCGTTGGTTTTGAGTATTTTTATTTATAAGTGGGAGAGGCTGCCTTTGGGAATTAGGACACTTTTTCCCAAAAGGTGAATCAATACACTTGTAAATGAAAATTGAGATATTTGAGAGAGATTTTAAGTTTCTCTATTTTTTTTTGTCTCGTTGTTTTTGAGTATTTTTATTTATAAGTTGGAGAGGCTGTCGTTGGGAGTTAGGACACTTTTTCCCAAACGGTGAATCAATACACTTATAAATAAAAGTTGAGCTAATTAGAATAATCAGATTTTGTTTCTCTTCTCACGAGTGGAAAAGACCTTTGGGAATTAGGACACTTTTTGCCAAAGGCTAATCTACTTTGAGATTGTGGAACCAAATCTGAAGAGAACGTTTGCGGGTTTTTTTTTAGAGAACAACGTACTCGCGTGTTTTTTTTTTGTCTCATGTAAAATTTTAGTTTCTTATTTTTTTTTGTGTCTTATGCCATATTGGGACACAATTTGGTAGCTATAATACATTTTCCATTCTTTGTATTAAATAAAGAAATATTATTATTACTATTAACCGAACCTGGTGTACTCGTTTCATTTTCGTCGAAGTAACCAAGAGAAGGTACGTTACATTCTCCATTTAATCTACACGACTCTGGACTCCGCTGAGCCTACCCTAGCCACCAGCGAATCCGTGTCGTTACAATACAAAATATTAAAAAAGTCAGAAAGAAACATTGTGTGGTCTTTTTTCTATGAAATCCAAAAGGAAGATGGGTCTATTGTGAAGGGATGCGTATGCTGCGGTACATGCCACAAGCTCTTAAAATATATTTGCCAGCGAACTTAAAATTTATTGAAGCATAAGTGTGTTCATTCACTGCCACACGAACCTGAAGCAAATCAACTAATATTGTAGACAAAAATGCCTGCTTTAAAGTTTTTATGGAGTTCACAATTGAAGATTGTCACGCGTTCAGCATTGTCGAAACTTCGGGGTTTCAAAAAATGATTGCTAAATGCATACAAATTGGCATAAAGTATGGCGACAATATTGATTCGGACAACCTTATCCCCAGCGTAAGAACATTGTCGCGTAAATGTAAATTGGTGGCTGAAGAAAAGAAACAAGAAATTAAGCCTCATGTATATATATTAGGGCGGGTCTAGGGATCAAAATAAGAAACTTTGCCGAAGAAACCATACCTCTAAAATGTATTTTGATGTCCCGACTTTTGACATAAGTCTAGGTTCTGACGTCGTTTCAAAGATAAAAATCGCTTCAGATACGTTTATACATAATGAACTTTTCTTTCAAAACACATACATACTTCCGATGGGTATTTTCTGAAAATAATAGTACCATATCAACTAACAGAGTGTACATACATAACGCAAATTTAGAAAGCATATTAACTTCTTTCTGGGAACAAGAATAATTTAAAACGTATTACAAATGATAAAATTTTAAGATTTGAAGAATTGGCTACCCTCCTCTGCCAAATTGAAAGCTGTCTAAACTCGCACCCTTTATGCCCTTTATCTAAAGACCCATCCGATTTTGACGCGCTCACACCAGCGCACTTTCTTATAAAATCAAGATTTCCTTATTAAAAAAATTATTAAGATGCTTTACTCATAATCATATAGGAACCTAATAAAAACAATAGGAATACCTTTTTAAAAACATTAATAAGGCAACCTAATGAAATCAATAAGGAAAATCTTTTTGAAAAAATCAATTAGGCAACCTAATGAAATCAATAAGAAATCCCTATAGTTTACAATTTATAAGAAAACCCAATAGAATCAAAAAGTTTTTCTCTATGGATTGTGTTTTTGGAGCCAAAAATAACGGAAACTGAGTAAAAAAAATTGTAAATAACAAGATTTCTTCTTGATTTTATGTGGTTTTCTTATTGATAAAATTAATAAGATTTACCACATAAAAATAATAAGGAATCTCTATGAAAAAATGTTCGCTCCTCTCTGCTGGGATACCTCTTATCCTAAGACGTTTCATAGAAAAATCTTCTTGATTCTACTAAGCAGTTTTTTCTCTGTGTATGTATTTATATATGCACATCCTTAGATAAATAGTTTTTACGTATTTATACGCATATACATACACATAAATACATATACATGTATTTAATTAAGTGAACTCTGCACTCTGCAATTTAAAACAAAGGAAAATTCTTTCGATTTGTATGCTAATTAAACGCAGAATGCATTTTAATTCGATTCGAATTACAATGTAGCCCCAGCAACAAATTGACGGAATCGATATCGACCAAAATCCTAAAACATTTCCACGTAAATTTTATTCAAGTGTTTTGATATTTCGTCTATATGGAATGATTTAATTTAGGCAGTTATATAAAAGACTACAAATAAAATTTAAATTAAAATCTTTATCCTGTAAAATTCAGTTGTTTCTGAAATGTAGCTTTAAGCGTTATATAAGCCTACGAGTTCTACTTCATTTTTACAAAATTATTAAATCAAATAGCCCATTAAATTGGTTAATCTATTTTCATTCATGAATTATATCCGCAACATTCAAATATCAGTTCCTTTAGGCCGTACGTCTCTCGTTGATCACTCTTTTGTTAGAATAATACACCATGACTGGAGTGTCTTGCCAAATGAACTCAAATTTTTTTCCTACTCATATTCTATTTATAAGAAAGAGTGGCGTTGGCTGAAGTAGTTAGCACGTTCACTACAAAACCGAAGGTCCTGGGTTCGAGCCCGGTCTCCAACAGTCATTAAAAATAACAACACCATGCATATTTCTGATGTGCATTAGTGTCCTTTGCATCAGTTGTTGTGGGAAAAATTCTAGTGATGCAGGCATACGGCACTGGTCACTAAAAAAACTATACCGACTTCATCAGATACTAATCCCAATGTAACACAGAGCGTCCTCCTTCGTTGTGTAGCAGTATCATCGGCGAACTAAAATAACCAATAAAAAGGCTACTAAACACAGCTCCAAAAATTAATACGAATCATTTAACACCAGAAGGCACTGCAACACTGCATTATCAGAAAGCGTGCAAAGAAAATCAGAGTTGTAAAAGAATGAAGCTTTCCTCTATCTCTTCCTTCACCAACTGTCTTCTCTATCACTATCCCTTCCCTAGCACTCTCTCTCACTATATTCTCTTCAACTAACAGGTAGCACAAAGGGATCATTGCATTGGACCCAAGTGAGCTGGACTCTAAATTTCACCCTTCTTTACCAGCAGCCAATGTAAGTCCCTAAGTCTACTTATAAGCAAAATCGAAATATGGATCAATATACTTGAAATTATTACAATAAGCTATGAAATGTAGTAAATTTTAAATTATAGTTAACTTAAGTTTATAATTTTTACTCATTCAATACATATATAATTAGCTATATGGGCTTTCTCTGTATTGAAAAAAATAAAAATAAATATTTGCCTACGTACAATGTACATACAAATACACTTATTGCATTTAGTGTTTTTTTTTATCAACGCACAGTGCTTTTTGCTGTGAAAAGTTGGCATCTCTGTTCGGGTGGCATTTTTTATGTATATTCACACATAAATACATATCATACGCACGTGTATACGTACATATACATAAGCATTAGGGTGGAGCGAAATTTTTTTTTTTCAAATTTTGTTTTTCCTGTATTATGAATCGATGCTCTATATCCCTAAACACTTATAAAAAAATATTTTAGCCTTCTAGGTTAAGGTCTTGAGGTGGCGCAGAGTGCTTACATTTTTTACCTTATCCATTTATTGAAAACGCAATCATCAGATGAAAAAGTTTTATTATTATTTTTTTTAATTTTTCGATCTTTCATTTACGAGTATAAAACAAAATAACATAAATTAGTACATATTAATAAAAAAATATAATTATTACTTATTACACTCCTTGACAGCCAAAAGAAGCAGCACTTGAAATAAAGTTTTGCTAATATATGTACTCATTTTTGGAAAAATTCAGATTTTGTCTCAAAACAGGTATATCTTGCCTTGATTTTATTCTAGAACCTATAAAGCCATCTCTTTCTTTCGATCCAGAAACAGATATTGAAGCTTCCGTGACAAGCTCGACACATCTTACCACAGCTTGTGTATGACAAGGTAAATTCTCAATTTCAAGAAATTTACTTTTCGAATAAATCAAATTTGAAATTTCTGTGGTACCATATTTCATAGTCATTGGAGGCTCTGTTTTTTTCACATTCGCCCAATCTATTAATTCATAGTAATTTTCCGCATTTAATTGAAGCTCTGGAAGACAGAACTCACGAACTTTTTCTTTTGTCGGCTTTTTTCTTGATTGATATTCATCGAAGAGCTATTTCTCTCATATGTAACGCATCATCTTGTAGCATAGCTAGCAGCATATTTTCTGGGTGTATAAAATATGAATTTCTGTGTATAGTTTTTAAAACAATACTTTTAAGGGTATCACTTAAGTATAAGCTTGGCTTAACCATGTGGAAGACATAAACTGGACCATATTTAAAAATGGCCTTGTCTTTATATCGAACCATGTTGGCGCGTACACTTTCATATTGAAAATCGCTAGTTGCTTTAAGTTATCAGATGGATTGGAATTACCAATCTGCAAGCGCAAGTTAACCATCGGTAGTGTGCTAATTTTCCTGGGTCTCTACTAGCTAAGCTTGGGGAAACTAGGCCAGTTGAAATGGCGCAACATATTTCGTATAAATATTTTTGATCAGTACTTAAGATATTAATATTAATTTCCGGCATTTCTGTGGGAATCGCTTCAAAAGACTGTGGCTTAAAATCCAGGCAGCTGAGGAGTTTTCTTTCTATACTGCCGGAAAAGCTAATAGGACCTGTGGTAGTTCCATCCAGATTTAAAAATAGATGACGCAGTGGTAGATCATTTGCATGTAATAGGCACACAAACCATTGCAAGGGTCGTTTCAGATTTTTTTCTAATAATGCAATAACTCCATTTTTATGTCCTGTATTGACAGGCGTTCCATCACATCCGATTGCTACCAATGACGAATGAAACTTAATCTTTTCTTCCATAATGCTAACAATGTACTTCGCAATATTAGCTGCTTTTCCCGAGTCGATTGAGAAATGACCAATATATTCAGAACTTGGTTCAGATATCATTGTGATATGCTCTTCTGTAATAGTCTTCCGATGTAGCGCATTTCCATTAATAGTTTTGCCCTTACGTCCGTCAAAATAAATTGCCTTCAGACGCTTTTCTCTACACATAGAGTTTAACTCTTTGCGCACTTTTTTCTTTTTCGACGTATATTTTTTCGGTCTATTACATTTGTTGTATTTTCGGCACCTTTAACATTTAAGTCAAGCATTACTGAATTTACAATATATGCTGCAGATCGATCTGAAACTCCAGTTCTGTCACATGCTGTAGCTAAGTTTTGCAACTTACTTTTCTTTTGAGAGTTTCTATTCATTTTATTTAGCCAAATATCATCTTGCTCCGACTCTGATGTTCCCTTTGAAGAATTGTTAGACGACCAGTGTATTACTGGCGTGCATTCATACGAACAAACACTTGAAGTAATATTTTTAGTTGCAAATTCTTCATACTTTCGTTTTCTAATTTCCTTGCGCCGTGCAGATTTTGCGTTAACTCTATCGACACAACCAATATACATTTTTCGTTCATTGCATTTGTCCTTTAAAAAGCTTTCTTCAGCAGCAGGTACTTTAGTTTTACATTTAGACTCTTTTCTGAATGAACACTTACATGTTGCGATGTCAAATAATTTTTTTTATAGTCATTGTAAAAATTTTGATTCTTGACATCACTTCGCAATTTTTTCATACTCTTATACTTGTTGTAATATGATATCAATCTTGCGACAACTTGCTGATGACTAATTGTTGGAATCGATGACTTTTGCCATATTTGTTCTACATCAGTAGCAATCTTTTCACTGATATATTTAATTGAAGGATCTTTTGCATTATTCAATTCAAGCAAATGGTTTTTTATCCACAAGTAATATCTAATAACATCAAAATAAGTCGGTAACACATTAGCATTTAATACAAGTGGTTCACCAAAAACAGGGCAAAGCAAATCTTTCCAAGTTTTAGGCATTATATTTAGTCAGTTTTTAAATATTTCTATATTTAAAACACATCAAAAAGGTTGTAAGCAATTTATTAATAAAAAATTTCGTTTGTGCTAAACGTTTGTTGAACACGTACGTACCACTTAAACTTTCTTACAAAGAAGCTGGAATGAATAACAATGCAACAACATTAGCATAAGGGGATTCATAACTTCTTTTCAAGCATATATAAATTTAAGTTCTGCTAAAGCTACGGTCAGACTTGTAAAACATTTGACCAAAATCATGAAATTTTTGATTGCCATAGATCTGACCACAAAATATTTTTGAGGGCAAACAACATTTAGAGAAAATAAATTTGTTTGTTAGCAAATAAAAGTTTCTCTAATGTGAACATAGTGTGACCACCCTCTGTCAAATATTTTTCGTCAGTTCGGTCAAAAAATTATTTGTTCTTACAAAGTTTTTGTATCAACAAACAGTGGCAAATGACAGCTGTTTCCAAGTGATGTATCTTCTAATGTAAAAGTATAATAAAAAATCGCAAAAATTATGCTTGCTTAAACAACCATTTACACAGAACTTAATTTCATTCAGAGAGATGTTTTTTGTCGAAAAACGTCATAGCCATATAACATTTTTCAAATCACATGTGATTTTAAAAGTAATAGTGGTCTTGCAGACCTTTTGTAAAATCATATTGGATAAATGTCTTGCAGAAATGATATACAATAGAAAAATTATTAAAAAGAGCAAAAAAAAAATATCTGCAAGACCAAAATTACTTTCAAAATCACATGTGATTTGAAATATGTGATTTGCAGAACATGCCTGATAGGTATGAAAAATATACAAAAATTCCATAGCTTCACATGCTTTCTCTCCTTTCAGAGGCTGTATGCATACTTGATGAGTATCAAGGCATAAAACAAACAAACAGTAAATAAACTATAAATTTTTTGTGTGTCTGTTAATTTCCCAATTGTAAAAGCTTTAGTTAAGTTCAAAAGAGAATGAGAAAAATGTCTGCATTTCAATTTCCCAATTGTAAAAGAAGACTAACTGAAATTAAAAAAGCGCTAAAAGTTTTGTTTAATTACTTGTTCAAAAGCGCTATAACTGACGACACTGTCATAAAATAATAATAAACAAACAGCTGTGCGTTAAAACTATTTGTTGCTCCAAAAATTTAATTATTAAAAGTGGAATTGATAAATTACATTCAAGGATTACACAATGAATCAAAATACACAGGTAGGCAAACAAATTTATTATTATGTTATGGTACAGCATCCTTCTTCTTTGCGTCGTTGCACCCATTTACTTACCCATTGCCTTTTTTTCTTTTCATTTTCTTCCTCCTCCAACATTAATAATGATGCTGCTTCACAGCTTAACACTAATATTTCACATATGTATATCAAAATCTTCCATTATTATGACCGAGCACAATATAACGCAATCTTAAATCTTTTAAATTTTCCGTGACAAATTTATACAAAAATTTCAGGGAAATCAAGTCTTTAAATTTTGACACTTGGATTAAACATTTTGATTAAATATATTGTTTGACATAAGTGTGACCGCACAGAAAATATTTTTTCCCATGTTTGCACATAACACTATTGGATGGGTTTTTGAACAAACAAAAATGGTCAAAAAAATTTGATTAGTGTGCCCACCAAACAAAGTCTCCTTAGTTTTGAAAAAAATTTATGGAAATGTGGGAAAGCAGATTACATGCAAATGTTTTCCCAATGTGACCGTACCTTAATACTTTTTTAGTGTTGGAAACCAAAAGCATTTAAAATGATACTAACTTTAAATTTAAAAAGTACGTTTTCTGTTTAAAATGCAATTAGAATCAATGGTATACATTAAATCAATGGTATACATTCACATTTCACCAGTCGTGCGCCACCTCTAAATTTGGTTATAGAATTCTGATTTTTTGCATTAATTAATGTTTTTTAAAGGGTCATCTATTAATAATACAGGAGATTTAAAAATATGAAAATTTTTTTTGTTGCTATTTTCACTCCACCCTAATAAGCATACATACTTACATATATTCGACTCATTCAAAATCTTGTTTTTGAAGGCATCCCTATATTTTCTTCTTATTTTTCCTTTTTATACTATTTATGAATATGATCAAAGTTATGACTTAATCAAATTTATTTATTTTAAACTCACATCTGTGTTTTTCGGTTTGTTTTTATTTGTTCACAAACTCACATACTCGTACCTATTTTGTTTTGATAGCTATTTCAGCTAAACTGGCGAAAACAGTTAGAGAAGATAGGAATTTTACGTGCTTCGCAAGTAGATTCTACTTGATTCGCTCTAATAATTTTGTATGGCGAAGCAGTTGAGTCGCTCGTGAGTGGGGTTTGAAGCATGAATAGAGAGCGAAGGACGTACCGTGTGAACATACTATTACAAAATCTTTGAAATTTAACACATTACTAATTTGTTGAATATCTAATCGTTATTTATTACATAAAGTAGCATAAATAAAAATTATAACTATTTAAATAAACTTTGAAATTATTTTTATATTGTATTAAAAAAAAATTAAGCAGTTTTTGTCTCTCGTATTTTATGTCTCCTCCTCTGCACATTTTTCGTCTGTTTCAAAATTGTTTGGACTGAAGACTTGAAGTTCAATATACTTTGCAGAAAATAATATAGCATTCTTTGTATTTTTAGTTTTTGAGTGAATTATAAATTGTTATTATATATTTTTTGTTACTTATAAAATAAATCCTTAACACAATAGGTTATGGGCCTACGCTCATTTCAATTTTTTCATTGTACGTTGGAATAATTTTGTTAATGATGTCGGTTTCTGGTTTACCTCAAATTGAACGATTGAAAGACCGTGATAACTGGGAACAATGGAAATTTGCTGCAAAGGCTTATCTAAAGGGTGTTTTTTATTGAGGTATAGAACTTTAAGTTGGCATCACTTTTTTAACTGGCGGCCATTTTGTCAGCTGTCAAGTGATTAATATTTAGTTTGGTTTGCCATTTCATCATGAACAGGTTGACAAAAGAACAACGCTTGCAAATCGTGCAAATTTATTTCGAAAATAATGGTTCAGTTCGCGAAGTTTACCGCAAGCTCCGTCCATTTTATGGTCGACATAATCGTCCATCAGAGCAATTAATTCGGTTAACCATCAATTGGCCACCAAGATCGTGTGATTTGACACCATTGGATTATTTTCTTTGGGGATATGTGAAGTCGCTCGTCTACGCCAACAAACCAGAAACGTTAGGGGACTTGGAAGCCAACATTCGTGGCGTTATTGCCAACATACGGCCCCATATGCTCGAAAAAGTGGTTGAAAATTGGACCTGTAGAATTGGCTTTATTCGAGCCAGCCGCGGCGGCCACATGCCCGAAATCATATTTAAACGTTAATGGCATAAAATTATCCTTCCAATAAAGCCAAATTGATGGACATTAAAACGATTTTCTTGTGTTTTATTTCAATTCGAAGTTCTATACCTCTAAAAAACACCCTATACAAATGGAAGGTTTATGGGAGGCTGTGCTGGGAGCGGAAGCAGATTCCAAGAAAAAAGTAATGGCGCATTCAAAACTAATTTTACTACTTGATCCCATATTATTGTGCATATTCAAGATGCTTTAACAGCAAAAGACATTTGGAAAAAATTTGTAAATGCGTTTGATGATTCTGGTCTTACACGCAGAGTAAGTTTATTAAGAAAATTGACTACAAGCAAACTGCGAGTCAATGGAAGATTTTGTAAATATCATCATGTCAACATCAAACAAACTATCAGGTATCGGTATGAAAGTGTCCGATGAATGGATTGGCACATTAATGTTAGCAGGTCTGCCAGAGTATTATCAACAAATGATAATGGGCATTGAAAGTTCTGGTGTGGACATTTCTGGAGACTATGTTAAAACCAAGCTTCTACCAGATGTGAAACATACGCCTCCAAAATCATCAACTCTCATTGGAAAGCCGCATGTAGCAAAACTTCAAAACAAGAAAACTTTCAAGAAAACTCAATGTTACGGGTGTCGTGAGTATGGTCACATAAAAACTAACTGCCCTAAAACCATGAAGAACAAAATAAAAAATTATTTAATGACAAATTTTAAAATGAAGAATATTGGTGTAGCAAAAACAATTCTGCAAGAAATCATAAATAGATTTAACATGGAAGATAGCAAAGGGTGCAGTACACCGCTAGATGGTAATCAAAACTTATCGCCGGAGTTATCTCCAAGTTCTACAGAAGACGTTAATGATGTTAAGAAAATCCCATATCAAGAAGCTGTAGGGAGTCTTTTGTATGCAGCTCCAATAAGTCGACCAGACATTGCATATGCAGTGGGAGTAATTTCCAGATTTAATAAAAACCCTGGTAAAGCACATTGGATTGCTGTTAAGCGTGTTTTCAGGTATTTGAAAAGTACCATTGACTTCAGACTTGAATTTTCAAAAGAATTAGACGGTGAAGTTGTTGGATTCACAGATGCAGACTGGGCAAATGATTAGGATAATCGTCGATCTACGACAGGCTATGCATTTTTATTTCAATCTTCTGCCATATCCTGGAACTCTAAAAGGCAAATTACTGTGGCGCTTTCAACAACTGAAGCAGAATACATGACTGTAGTGGCAGCATGTCAAGAAATAACATGGCTCCGATCTTTATATTATGAAATATATGCTTAAAAAAGGAAGCCGTGGAAGCTATGTTCTGATAAAAAGAGTGCTATTGCTTTGGCACACAACAGTGTTTATCATGCACGATCAAAGCATATTGACATTCGTCATCATTATGTACGCGATTTAGTACAAAATTATTGTATAAAACTTAATTATATTGGTACTGAAGCGATGGTAGATGACATCCTTACTAAAGCATTACCTTCTGGAAAGTTTCAAGAATGTGGCAAATATCTTGGTTTACGAGACTTCAACTCTAGTGGGGTTGTTGGACTGAAGACTTGAAGTTCACTATACTTTACAGAAAATAATATAGTATTCTTTGTATTTTTAGTTTTTGAGTGAATTATAAATTGTTATTACATATGTTTTGTTACTTATAAAATAAATCCTCAACACAATAAAAATGCTTCCAAAATGCGTTGACGCAGCATTTGTTTTGAAGTGAATTTATCAATAAAAATCGTGCGAGCCACTAGCATGCTCTCATTGGGCCAATAATTCGGGTCGTGCGCACGTGTAGTGATTGATGTATCTCCGTTGATAAGTGTTTTTAATTGTTATTTATGGTTTAAGTTTGCTTGTAATATTTATTTATTTTAATTTCAGCACAGTTTACTATGTTAATTGTTTTTTTTTTATAACAATACATATTTTACTGATTGTGTTAGTTTTTTAATGAAAACGCCGTATTTGCTCAGCTTCCTCAGATGCCAGGGTAGAGACTTTGCGTAAAGGTTAGATAAGGAAGTGAGATATTACTTCTTTCTTAGTATTTCACGTATATTATTTTACGTTAAATCAACACATATCCACTATATACGTTATACTAGAGCTGCAAAACTATCGATAGTCGTCCCACTCGATAGTTTCGATACTGAAAATTATCCAACCAAATACGCCGAAGAAGTGCAATCGTTCCATTTCGGAGGGTCAAGACAGCAACTTAGCATGCATATAGTCGTGGTTTACACCAAAGCTAATAATGGAGAGTTACAATGCTTCCGATATTGCACGTTATCAAAAAATTTGTCACATTCACCACGAGCAATTTTGCCACATTTACAGCCTATACTCGACAGCCTTCGCGCACAAATCGAAAACTTGCATTTCCTAAGTGATGGACCGTTCACACGATACCGTAATAAACTAATGTCTTACGCATTGGGAACAAAATTGCAACAAAATTTAAATTTAATAAAATTCACGTGGAATTACCACGAAGCCGGTCACAGCAGGGGCGCGCCTGATGGAGTAGGTACGACATGCACAAGGACTGCAGATAGACTTTTTGGAGCTGGAAATGGCATTTCGTGACTGGAAGCTTTAACGAAAGCCCTCCAGAAAAATTGTCCCAAGGCAAGTGTTCACCATTGATGATGAAGAAATTTCAAAGAGGAACTTAAAAATACCAAAAATCTAAAAAGTTTCTCCGGCACTATGAAGGTCCATCAAATTAATGAAAGTATATTTTGCCCCAACCACTTGACAATGAAGAGTTTAAGCTGTGATCTTGTGCTAGGCACTTTGCATTTTGCTCCCATGAATACAAAACTGCGCCTTAATGTTGATAATGTATGTGGGCCTGAAAGTGAATCTGAGGAGTAACCACTAATAAATTATAGAAAGTCAAAGCAGCTTAAATTATCTTCTCAGTCTTTTTCTCATTCAGTTTCCGAGAAGGCATGCCGGTTTGTAAACATATCAGCCACCAATTTATAAATTAAAGGACAGAGGATTTTTGTGCTCTTGACGAAAGTGTTAACATCTTTGAATAGGCGTGATCTCAATCGTTATATTTTTTAATGTTTGTTTTTATAAGTAGAAGTTCTTATGTAAGTTTAAAGTTTTTATCAGAGTATATATATACTTTTTGTCACATCACATTGCAAAATATATGCAATTAAATAATTTACTTTTTTTCCAGTACGTTTTTGTTGTTTTAGAAAAAACATGTTATTTGATTTTTGTAGGCAGATACTAAGTATTTTTGTTTTCTATGTTTAATACCTAGTTCAAGTTAAATAAAAAAAATCTACGAGTATGTGGAAATTCTAGCCTGATTTTCTTATTTTTTTTTTTGTTATAAACTATCACCAAATAGTAAATAACCAAAGTTGTTTCTTACGAAAATAAAGTTTGTTTTCAATTTATCTTTCCCCCGTAAAATAAAGTATCCTGACCTGGCCTTCATGTCGCAACCCTGTGTAGAGTATTGCCCCTGGTCCAAATACCAAAAGTAAATTAAATGACTGGTCACTCTTAAAAATGAATACAAACTACCTGATTAAATACGATTATATTGGAAAAATTATTATTTTAAGTATTTTTATCCCGCCGCCTTTCCTATATCAGACAACCTCTTAACCTAGAATGAGCCATATGATTTTATGTACATATGTATACGAGATCTGATCAAAATAACCGTTATTTTCAATTTGTTTAAAAAGTATTTATTTATTCATCAATAACTATCTTATCCCCTTCAAAGTAATCCCCCTCAGATATAATACACTTATGCCAGCGTTTTTTCCAATCCTCGAAACATTTCTGAAACGCGCTTTTTGGTATCGCCAACAGCTCCTGTTTCGATTTTTCTTTTATCTCCTCAATCATAGCAAAACGCTTTCCTTTCATCGGTGTCTTCAGTTTTGGGAAGAGGAAAAAAGTCAGCGGGGGCCAAGTCCGGTGAATACGGTGGTTCCAGCATGATAACGGTTTTGTTTTTCGGCCTGTGAGCTGGTGCGTTATGGTGCAAAATCCATGATTGTTTTTTCCACAATTCTGTGCGTTTCTGACGAATTGCTTCGCGCAAACGGCGCTAAACTTCAAGGTAGTATTCCATATTGACCGTACAACCATGTAGCAAGAATTCATGATGCAGCACGCCATTGCAGTCGAAGAAAACAGTGAGCAAATCTTCACATTTGACCGAACTTGACGATCAGGACGAGCATAGTCATTGACATCTTCTCGGCCTTCCTTAAACCGGTTATACCACAATTAAACTTGTGTTCTGCTGATAGTAGACTCGCCAAACGCCACAGTCAACATTTCAAATGTCCTTGCGCATTTATTTAAATTTTTTACACAAATCTTAATACAGTTTCTTTGATCTATTTTTTCGAATAGTAAAAAATCGAAGAGCACACCAAAATACGACTAACCTTTTTATCTGTCAAAAACAAACTGACAATCCAAAATGGCTGATATTGCCAACATATATAACAGGCATGTGTACCAACATAACCGAAAAAAAAATTCGAAAATGGAACATACGTGACTCACGAAGTTTGAAAATAACGGTTATTTTTGGATAAGAACTCGCATATGTATGTATGTATGTGTATATTTTCAAATTGTTACTCTGACTGTCGTTAATTTTGCGGTTTTACTTACCGGATTGTAATTATGTTTTGAAGAATCGTATTCGGTATTATCTAATGTACCATAATTAATAGCTTCATCTTGTAGATGATCCATTTCTGTTGGCGTTGGCTTTGATGTATTTGCTGGTATTAATACCCACAGTGGAATTTCCTTGAAACTTGTCACTGTAAATGTCACACATGCGATAAAAATGAATGTTATAATAGTGAAGACTGCCTTTACGTGACCTCCTAGTCGCCGGCCAAGTGAAGTATCATCCCAATTAATTCCACCCATTGAATAACCCATAAACCCACCAAGACCTGCCATTATTGTAAAAGTTGAAAGTCCCTTAGCATGGTCATCTATGAAGAGAGAAATTATGTAAAAAATATTTATCTTTATAACTCTCGTAAGATGTACGATCACCTCCTACCTGGCACACATACATCCAGGAGATATGCTCGAGACGGGCTTTGACAAGCATCAGCATCAAAATCTAGCAAAACAACACCGAGAACAGTGAAAAATATTCCCCAGGGATGAGACGTCTTTTGTATGGTTCCCAGTTCTGTTTTAGATGCTGTTGCACGATGCGGTGAAAAATTTATATTATTGTACGTCGAACCATTTAATGTCAAATTCATGGCATAGACTTGTATGTGTGCATCAACGTCACCAAATAAATATCCTAAGTCTTCACCATTGGGCACCAACAATAATCCTTTTAGTTTTTTATAAAATACATAAAAGTGTCAGAATATTAATTAAATTTTTTTCATACATATGTAACCATACCAGCTACATATACATACTAAGTAAAATTTATTACCGAGAAAAACCCCAACGGCCAAAAGTATAATAAATGGTCTTCTACGTCCCATATTTAGTTTGCAACGGTCGCTCATAGATCCGAGAATAGGTGTTAGAAAAAAACCAACAAGTGGAGATAGTGCCCATACTAGCGTCATATGCTGATGTTCAACGCCAATCTTCAATAGGGTGGGTGACACAAACGCCGTCTCTGCAGCATACGAAAACTCAATACCCATAACAGCAGCAGACACACGAACTAACTCCATACGAGATTTACGTCTAAGCACATCATCATTGCAAATAGTACATTTGGTAGTAATAAAAATGTGTGTATGTACATATAAAAACAAGAAATATAATAACAAAAAGAATAAAAGCACAATTAGATTTACATAAAAGACGTTAGGAGTATGCATACATATGGGGTGAAGGTCTTTGTTACTATGCTCGTCAAAGTAGCCTTGAAGGAAACATGGGGTTAAGTGTCCGCAATTCATACAAAATTTAAGTGTTTATAAAAATTTGTTTAAGAAATCAAACTAAAAAGTTAATACCTACATATAAGAGTATTAAACAATATTTAAAAAAAATACACAAAAAGAAATTACACAAAACAAATAAAATAACAATCCATATTGTATAAATATAGAAAATTAAACGATTTTAAGTGAAAGTGCCAATTATGAAAATTTTTTTGACCCTGTGGAAGATTTTGCGCCATCAGTTAAGGATTTGTCACATTTTCAGATCCATACGCAAGTGTGTGAATTTAGTAATTCAGCGAAACATAAAATTTTTGTTTCACATACAAATATTTATTCAATAGAAATTACAAAAAAATCCCTACTTGCTGGTTATAGTGTTTTCACATTGACATGGTTTTAATAAAAATATGTTTTAAAACCAACTGTTAAAATCTGGTTTTACCATACAATATGATTGTGTTAAAACCATTTTTAAATTGGTTTTAAGCTGGTTTTATGAAATGCAACATTGTTTTCGCTGTGCTAAATTTAGCGCTGCCAAGTTAAAATGACCGGAAGCAGCTGATAATGCTTCTGACAGGGAACAAGAATAAATAGCAATTGATACATTTTCAACTTAAAAATAGATGCAGCGGCAATAATTATCTTAAAAAAAATGTGAAGAAAAAGTATCCTTTGGACGGAAAACAACCAAATAGACGATATGACTGACATCCATCTGGCGATAAACAAGGTTTAGCTTACAATGTATTTGTGCATTTTTTTATATAATAATATCATTTTCAACCAATTTTTCACTTTATATAAGTAGTTCCATAATTTTAAAATGTTCATTTACAAAATATAAAATAATTTTCATTTTAGAGTGCATTGTAAAATTTCCGAGTCTTTCATACAAACAAAAACGACCCTTTTACAGTTTGTCAAATAATAAAAAGCGTAAAAAATACAGCAACAAATACATGTATTGCTATAGTAGATTTTTTTATTTTTGACAAATTTATTATTTAACGTTAAAACAATGTTTTAACTTTAGGTGTGGAAACAATATAATATGCTGCACGAATTAATGAATCAGTTCCTACGTTATTTTATGTTTTTTATGCATAAGTTCCGTTTTTTTTTATATATTTGTTTAATAAAACACCAAAATGTGAACAAAATGTGCAATTTCATTATCAAAAGTGTATACTAGAGTTACTAAAATTTATTGGTGAGTATCTGTTTCCAATGTCTTCGTGTGGTTTCTTAAGAACTATCAAATCAGTACTACCAATGTCAGAAGTTGCTTTTCAATGACACGCACATTTTGAATGTACATATAATTAGTCAGTAGTACTGGCGACAAAGTCAATAGTGAATCATTACTGATTCAATAGTGACATTTCCTACAGGGAAGTTAATATATAATTTGTAATTGTATTTGTAACATTAAATAAAAAAATATTCATACATATGTATGTATGCATGTGTGTTAATTTGAAGCTACCATTTAGTCAGACTGGGGCCAAGTGTCTTTCTGTCAACACTCAAAATCTAGTGACAATTGTAGTAGTTGAATTGTCTAAAAGTTTTCTTCTATCTCTCAGTTAAAAATGTAATGTTTAAAAATGTACTTTACAATTTATTATAATATTTTCCTTGATATTATAACTGTTATTTTTACTTTTTTTTAGGGTTTAAAAATATACTTTACAATTTATTACTATGGTTTCCTTGATATTATAATTATTATTTTTAATATTTTTTTTGCTTTGCACGAAGCTTATATATTATTAACCATTATCACTAAGTTTATGTCCGACACTGGTCAGGCCTAATAATTATATTTAGGTTTAAGATTTGAATACTTAGGCACAATAATTGACTTATTAATTATGTGTTATTTATCTTTAAGTGCCATTTAAGTAAAAAATTAATTTTTTTAGTGCAAAGTTGGGAGACATTTAAATAATACTTAAAGCTGGGTTAGCCGAGCGTTGCTGTTGCCGTACTGTACCGTACCGTACTGTTAGCACGTTTGTGCACTTATAGAACATTTAAAAACGTGCGTACGCTTTACTTTATTTTCTTGTTTCAATATGAAAAAGAAACAGCTGTTCACAAAACAGTGATGGGAATTAAAAAAATTCAAATAGTGACTGTAGCGAAGAAAAAGTACCTAAAATATGTAAATGCTCCTTGAACTGTATTGGTGTATGCACATAAAAATAAATCTATGTATGTTATATAGGGTGTTTTTTATTGAGGTATAGAACTTTAAGTTGGCATCACTTTTTTAACTGGCGGCCATTTTGTCAGCTGTCAAGTGATTAATATTTAGTTTGGTTTGCCATTTCATCATGAACAGGTTGACAAAAGAACAACGCTTGCAAATCGTGCAAATTTATTTCGAAAATAATGGTTCAGTTCGCGAAGTTTACCGCAAGCTCCGTCCATTTTATGGTCGACATAATCGTCCATCAGAGCAATTAATTCGGTTAACCGGTCAATTGGCCACCAAGATCGTGTGATTTGACACCATTGGATTATTTGCTTTGGGGATATGTGAAGTCGCTCGTCTACGCCAACAAACCAGAAACGTTAGGGGACTTGGAAGCCAACATTCGTGGCGTTATTGCCAACATACGGCCCCATATGCTCGAAAAAGTGGTTGAAAATTGGACCTGTAGAATTGGCTTTATTCGAGCCAGCCGCGGCGGCCACATGCCCAAAATCATATTTAAACGTTAATGGCATAAAACTATCCTTCCAATAAAGCCAAATTGATGGACATTAAAACGATTTTCTTGTGTTTTATTTCAATTCGAAGCTCTATACCTCTAAAAAAACACCCTATTATTTATAATAAGTAAATATGAACATATATATCTGTGCATACACACATACATACATATTTATGTAGCAAATCAAATATTTGTATACCAAATTATGTGCATACACAATTAGAGGTTTTGGTACCATTGAAATCCTTTCATATATTTCAGATTTATCTGTATGTCTTTAAGTATGTGTATACATATGCAAATATTTATGTATTATTTTAAGTTGGTTTTCACACAGATATTATTATTAACAAAAGTATCGAAAAACAGAGTCAAAATACCCCCATTCCATTTAACATACTGGTTTACAAACGTCACTTAACAACTTTAGGAAATTCTATAAGCTTCATTAGTCTTTACTTTCTGTTGCTGTTCTGTGCTGTGCCGTTCTGCTTGTAAATTTGAGTATTTACTTTTTTTTTAGTAACTTATCAGCTGTTTCTGACCAGTAGGATTGCAGTTTTCCACTATAGCGATTAGTTTTGCCTCTTCCATATTTGAGTTTCAATATAATATTATGTTTTTCTTTTAAAAATTAATTTTTTTAATTCTAAAAGCACAATCACAATTTATTTCAAAATATTTTTATTTAATTTATGCTGTTACTTACAAATACTTAACAATTTTTTGATTTTCACAGGTTGAACCGAAACAGAACAGAACGAAACAGAAAAACTAACGACTGGTATTAGATTTCTATAAGCAAAAAAGAGTCAGCTGATTCGTAACAGAACAGAAAGTAAAAACTAATTCTGGCTTATTTTATGCAGGTTGAGACGTGCCGTCAGCGTTACAGTAAATTTCGGTAAGCATTTGCATTGTTTTCAATCAACAAAAACGTTCAGCTGTTTCGTTATGTAACGGAGACGTTCGGCTAATTCTACCTTTAAATGTCCAACCTTGCGTATATAAGTTCTATTTAAGTGTTTCGAACCTACCATATGTTTTTGTGTTTGTGTGGATTTATTAAAAACCTGTATGTACATGAACATCATGTGGTCGATTTAAAAAAATTTCGTTTAATTTTCATAAATATAAAACACATGCAGTAAATACATAGTTTCATATAATGGAATAAATAAATAGAAAAATGAGTTGGGATGATCTTTTGGTTTCATAAAATATGTTTTTATGCAATTTTAACTTTCTACATGTTGATAACTTAACTTTGTTATTTACATTAAACATCTGTTTGCGTTTAGAACTATCGACATTTCACAGTGTTACCATACTTTCAAAATATTTAAGTGAGCAGTTAATTTTATGACTGAAAAAATTAAACTGCATTTAAGTGCAACTTAAATTTAAGTTGCAATTAGCTAAATGACATATAATTAAGAACTCAATTATTGGGTCTTATTGCTAATTCATTTTTGAAGATACAATAAATAAATATACATATTTAAAAAAAATATGTTTTTAAATTTTTATTTAAACTAGTATTATATAATAAAATGATTTTTGAACAATAAAGATTAAATTAAATTAACATCGAAAATATGTATGTAAATCCCTATAGAAATTGTCAACAAACTTGTCAATAACATACATTAGTATGTATATACGTAACTTATACCAATAAATAACTGGTTAGTATAATTTGCCATTCGATTATAATCGTAATCCAAATCGCGATTAATCGCACGTTTTAATCGTAGTCGAAGCCATTAATCGCTCGATTAAGATTAAAACGTTTACCCTTTTTCAAACAAATAATTTATGTCAAAGGTCTTCGCCAATGTACTTTTTTTATAATCTAAGATTCATTTAAAATGTTTAAATTTTCATACAGGGAAGGTTTAAATCATATAAATTTTAAATTTAAATATAAAATACGTTGTAAACAAAGTTTAACAGTCCGCAAACCCCATACAATATCTTTCGTAGCACTTATAAAACGACTTAATATAGTTAGATTCCGTCTATCCTTAGTTAAAGTTATTGTGGCCAAATTGTTCTTAACTTTTCACTCATTTGGTAGCCGTTGATTCGCTTACTTTTTCTGCTTACTTCTAAAGCGTTTCCATATATATATAATTTTTATAGAGGTACCCAAAGTAAATTTATATCAAGTATATGCAACTACTCAGGATATTAATTTTTTTCTCGTTTCGTGGCAATGCCTGAATGTCAAAAGTTGTTTACAATGTTCGTACGCCATTTTGTTTTCTTTTGCTTTGTTATACACAATTGTGTACACTGAAAACGTATGTATGTGAAAAAGTTTAAATAAATTTTTAGTTAAAAAATGTGTTACAAAACATTTAAAAATAATTATATTTAATTATTTAATATTTTATTATACTTATTTCACATATTAAAGGTTTATCAATTAATAAATTTACTTTGGTTTTGTCTATTCATACATATCCTTTTTGTTGTATGCAGATCTGCGACTATTGCATTAAATAAGCAAACGCATTGACCATTTTACCATACTAAACCAAATGAATGCAAATACAAATTTATTACATTAGCACTAACTTTGATAATATTAGTGCATTTTTTTTTCATTAAACTAAAATCCCTTCAAAGTAACTTATGAATATTGCATTCTTACTTTTATTTCACTATTTTTTCACCACTTCACACATTATGAAAAGTATTATTGCATTATAGTGCAAAATACAACGTAAATGTGTACATATGTACATAAAAACATACGTACATACATAAATATATAAATTTTTTCCTATGTACACCCAAGACGAAAAATCATATCACTACGTTTTTTATAATTTTTTTCGAGAGATGTAATTGTTCCAAGCGGTAGTATTTTTCGTTTATAAAATCACAATTTTTTAAGATATAACTACAATAAATGAAAACCTAAGTTCTGATCTTTTGTCAATTGCACGGTTTTCTATATAAGGTCGAGATGCAACGTACTTGAGGTATGAAACTTTTTAATTTTTTCAATTGGTTCTGAAATCTAGTTTGTATTTATATTGACAGTTTTCCTTTTCTTTAATTTGTACGTACATACTTATAAAGGTGCCCTCAATGAACTTTACTGTATTTTTTATTTTATTATTTGTGCTATCTGATAAAATAGGTTAACGTTTTAATCAATATTACTGTGTACAATATTTGATAATGCAATAATATTGCATTACTTCATGATGACTAAGCACATCAACACAAAATCAGTGCATTTTTCGCCATGCTAATGCAATATTAATCCATTACTTTTAAGAGATTTTATTAAAGTAAAAAAAAAGTGCACTACAAGCATTAAATTTAAATTTGCACTAAAATTTTTGTTTTTCAATCAGTGCTTATGCAAAAGTGATGCAAGTTGCCCAGGTCTGGTTGTATTCATCTGTTTTTGACATTCATCCATTATTCTTACACAAACATATCGCCTGTTGTTTTTGTACTTTCTTAGTTGTTGTAGACCTGCATATACTTTATATAAATATGCTTTGGAGGTACCCATAAGTACACAAAGATTGTGTACCGAATTTGTAGCCAATCGAATTTTGTCGGTTCCAATAACTAATACACATTTCTGTTGTAATGAACGAATATAGCTTTTGAAAGCACCAATTTTTCATTAGCGATATGTGAATTTTTAGAATGACTATAGAAATAATTAACTGATATAACCAATATAATAGGTATTTCTAAAGGAATCATTGATAGACGTGGCTCCTATACATACATACATACATACATACATCAAAACAATTTCTGCAGAATAACAAAGGCAAGTACATTATATTTATCGCATATTATTCTAAGTTTTTGCTTATATTCTGAATTGAATGAAATGTGCAAATTTTTGATCCGCATTGTGCATTGTAACATCCGTTGCCTGTATTCGTTGCTTGTATTATTTCACAGAGATATTTTCCTATCAAGAAACTACATATTATTTGTACAAATAATTTCACTTCAGAATAATAGAAATAACACTTCGAATATTTTGCGATATATGTATATAATAATCTCCTTACCTTTTTTGTTACGAGTAAATAGAGATTTTGTGTAATTATTCTGCAAAAATTTATTTTTTATATGACATTTCTTTATGATTTTTATTTTTTTTTATAATATTCAAATTTTTCCACAAATAAGGAATAATCAAATTGCGACAGCAAAATATGTTTTTCCTTTCGTATTCATAATAAAAAAATTCGGTTAGGAACATCAATAAAGTATTTCATTTTCTTTTCTTTTATTGCAATAGAATTTCAGTACGACGGCAAATGATTAGCTAGTTACAATAACCGATTTTTTTAAATTAAATATTGTTTACAGGAATAGTTTTTTCATTCCAAAAGTCAATATTCAGTTACGTTACTTTCTAACTTGAATTTAATTCAGTTGTGTCTACCAATACTTTAAAATGTTTGTTAGAAATAAACGGAATCAATTGTTATTACTAATAAAACTATTGTGGGAATTCTATTTGTATTGTAATTCTGGTTTTTTGTTTATAAATATGGAAAAATCGTACAAGTGATTGATAATTGATAGGAAATATGGAATATAGGAATACATAATTAAATATTTGTTGCTCCAACAGATTTTTAACCTATTCTCTCTGTGTGCATAACGCTCATTTGCTGCAACGTCGCACTATCACAAATATTGCATTAGGATTGATAAACATATTTTTCACTCGGTTGGCAGATAAGTGCAGTTTAACCCATACACTTTTAACGATTGTCCTTGTGTTTGTTAATCGTCATTGCGAATGAAAGGCGAACTGGAAATTGCACGCTTTTAAACTTAAATCGTAGATCACTTGGTATCATAGGTATCCTTGAAATAAGCACTTCTCCTTTAAACTTTTCTATGATTATCTGTGCTTTAATGGTATTTGGCATCAGCATTTTAATAATCAATCTCGTACCATTGCGTAGTGCTATCTGATTCAGGTTACTTAACATAACTATTACTGATCCAACCTTAAGCTGCAAGCCATACAGTGGCATTCTCGGTAAAACCAATGAATTCAGGAACACTATCGGATAGATAACAATATCATCAGGATCTGTAGTAGAATCAATAGACTTATACGAATGCAATTCGCCATTAATAAAGATTTGCGTTTGTAAATTTATGTCATCAACGTCCTCATTTTTTTCAGCTAAAATAGCTCTTTCACTCGACCAAACGTAATTTCTATAATTTTGTGCAATATTTGGGAACAGTTTTGATATGAGTTCTTCTTTAGACGTTGCAAGTTGCAAATTTTGTTGAGCAACTCGCAAATTTTCTGTTAATTTGAGAGTTTTCACTTTTTCATAAATTTGAAGACTTCAAGCAAGCGTTAATTTCATCAGCAAGAAGAAGCCAATAGAACTATCATCCCTCCGAATATTTGCTGAATGTTTCGCAAGAATCTTAATGTTCTGTCAAGTGCCTCTAATGCTCGTTTGTGCGTCATTGTTCATTCATCCCAAATAATTACTTTGCAGTTTTGTAGTATTTTTGTCATCGCTAATTGCTTCGCAAAGTTACATGTTGGCTTATCTACCGTTTGTAAGCTTAAAGGTAGTTTAGGGCAGTTCTTCCTCCCTCTAATAAGGTAGCAGCAATCCCATAGAAGGCTACTGCAAGTGCAATTTGGTTTTGTGAGCGAACCGAAGTCAAAAGGAGGGAAAGTAAAAACGTTTTGCCTGTTCCATCGGAGGACCGAGGAAACTAGTTTGTTTGGATCACTATTCAACGAAAGCACTGAAAATAGTGATTTGGCTTACTGCAATGATGTAAATAAATTGTTTGAACAACTTGAATATAATCATGTCCCACAAGAATGGCGATTATTTATTGATGGTTCAACAAAAAGTAATATAAAAAGTTCTTTTAATCTTATATTTTATTAATATATGTATGTTTATCTTCTGTTTTAAGGTTTTAAAGCAGTGCTTTTGCATAATGATGGATCACTTCCTTCAGTACCGTTGGCTTACGCTACTAACATCAAAGAATCATATGATAGTATGGCTCTAATACTTAATGTCATAGATTACAATGCACACAAGTGGCTGATTGTAGCAGATTTGAAGGTACTATCAATTTTGAATAGAATGAAAGGTGATAACACAAAGTATCCCTGCTATTTTTGTGAATGGCACAGCCGAGACTCCTCCAAACATTACATACAGAGAGATTGGAAACCGCGTACAAGAGCTATTGTTGGTGAAAAAAATAGAATAAATATCCCATTAGTCAATCCAACAGATATTATTTTACACATAAAGTTGGGCTTGATAAAGCAATTCGTGAAAGCACTTGATAAAAATGGACCAAAATTCAAATATCTTGAACACGTTTTTCCACGAATAACGAGTGGAAAATTAAAAGAAGGTAAAAAATATATTATGAACGCATGCACAATAAAAACCAACTTATAATCAACAGGTATCTTTATTGGTCTGCAAATACGGAAATTAGTAACAGATGAAAATTTCATGCAACAAATGACACTTGCAGAAAAAAATGCATGGAATGGCTTCGTTTCAGTGTGTGAAAATTTCCTTGGAAACACAAAAAGTGAAAATTATGAGCAAATTGTAAACAAAATGCTGTCTGCCTACCATGCGATGGGTTGCAAAATGTCAATAAAACTACACTATCTGCATGCTCACTTGGAAAGATTTCGGACAGATTAGTGATGAACAAGGCGAACGATTTCACCAGGAAAAATTTAAAATTGAACAGCGTTATTTAGGAAAAAATAAAATCAGTATGCTTTCTAACTACTGCTGGTCTTTAAAGCGGAATACTGACAGCGAAGATTATAAAAAGCAGAGAAATACAAGTTATTTCTAAATAAAAAACCAAAAAGTTAAAGCACAAAAATTTGCATAGATCTTTTATTTTTTATCATTTTGGAAAGCTAATTTAGTTTCCTTTTTTTTGCAATCATAAATATCTATAGTGTTTGGTAACTCATAAGCAACTTATAGCCTGAGAGAAACGAAGGAATACTTTTTTAACGCGTTTTTTGTACACTTCAATGAATGCAACTTAGCCATTTGTGATTCGATTTACAAAAAAATATATCTTGGTTGAGAGATAATATTTGATCCTTTTAACAAACGAAAAGTTAAAAGAAATCCATTGGGAAACAAAGAAGTTACAACTGTTTAAAACTGAAAATCTAAGAAAACCCGTTTTTCACTACATTTACCGTTATAAAATCACTTATGAAGTGACCTAAAAAACCAACGATATTTTCGTCATCCATGGACTCCAACAAAATAGAATTGGTACATTAGAATCCTTGAATGAAAGGAAACTTCAATGCATGTATGCATATACATACGTATGCACATAACTAAATATACTTATGTATGTATATACACACGTTCGTATTTACTTACATGACTCAGCATATACTGGTAAAGAAGGTTTTTTTCTTAATTTCATACAGAAAATTAAAATTTTTTTTTCACCAACAGTTTTTAAATATTTTTTCATAAATTTTTTTAATTTTTGGGAAAATGTAATTTTTCTTTATTATTGTTTATTTTTCAAATAGCAGATTGATTTTCTGTTTGCCCTAACTAGCACTCAGCTGTTTCTTTACTCTTACTAATTTTTAATATTTTTCCGTTCGCGTACTTTTTTCAGCTACCGCTCTTTTTGAATTTTAAAATTTTCGCAGTAATTACTCATTTATTGTATTTTAGTACAAAAGTAAAAAACACACCTATTTTGTCAAATCATATGGAATACAAAATAAAGTTAAGAAGAACTTGTATTTACGTAAATGAATAAGTGTTTTTGTAAATTGTCAAAGGTAAATCTTTGACGATTTTTTCTGAAAAGCATTTTTATCTCAAAAATAAACATTCCACATCAGCAAAAGTTATTGGTGCAAATTTAAATGCTGCTAGTTCCTTTGTGGAATATTCAGTTTCTTAGTTTTGAACTATAAAATATTGATGCAATTTATTGTATTTTTTAAATCCGTAAGTTTTTTGTATAAGTTTATCTAATTTATTTTTAATTTCTTCACTTATTCTGTCTTTCAGAGCACAAATTTTTTTACGGCATCTTCAATTAAATCAACTTGAGGTATTAAAGAACCAGAACCATTTAATTGGGCTATAGTGTCAACACGAAAGCCATTTTCTGGGTGTACATATATCAATTCAGTGCATAAGTTTTATTTTTTTAATATAAATTTTTTTTAACTTTGTTAACAAAAATATAGTATTCGACAACATTCAACCACGCTCAACATTTAGTTACTATAGGTTGTTGGGGAATTCGTATCCCAGGATATTTTCCTTTAAAGGCTGCAACACTCAAAGGAGCTTTTAAAAACACTTTTTATCTACACGGAGCGCCCAAAAAAATTATACAAACATTTTTGAGTTTCAAAGAGCTTTTATCCCATGATTTTATATTTTTTTTGTATTTAATTTTTCAGTTCTCTTTGAACCTTTATAGTGAACAGATGTCTCAGCGAAGTTTTTTACTAAACAAACAAAAAATCAAAGAAAAAATATTCGTAATACATAATACGGATATTATATCATCAATTTACTCCCCTCCCAGATTCTCAATCACTGAGAATCAATACGAGAATTTCTACAAATCCCTTGGGTCTTGTTTCGTAGCAGCTGGAGACTACAAGGCAAACATACGTTCTGGGGTTCGCGGCTTATTACACCTAGAGGAAGAGCGTTGTTCAACACAATTTAAAAAATGGGCTTGGACGTCATTTCGAGTGGGGAGCTCACTTACTGGCCTAGGGATATACACAAAATTCCGGATGGTAATAGATTTTGGCGTCATGAAAAATATCTCTAACGATTTAAAGAGTGCCCTAACGACTCCAAGAGGTCCTTGCTGCGAGAAAGCTTAAAACACCCGTTGAGTTTAAACCACCTCTGCGCACGTCTACCGGAGGTTGGGCAAGAAGTGATACGGAAAAAGGTAACTTGTTTGCAAAGCATTTAAAATCCGTATTTACCCCAAACAGATGCACTGCTGCTGTTGATTTACCGAGTGTAGTTGCTCTACCCCCTCGACCCTTAAAGTTTAAGATGCGTGACGTACAGAAACTAATTGCTGAACTCAACCCGAAGAAAGCTCCAGGTATTGCCACGTATTGCAATTAGAATCCTTCTATTTATTTTTAATGCTATTTTACGACTAGAGTATTATCCACACCTCTGGAAGCTTGCCAATGTCAAAATGATTCCAAAACCGGGCAAAGACCTTACCAAGGCTGAATCATACAGGCCAATAAGTCTACTATCAACAATGTCAAAACTTTTCGAAAAACTGCTTATGACAAAATTGTCCCTAATGCTAATTGGTAGTGGGTGCATCCCAGACCATCAGTTCGGTTTTCGAATTCGGCGTAGCACCATTGAACAAACGCAATTTATAAGAACAACATTTGAAGAAAAAAACTAAATTGAATACATATCTACCAGTAAACATTCTTAATCTTTTGCAAAGTTATGTTCTAACAAAAGCTGCACACACAAGTACATATATACATACATACGCATAAACATAGAATCAAACTCACACACACTTATTCTCACAAAATCACATAATGAAAATCCCCAAAATCCTACATTTGTAACATGGTTGCCCCGTTTTGAATTCCCAAACTTGGACTCAGGTCCCCATTACCCCTCTACTAACGTAAAGTCACGTCAAACTAAAATGAATATACTTAGCAGAGCCTCAATAACAGATGATATTCACCAAAGTTATAGTGACCAGTTCAATATTATTTTGAAAAAGATGAGCGAATTTCAAGAGTGTAATAGCCGATGGGCTTTAATATAAGGTGTTTTTTTTAGAGGTATAGAACTTCGAATTGAAATAAAACACAAGAAAATCGTTTTAATGTCCATCAATTTGGCTTTATTGGAAGGATAATTTTATGCCATTAACGTTTAAATATGATTTCGGGCATGTGGCCGCCGCGGCTGGCTCGAATAAAGCCAATTCTACAGGTCCAATTTTCAACCACTTTTTCGAGCATATGGGGCCGTATGTTGGCAATAACGCCACGAATGTTGGCTTCCAAGTCCCCTAACGTTTCTGGTTTGTTGGCGTAGACGAGCGACTTCACATATCCCCAAAGAAAATAATCCAATGGTGTCAAATCACACGATCTTGGTGGCCAATCCATGGTTAACCGAATTAATTGCTCTGATGGACGATTATGTCGACCATAAAATGGACGGAGCTTGCGGTAAACTTCGCGAACTGAACCATTATTTTCGAAATAAATTTGCACGATTTGCAAGCGTTGTTCTTTTGTCAACCTGTTCATGATGAAATGGCAAACCAAACTAAATATTAATCACTTGACAGCTGACAAAATGGCCGCCAGTTAGAAAAGTGATGCCAACTTAAAGTTCTATACCTCAATAAAAAACACCCTATAGAAATATCACACCTCGAAATTAATATTAATGAGTACAATACAAGAAAGCTTGCGTGCATCAACGTGTAAAATAAAGATGAGTATTGTTTCAAGTGGGCCATAATATCGGCATTATATCCAGTCGATCTTAACTCAGATAGATGTACATCATATAAAGTTGCAAACATAAGAGATGAAATTATAGTATTGGAGAATAATACTATCTTAAATTTTAAATAGTTGAACTTCCCACTGTCGACCAACAAAATTAAAGAATTTGAAATCAATAACCCTGATATAAGTGTAAATGTGTTTGGCTTAGAAGATGATAATGTAGTAGGCCCATACTACATTATCATCAAAAGAAAAAGCCAAGCACATCAATTTACTACTCTTGGAAGATGGTGAACGATTTCACTATGTCTGGATCAAAAATATTTCAAAGTATGTGACTAATATTTATATTGATATAAATATATTAATAAAAAAATATTCGACTTCTTTTATTTAATAAAAGATTGATTAAAAGTCAACTAACAAAACACAGGAACTGTGTATATATGTATATGTAACATTTGCCTTATTCATTTCCATAACGAATTATCATTAAAAATTCATAAGAAACAATGCAACAAAATTGTAACTAGGATGCCAACTGTAGAAAATAGTTTAGCAAGTTTTAAGAATTAAAAAAAGCAAATGGATGTGGCTTTTGTGGTGTACGCTGATTTGGAATGTATTCTGGAATCAGCTAATGTTCAAAATTCAGCAAATGTGAAATCGACACAAAGGCATGTTCCATTTGCTTATAGTTATTATATAAAATGCTTCTTTAATTCTAGTTTAGAAATATTTAGAATATATTGTGGTGATAACTCACCAAAACATTTTTTTTTATTAATTTCGTTAAGGATAGTCTAGATATATATAACAATTATTTAAGTGTAATTAAACCAATGAATTCCTTAACACCGCTTCCACAGATTGGACCAAATGAGGATACCTCCAATTTGTTACATTTGTAAAAAAAATTTATCTGTTGAAGATCGAGTGGCCGACCATTGTCATTTAACAGGTGAATATAGGGTATCAAATCGCAAACTTTATCCCTACATTTTTCCATAATCTTTCGACCTATGATTGCCATTTGTTTGTGCGAGAACTTTCATCTATCGAAGGTGATAGAAATATAATTCCTTTAAATAAGGAATTATATGTATCCATGTCGGAGAGAAGTTTTATTAATGAAAAAGACACAATTGAATTGCATTTGCTAGATTCATATCGGTATATGCTATCGATTTAAAAAAAAAACTAGCAGGGTTTTTGTCTAATTATGTTTTGTCAACTGTTAAATCAACCTACCACATGGACACTGAATTCAATTTAATGAAGCGTAAAGGTGTCTTTCCGTATGATTATCTAGATTCTGTAAATCGTCTCCAAGGAACACAACTACCACCCTGTTCATTCTTCTTTAATAAACTCTCTAATGAGTCGTGTAATGTTAATGGTTACGAACACGCTGAAAAGGTTTGGAATACATTCAATTGTAACACTAGGTTGGACTATCTGTTATTATATTTAAAAGCATGTAGATATTTTATTGCTTTGTGATATATTTGAAAATTTCCGTAAAGTTTGTAAACACATTTACAATTTAGATCCCTGTCAATATTATACTACCCAGGGTTTATCTTGGGATGCATAGTTCAATGCAATAAGCGACATTTGATTGCAAATAACAAATACATCAGTGATTATAGTCGTACAAAAGAATCAAATTACCAGATGTATTTAGATGTTAATAACTTATATGGTCATGCAATGTGTGAATACATACCCTTTAAAAATTTCAAGTGGGTTGAAAACTGTGAAAATTTTGATGTAAATAATGTAAAAGAAGATTCAGCATTTGGTTACATCTTGGAGGTATATATGGAACATCCAACCACATTACACGACTATCATAGTGACTTGCCATTTTGTGCAGAAAATAAGAAAATTGCAAACATGAAACGACGAAAGTTAATAACAGATTTAATCGATAAAACCAATTATATAATACATTATCGCAATCTTCAACAATGTATGAAACATGGTCTGATTTTAAAGAAAATTCACAGAATTCTTGAATTTGATATATCGAATTGGTTGAAAAAATATATTGATATAAATAATCATCATAGAACATTAGCTAAACATTCAGTTGAGGAAAACTATTTTAAACTGTTAAAAACGCCCTATATGGCAAAACTGTGGAAAATGTCGATAAAAGAGTGTAGTACGAACTAAATATAATAAACCCATCTACATTGGGTTTGCTGTTTTAGAATTATCAAAATGGAAAATGTATAATTTTCATTACCATTATATGAAACCTAAATATTGTGAAAATATTGATCTTAATTAAATGGATACTGATTCCTTTATATATGATATCAAAACAAATGACCTATGTATATGATGATATTAAAATGCATCTTGCTACATCTGCATATTCGGAAGATAATGTATTCAACTTTCTTCTGATGAATGAAAAAGTATTCGGGATGATGCAGGACGAATGCAATGGTAAATTAATTAAAGAATTCATTGGTTTACGAGCCAAAATGTATTCTGTAAAAATAGATAATCTACACTCAAAAAAGTTTTACATTAACTGAATGTAGGTTATTTCAGAAGTTTTCCGTGTTGTTTAAATTTAAGGAAAATTTAGTCATTTTACCAAGCCATGTCTATTTTAACTTTTTATTTATGTTGTTTAATAAGCAAACCACAATATTATAATGATTTTCCGTGCAGTCAATGTAATCAGTTATTTAGAAATGTGTATGTATGTATATGAATATTTAGTAAAACTTTAAATTTACTTAGGTTATTTTCTTTCAAAACTAACTTCAAAAATATTTCAAAAATAAATAAATGAAAAATTCTGGAATAATTAAAAAAATTAATCTATTTTTGCGAATACACAAAACATTAATATTAAAGGTTAATTGACTTCTGCGAAATATGAAAGAAAATTTGAATTGGTAAGTTAAGTGAAATCAATTGATATATATCCTTGCGTTACATAGTATGTACGTATGTGCATATGTACATATGTATGTGCATATACATCCATATCGCACACTAAATCATAAAAAGTCACAACTCAAAATGCTCAAAGTGGTCTTGTTTTTTATCAACCAGTTAATTAAACAAATCTCTAACGACGGCAACAATTTCTTTTGCAATACAGTCTTCTTATGTTTTTTTTATGTTACATACGTACTTGTGTCATTTGTACAGTATCAACAATTGTTTGCCATTACTCAGCATCTAACATTTTTTATGTTGCGACTGTTTATGATTTAGTGTGCGATATGTACATACTATAGTATGTAAATACATATGTGTATGTGATGTTTCCAGGTGAAATTTTTTAATTACTGAGGGACTGGTCCAAAGAAAATTGCTTATATTTAAACTAAATTTCATTCAGGTCTATTGCATATTTTTCTACCCGCTGTACTTTTTTCTTCGTTTTGCATTCACCAAACACAAAAAAATTTAAGGAGATATTATTATAACTATAGTACTTTTAGCTTATACTACACCTCCATATTGATGCATTATTTCTTTTTCCAATTTAGTATAATAATTTTTAAAAATTAAAAGAAATAAGGCAACACTATACAACAATCAACACTTAATACTAATATCTATCACTCTATAAATTCAGACCTGTATAATAACCTTAAAATTAACTCTATTGACTGAAAGTTTTACTACTAGCAACAACTTCCCAAAAAAAAGATATTTTGAAGCTTAATTACTCAGAATTTTCTTTTCTACACTTGTAACCCGTTGCTTTTAAGCCCTTCATATAAAAATTTTAAAATTAGTTCAAAAGTTTATCGGACTTCAAATAATGAAGAAGTTATGGACTTACTTGCGGATTTGCTGTGAAACAGGGAATTCTTAATAAAACTTATTGCTCATAATTTCAACAAAAGAGGGACCTACTCTCAAGCCATTTCGGCCATTGTCTGATACAAGTATTTTTATTGCAATGTTTTGGCCTTTTTACAGCTCTGCCGACTTTTAATTAATACTACACTTTGTTATCTCTTTGATGTTCAAGTAATTTTCACAAATTTTTCCAAGTTTATGGCATTCCTTACAATCTTACCGTTTTTTTTTTAAATAAATTTTAAGATTTTTTTTTGTCAATTACAAAATTATTGGCGAATTTTCGCAATTTTTTTCACATGATATTGTTTTTGATTCTTAAAATCTACTGGATTTTTTTAAAGATATTCGCATTTTTGGAAGTTTTCACGATATCTATGCTATAAGTTAATTTTTGAGTTATTGCTCTTTTTTGCGGTCTTAATAATCAACTTTACGTTCTTTTTGAGAAGTTGTATCATGTTTGCAATATATAACGTTTTTAGTAGAAATTTGCTTAGAAAACCTAACCGAAAAATATAGTTTAAAATTTTAGTATACCATGACTTTATGACACTTACGACCACCGTTTAAATACCCCAAATATTTGCCAGCTTCCAATATTAATATATCAACTTCTGAAATCATTTGTAGTATAATCTTTTAATATTTCAACCCATTTATCTTCTTATAAAAAAAAAAATATTTCCATCAGTAAACATATACGAGACCTTGGAAGAGGAATTCAATTCATTTAGACGGAGTTTGAGTAATAATTTCAGGTTTAATTGTAAAATTAATAATTTGCACATATAATTATGAATATAAGCAATAAAAATGATTTATAAAAGGCATACATATGTTTATTAAAAATCTCTGAGTTGTTGGCGGTTAAATATATTGTAGTAAAAATAATGAAGAAAACAGTAGTTTCAATTTATTCGGTAGGTTATTTTTTGTCAGTCAAAATAAGGCAGTTGTTTTTACAGTTTTGGGTAGTAAATTTATGTAAGCTAAAACAATTGAAAAAACAGTAGTTTTTACTGTGTTTGTGAGTTGTTTTCAAGTTGTTAAAAAAATGAAAAAAACAGTAGTTATAAATGATATGTAGGTTATTTTTTTGTAATTTAAAATAAAAGAAAAAAACATTCGTTTTTACTAAAGTTGTATTTTAAAAAATTAACATTCAAAAATAAATTAAAAAATTATTTGATTCAAATGAAATGTTAGTAATCCGGTTTTTAACTGGAAATACTATTGTTTTAAATGAATTTTCATTTGCATTTAACTTAAATAATATTTTGAGTGTAGATAAGGAAACAAAAAATAAAAGGTGTTCAAATTATTCAATTGGTGTTTTCAAGTAATTAACTATTTCAATTGGTGAATGTATGTTTCCAAAACTATTAAAATATTCTTTATAATTGCGATTTTATAATAGGCTACACAATGCGTTCCAGGACCAGTAGAACTATCTAAATTAACAATACCACCTTCTTCAATTAATGAATTTTTAGGTAAACGATCACGCATAAAAACACCTCTAAAATTTTTGAGTTGCTTAGCATATTTCATTAAATCTTGATCAGTTAATGGTCGATAGCGTAGACTATCCTAACGTTTTTTGGAGCTTGGTTATAATAAAGGCCATATCCAGATTTGTATGGTTTAAGGTATAGACCTTTTTCCGTAGCAATTGATTGAATATGTCTATTATGTCGTGTAGCCTCTGCTAGCTATTGCTTTCCATTTTTTGTATCATTTACTGCCTTAATTATAGCTGATCCACCGGTAGCTAAGCCAAGTGCGGATAAAGCTGTTATGATCGGAAGATCACCAATTTTTGGTATTGGTATAACTCTTGGTATACCAATATTACCCCTCTTTTCCCCGTTGAAGTTTGAACTAACGGCTTTTTGTGCAATTTTAACAACAGCGTTTAAATTGTCTGGGTTTTTTCAGAGTATTTTTTAAAGTGGTTGAAACAATTTTGTATCGCATGCTTTTCTCTTATTAAAGTTTCTCTTCTTCGATTTTCTACATTGAGAATTTTTAGTATTTTTCATACCTAATGCAAATTTAACTTTTGCTTTCATTGCGGTCGTTACGAACCAAGCGTATGCTCGTTCTTTTAAGCCGCTATCTTTAGATTTTACTCGTTGCCACGCTTTTTCAGCTAATATTTGATCAGCTTAATGTCTTTCATTAATATTGCTTGTTTCTGAATATGCAATGTCGTGCTCTCTACAAGCTACATCTAATAAATTTATTCCCTTGTCTCCTCTTGCTAAACGTTTTTAAAGTTTTGTTCCAGGTTCACAAAACCGATAACCAGGAAAATGTAGTTCAATATGTAATTTGTTTATTAAGTTGTTTACTAAGTCGCTACCAATCTTACACCGATTATCTCTAACTTCTTTGTTATAGTTTATAACCATGTTAATGTTTGTTCTTCTTTAATATAAATATGTATGTGTTATGTGTTCCATACTAAAAATCAAAATGATGAGATTTTCGTACATAAGATTGAATTTATAGCTAAAACATAGTAGTTATCAATATGCGACTAGTAGAGCAAACCAAACAAATTGTTTTAAGAAATGTTGAAAACTAAAATTAAACATAGCATATTATTACCCAATTGAATACGAGCACTTATTGTAGGACCTTCAAACTGCGGTAAAACTAACGTTATGATTAGTTTAATAGAAAGTCCTAATGGTCTTAGCTTCAGAAACTTATATATATTCGAAGTCTTTATATCAATCAAAGTGCTGCTAACTTAAGAAAATTATCGATCCGATAAAAGGAAAGGAAAAAATATTAAGTTCACCTGAAGCAAATTCTAATTCCATAATATTATTTGATGACGTTATTTGTGGTAAACAAGATAATATAAGAGATTACTTTTGCATGGGTAGACATAATCATATTGACTGCTTTTATTTATGTCAAACATATACAAAAATTCCCAAACATTTAATACGTGATAATGCGAGTATGATCATAATATTTAAACAAGATGAAATGAATTTACGACATATATGTATATAATGACCATATTATTGGAGATATGTCGTTTAGAGAATTTACGAATGTATGTAGTGAGTGTTGGATAGATAAATATGGATTCGTTGTTATCAGTAAGGATGATGCGGTAAATAATGATTATATGATTAAGTACATACCAACAAAAAAAAAACAAAAATAGATTTACAAATAGTTAGCGATGATAATGACGACGACAAAAACAACTACAAGGTAACGAAAATTGCGAACTGGCGATATGCAAATAATGAACTAAATTTTAATGCAGATAATTCTATTGGAATACGACATTCAAAGTTGAAAATGAACGAACCAAAATAAGTCTACTATCAACAATGTAAAAACTTTTCGAAAAACTGCTCATGATAAAATTTTCTCCAATTCTTATTGGCAGTGGATGCAACCCAGACCATCAATTTGGTTTTCGAAGTCAGCAGAGCACTATTGAACAAACGCATAGATTGGTTCAATTTATAAGAAGAAGATACGAAGAAAAGAAGTATTGTTCTGCCCTGTTTATTGACGTTTCTTAGGCATTTGATAAAGGGTGGCATGAAGGCCTTATTTTAAAATTGAAATCATATCTACCAATAAATTTTCTGAAGCTATTGGACAGTTACATTACTACCAGGAAGTTCACGGTTGTTGAAGGAGACTTTACCCGAATCTATATAATCTGGTGTGCCACAGAGGAGCATACTGGGGCCAGTTTTGTATTTGATTTATATTTGTGATATGCCTTTGAGCAGCAATATCCATACATCTACATTTACCGATGATACAGCCTGCCTTAGTATGAACGACAACCCTCACGAGGCTTCCCGATATCTACAAGAACATATTACACAGCTGGAACTATGGTTAAACTTATGGAGAATTAAAGTAAGCGGACCAAAGTGTGTTCAGGTAACATTTGCCCTGCGAAGAGATACTTGTTCCCCAATTCGAATCAACAATCAAGTTGTTCCTCAACATTCACATGAGAAATATCTTTGTATACACCTCAATCGACTGCTTACATGGAAACACCATATAGACTCAAAGCTAACACAAATGAAACTTAAATTGAAACTCAGATACCTTGGCTGATGGGTAGAAATTCAAATCTTAGTCTAGATTGTAAACTTTTAATATACAAGTCGCTTTTAAAACCAATATGGTACTACGGAATATAGCTATCAGGCACTGATTCAGCTTCTAATATACAGAGAATGCTACCAAGGCAAAACAAGATTTTAAGACTAATAACATCGGCTCCATGGTACATCAAAAATTCAAATTTACATCGTGATTTAAATATGCCACTAGTGAAGAAATTAAAAAATACGCAGGCAAATACTTAACAAAGCTCGAGTCTCATCCTAATCCCCCTGCTCGTAACATCTTGAATTTTACTGGACACATCGGTCTAAAAAAGAGGGATACTACGGCTCTAATACTCAACACTCCAGATGAAACAGCCTGAAAATATTTTTGTGCTTAATACGACATTTATGTATTATCGATTACTATCACTAAGTTTATGCCTGATACTGGTTGGGCCTAATTATTATATCTAGATTTAAGATTTGAATACTTATTGTTAGTTAATTTTTTGAAGATACAATAAATGAATTGAGTTTTCATCCCAGTTGAAATTATTTTCGTTTTCCTCTTTTTTGTTGTTTCACAGTCGTAAGAATTGCAAAAATACTTTTCAACTAATCTAAAACACTTAAATTTGTCTTATAGCAGTGACATATAGTATGTGTCTAAAGTGGAAGAAGAGGCTGTGGTGGAGGCCACAGGAGTACACAGACTTATGGTTTCGTCTAATGTTACGAAACGATATAGAAGCGCATCGTTACATAATTTGCCGACAGTACGCCAGCAAAAATAACTAAACTGCTTAGCGAACTGGCACTTAGCGATAGAAAACCCGCACAATTACTAACCGGAATGCCAAGTACGGCTGCCGAAACACCCGTTACAAATGAATTGCTGATGCAGCTGTGGTTACGAAACTGCCCTCAACAAATATGTGCTATTATCTCTTGCGACGATAAAATAGACTTAAACACGGCCGCTACAGTGGCATGGAAGCAATGAAAAACTAACACCACGAACACATGTACGGTTGGTAGCGAGGTTCCACAAGTAGGCACAAACAATTTCAAGCGTTTGCAACATCAAATTAACGAGCATTCAAGGCAAATTAGAAGCTTACACACTTTAAAAAATTTTAAATAAATTACCGCTCGCCAAGACCAGCCCGAAGTACCTCGATCTCACAAAAATTATGACACGTGCTACTGCGACCATAAATTCGATAACGATGATAAAAAATGCACACCACTATGTGTTGCACCGGCTAGTAAATCTAATTAAGAAAATGTAAGCTAATAATAAAAAAAGAAAAAAAATAGGTGCCAGGTTTCTTTACAGCCTGTATTGATGCCTAACCTTCAAGGTATGTCGGAAATACCTTGCGGATTTACTTAATTGCGGTTGCTCACATTTATTTTATACACCAGTATAATTTTTCTGTAGTAGTGATAAATCCAGTAGTACTCACAATCATAATATTACCCGTTCAGAGATCGGCCCAACACTAATCACAAACATTTTACTCATCACAGCTAAAATACTGTTTTTTTTACGAGTACATATTTAAGTTTCTCTCACTGTATACATTTGTTTTACGCTGAGGGTATTCTCTGTACCGGTAGTGCATAAATAGGATAAGTATACATGTGAGATTACACGCTCTTTTATTTTTCGGTTTTGGCATCGAGGTTTCACGGTCAACAACAAGACTCTATTATTTCTTCTCGTTATTAATTGCTCAGCTAACCAGTCATATAGCGGAATCTATTCAGTTAAACGTTTTCCCAAATATACCTTAAAACAAAATTTAACGTGCAAGCGATGCACTGCGTGGTCCAATGGGCTATCGAATAAAAGTAATAAGGCAAGCAGTTGTTTTTTATAAAACATTCAAAAGTGCACTTTACCTAATACAAACCAAACCAAAGGAAATTAAAAATAGGAGATAAACGTAAGTTAGTTGATCTTATGTGGAAAATCCCTCGGCGCTGTAGTTACACCACTTAGCTGATTTGATTCAAATCAATAAAAATAAAAACATACTGGTAATAATAGAGGAAAAAAAGGTAATTTGTTGGCCATACTGCACATGTTCTAAATGTTAAGTTATCAAATTTTTTTTTACATAGTAGAATTAATTTTGATTTTTTTTAATAAACTGCGGATTCAGTGCAAAATGAAGTAACGTCTTTAGTGTGTAAACTTTCTTAAGGGTAAGATATGGTGTAGTATAGTAACGTTTCTTTAAGAATTAGGGGGTTTTCTAGAAGAGTGTTAGCCACCAGAAAAACGACAGGTTGGGGATATTTTTGAGGCTATAGACGACACTTACTAACATACTTGTCTACTTTTGGCTATGGAAATCAGACTTAACTTTATGCGAATTGAGAAGGGCTATATAAACCGCACGTGATTTTTATTTGTATGTTGTATGTACCCTATGGGAGCAAGAATCCTGCCCTTTTCTACCGAACTAGCTGGCTTTGCAAGCACGTGCGTACTGCTCTATAGAGAGACCATTGTAGGTGTTATTTCTTTACAAAAATTCATTTGTACTGAACGTCTTTAGAAGCAATTAAGCGAACACCATAGATAGACTATAACACATGTAAGCACGAATGTAAGTTACACGAGTCAAAGAACTATTTAGCTGTCCGGGCTTACGAAAAAGACAATGCGCCTGTCAGCAAGAAAAAACACGCATTTTTGCAACCAACAAAAATTCTGGACAACGATTTTTAATTGTTACTGGAGCCGATATCTCCATCGTCCCAGCAACAACATGCGACACGCAACAATTGCCAGTTACGGGAACACTATTTGCAGCAAACCCACAGACGTATATGGCAATAAAACAGTAAAACTTAGCCTGAATTTGCGTCGTGAGTTTGTATGGACTTTTCGAGTCGCCAAGGTAAGCACCGCAATAATCAGAGCCATTGTTTTGCAAAAGTTTAAACTTTGCGCGGACGTAGCTGCGGGCCGGCTGACTGATAGCACAACGAATCATAAAACAACGGGAAGAAGAGCCACTGGTAGTATGCCTACTATCAAAGTGATTAATAAAAAATATAAATTTCATGCATTAATTGAAAATTACAAAAGCATTCTCACCACGTCAGAGAACAAAAGCACAAGTGCCACCACATTTCACCATATTATGTTTTTTAAATAAAACAACTTGAATTGATTGTATTTCTATTGCTAATTCAAGTAAAACTAATAATAATTATTTTATTGCAATATGTTGTTAATGACAATTTATACAATGGTAACTCAAAACTCAGCATTTAAGCAATATCACAATACATTACATTCTCTTCCATTATATTTTACAATAGAAACAACTAACTCTTAGTTTACATAATAGTTATTTAAAATATTATAATATTTTTATTTTAGCAAGTAGCTTTTAATAAAATTTCTAAAATGTATGTATGTGTATTTAGTATAATGGGAATGATTTTTATACGACTCGATCTTCGAAGCGGTATAAGGTTCGATTTTTTTTCCGGTATAATCTTATTTAGATTCCTGCTCTCTTTTTTTGTGTTTCTAATTCATTACTTAACAATGGATGATATCTGTCTTATAAAGTAGAAATACATAACTGATTTTTGTGAACATATCTAATAGTATTATTAATATTCGTTAAATAAGTGTAATAACTAATTTGTTTATGTATAGTACATGGTATCCATTTGATAAAGTCCTTAAAATGGTTTCTATATAGTACCTTATCTCCTACCTTAAAACTACTCTCATTTTTATTTTTTAAATTCGCATTTTTGTTATTTATATTAATTTTATTACTTTTATATTGTAAATTTAAATTTCGTTTCTTCCCTAAAGAATTTAGTAAAGTTCTGGGTGTAAATGAAAAAATTAAATTTGAAGGACTTTTATTTGTAGTTGTGGAAGGTGTATTGTTATAGAACATAAGAATCTTATCTAATTTAATCGGAATCGGTAAAGAATTTAACTTTTCATCCGCAAGATATTTCTTTAAACTACATAAACGTATGTTTATTTTTCCCGCAAAGTCTATAAACTTGAAAGATGAAAAGGGTGGACCGTTGTCACTAACTATCTCCTGTGGATAACCGAATATTTTAAAAATTTAATACAAACAATTTGTTAAACCAACTGCATCCGATATTGGTAAATATTTAACTTCAATGAACTTACTGTATGCGTCTATGTCCATTAAAAATGTTTTTGATTCAAAATAAAAAAGATCCTAATGAACTCTTTCGAAAGGTATAAGGGTCGCTGGCCACTTGATAGTTACCTTTTCGCGCTATTTTGATTGGTCACTTATTCTTAACATAATATAGAACTTTTTTCAAAATTAAATCACTGCGGACATATTTGCACTTGAAAGATTATTCACCATCTCAATTCCTGTCCTATTTTCTATAGATAAACGTGACATAGTATCTGCTGGTGCATTACGTTTTGCTGAACGATATTCAAAATCGTAGTCATAAATTGACAACATCACAGCCCACCTTTGCAATCTTGATGCTGTTATTCCTTAAGTATCCCTATTTGGGTTAAATATCTTTTTGAGAGCCTCATTGTCACTATATAGAGTAAATCTATGTACATATATATACTTATGAAATTTCCTTATTTCAAATATAACTGCTAGTGCTTCACGATGAATTTGAGAATAATTCTTTCCAGAAGGACTCAATATGCTTGAAGCAAATAACAATGGTTTCTCAACGCCATTTACTAAATGAGATAAAAAAAAACATAAGGCCTGGCATATATAGTTAATATTATAGGGTTGTCTGAATCGTATATTTCTAACAAATTATTATTCAAAAGTAATTTCTTTGATTTCTCAAAACAATCCTGTATAGGTTCTATCCATTCAAATTTCCTATCCTTTCTTAGTAATCCATATAATTCTCCCAACTGCGTGGATAAGTTTGGTACAAAGCTGCCATAGTAATTTAACATGCCTAAGTAAGATTGTAGTTCTGATACATTCTTAGGACTAGGCACATTCAAAATAGCCTTTACTTTGTCGTTGTTAAGCGTTATACCATATTGAGATATGGTATGTCCCAAGTAATTTACTTCACTTTCAAAAAACCTACACTTCCCCAAATAAATCTTAACATTGAACTCATTGAGTCTTTGCAATACTTGAAATAACCTATTTTTCGTCTCTTCGAAATCCAACCCTTCAACCAAAATATCATTTAAATAGCACGATGCACCCGGTATTCCAAATAAAATCTGATCCATGAAGGATTGAAATATTGACGGCGTACTTGAAACACCAAAAGAAAGTATAGTATACTGAAACAACTAATTATGAGTGTTAATTGTTACATACTGTCTTGACGAATCCAAAAGTTTTAATTGCTGGTAAGCTCCAGATAAATCTATTACGCAAAAAAATTTTGAATTAGCCAAATTTGCAAATATATCATCAATACGTTGAAGAGGATAAAATGTTGTGTTTCAATGAATATATCGTTACTTTGCAGTCAATACATTCTTATTTCATTTCCGGGTTTCGAAACAATAACTATTGGTGAAGCAAATTTACTAAACTTAACTGGAATTAACTTCCCGCTGCTTACTAGACGGTCTAACTGCCTTTCCACCTGAGGTCTTAGTTTGAATGGAACATCATAAGCTTTTCTGAAAATCGGTAATGTTCCCGTTTTCAAAACATTTTCTGCAGTATACTTATCAATACAATGGTCTGCTTCATTACTGAATATGCGTGGAAATCTAATTTGAAATTCCTTTATCATATTCTTTTGTTTAACTTCAACACATCTAACCAATTTCTTCCAATAAGCGGCACAAAGATCACAAAGTTTTCTAAAACATTACTATCTTCACTATTTAACATTCGAACATCCACTGTAATTTTTCCAACATACCTCAGTTGGCTACCAGTGACAGATACAAATTTCCTTCTAACTAAAATTAACTTAATTTTAGAAAAATGCAATAAATACTTAGCTTTAGAAATTACAGTTACACAAGCACCAGTATCAACCTCCATTTCCATCAGTATTCCTTAAAAAATCTAACACTTTCAGGATCTTCCACAGCAACACCGTTTATTCCATTACCTTTACTATTTCCATTTCATATACTACGTAAATTTACTGCTTCCTATATTTCATAAACGCATTTTACTTTATTTCCTTCTTTATGTAGTTCTTTCCACTGACCGCATCTCTTAGCTGTGTGTCCTTTCTTATTACATTTGAAACATACACAGTTGTTACAAATGCAGTGGTCCTTTTGCCACACCTATAACAAGACTTGCTTGAGTTTTGTTCATGAATATGAGATCTTGTATTTCTTTGAATTGATTTATAGCAAATGTTTTACAAACATCTTTGTTCGAATTTATTTCTTTAGTTTCGTCTTCGGCCATTTCCCAATTTAGTGCAATTTCACAGGCTTTAACGAATATTAAATCAGTTTCTTTGTGAAATTTTTACCTCAACTGATTATCTCTTACTCCACATACGAATTGGTCACGTAACGCTCTATCTAAATGAATATGCATCAGCCCCAATATAAGTTATAAAATATGCCACTTTCTTGTCATCTGCCACTGCATTTAGAATAAAAAACTGTTGTAATCTCATCTCATATTCCGTAAAATCGTTTCCGATTACAAATGGATCCATATGCCCAATCATTATTAATGATTTTAATAGATTTTTTTAAAATTACTGTTAATAAGGTTGCTTTCCAATTTTTCTCGTCGCCAAATTTTATTATGTTTTTTAAATAAAACCACTTGAATTGATTGTATTTCTATTGTTACTTCAAGTAAAACCAATAATAATTATTTTATTGGAATATGTTGTTAATGACAATTTATACAATGGTAACTCAAAACTCAGTAAACATAGTTATATGAAATACAGTATTTCAGCAATATCACAATACATTACAGAACACATTGTGATCAAAGTATATAGATAGATAATGGTGAAGATCGACATGTCTTGGGAATTCAAAACCGGGAAAAACCAAAAATGCTGCAAGCCCTGTTACAGATGGGGGATTTTGGAGTTTTTCATGCTGAGGTTTTGTTAGGATATGTGTGTTTGTTAGAGTTTGAATCTTTGTTTCTGTGTATGTATATACTTTTGTGTACAGCTTTTACTGTTATTGTTGAGAAAAATACCCAGCGGGAAAAAGAAGGAATACGGATGCCTTCTAAAAGGCATCTGTACTCCTTCTTTTGGATGTACAAGGCCTGCTAGCTCCATCCCATATTAATTTTTTTTACACACGTTGTCATTGCGAGGTAGGCGTTCCGTTCTCGCTTCTTTCGCAGATATTCTAAAAGGCCTTTAAACTAATGGCTCTTAAAGGCCTTCTAGAGAATGGCTGCTAAAATGCCTTCAAATAAAGGTCATATTGAAAAGGATTTAAGAACGGTTTCCAACTGCTGGAGCCTGTATGTCAAAACTTACAATTGTTGTAAATACAAGTAAAATAGTTGTGAAAATATATTTTTTATATGAATATAAAATATTCAGGTATTCAATATACACATCCATACATATACGGTCTAATTCATAAAAAATATTTTAGGTTTATTACAGCTTTATAATATATATATATATTTAGATAAGAATGGTAATGGAATCGAAAAAATTCCTGAGCAGGCCTTTAATAAAGCCTGAAGTAAGAAGGTCTTCTGAGTTTTACCGCTGGATTGTGCTTACAATGGATGGATATATATGTAGGTGTTTGTTTATGTTTATACCAAATTTGTAGTGGCAGACAAACATTATACCCTATAGAAAACGTCGATGGTGAAAATGTCACCTTGCCTTTGTCACCAGTACAGCTCTCTAATTATTCCCCATACAATACTTTGTGCTATAGACATTTAGCATGTGCTTGTCATTGAAAACCTACTACATAGTAACACTAAAACAATTGACGAGGTAGTGACTACGTAGAGACATACAAACCAGATAGTTAGTTACTGGTACATTTCTATAATTTACGTACATACAAATTGTCACTAGAATTTTAGTGTTGACACAAACACACTTGGTTAATGTCGGAGTGAAGGGTAGTGACAAGGAATCTGTGTATTTGTGCGTATGTAGTGATCCTTATTGTATAGATTTTGGTTTAGTGTTATGAGTTGTCGTTGATGTGCGTATGTATGGTTATTGTATGTATGCATTTATGTTTGGGATCTCTGCGGAAATAATCTAATAGCTGCAGAGAGTTGCAACCCTGATAGCTGTTGTCAATGCGGGTGGAGAGGGAATGCATTTGGTAATGTATGTATGTATATGTTGCTGGAGTAATGTAAGTGATTGTATGATGGTACGAATATGTTATCATAAAACCATTTCAAAAATGGCTTTTAGTTGGTTTAACAAAAAAATTTGTATGTTAAAACTAGGTTTTAACAGTTGGTTTTAATGTTAAAATCAGCTTTTATTAAAACCATGTCAGTGTAAAAACACTATTAAGCCCTACCAGTGTCCAACATAAAATTTGTTATAGTAGTTCATAGCACATAAATATCGTACTATGCACAAAAATAGTTTCAAAAATTTTCATATGAAGTGTGGCGTATTAAAGCCAGTAAATTTCAATATGCTATGAGCAAACGGATAAGGATGTGACTCGAATTTTGTTAAATATTTGCCTGCGTATTTTGTAGTCACTAGTGGAATATTTAAATCATGATGTAAATTTGAATTGTTTATGTACCAAGGAGCCGATGTAATTAACCGTAATATATTGTGTTGCCTTCTTTGGATTTGCTCCATATTTGAAGCTGATACAGTGCCCCATAGTTGAATTCCGTAGCACCATAAAGTTTTCAAAAGCTACTTGTAAAGGGTGTTTTTTATTGAGGTATAGAACTTTAAGTTGGCATCACTTTTTTAACTGGCGGCCATTTTGTCAGCTGTCAACTGATTAATATTTAGTTTGGTTTGCCATTTCATCATGAACAGGTTGACAAAAGAACAACACTTGCAAATCGTGCAAATTTATTTCGAAAATAATGGTTCAGTTCGCGAAGAAACGTTAGGGGACTTGGAAGCCAACATTCGTGGCGTTATTGCCAACATACGGCCCCATATGCTCGAAAAAGTGGTTGAAAATTGGACCTGTAGAATTGGCTTTATTCGAGCCAGCCGCGGCGGCCACATGCCCGAAATCATATTTAAACGTTAATGGCATAAAATTATCCTTCCAATAAAGCCAAATTGATGGACATTAAAACGATTTTCTTGTGTTTTATTTCAATTCGAAGTTCTATACCTCTAAAAAAACACCCTATATATCAAAAGCTTACAACATAGACTAGTGTTAGCTTAGAGTCAATGCCATAAAGAGTAATTAGATACTGGTGTGATATCGAGACCTCCCAGATAACTTCTAAGAGGTATAGTTTTTTTTAGAGTCATTTAGTGCGCTCTTTAACTCTTAACTCTTAAGTATGTTCAGCAGCCTGTTTAATATTTTTGTTAAGGTTGGCATTATTAGATTCAATATCACCTGATGTTTTTAGCTTAATATTTCCGAGCAATGATTAGTAAGATATTTTTTGAATTCCAGCCAATTAACACGATTGATCACCTTCACATATGAGTGAGGTAAATCACTTCTTATTGCCGTTATTTCTACTCATAAATATCTACTAGTGTACAGATATCGATCGTGTAAGTTGAGTTTTATAAGGCAAACTCGTAGATAAAAACTTTAGGTAAATTATCTGTGTGTATAAATTACTGGACTTAGTGGGTTACATATTGTAACGATAGTGAGAGAGTGATCGGAGGAGAGATCTAGAGAAGATTCATCATGAATTACGTCTCTAGAAATATTTTTCATGACGCCCACTTGAAATGACGTCCAAACCCACTTTTGAAAATGTATTGAACAACGCTCGACCTCTAGGTGTAATAAGCCGCGAACCCCAGAACGTACATATGTTTTGCATTGTAGTTGCCAGCTGCTACAAAACAAGTCCCAAGCGATTTGTAGAAATCCTCGAATTGATCCTCAGTGAAAATCTAGAAGTTAAGTAAACTGAAGATATTACGAAATTTGTTTAAAATTTGTTTACGCAAATATTAGTTGCTTGTAGATGTTCTGCACAAATGTTGTCAAGAATATAGTGCTCGATCCACCACATGCTCTTCCTCTAGGGTACTTTGAATCATATAAAGTCTAGCCATTAATGTTAAAAAGACATCTCGAAGTCAAATGAGTCTCAGAGACTCACACTATATCAATATTTTTTCCGTGAGGAACTGCTCGAGTTAATTTTTATGTTGGCAAATGCCGCTTGCGTTACAGAAACATACACTTAACGTGTTCATGGCTTGTCATTTCTTGCATCAAACTAGTCATATATGTTGTGAATTGTTTGTAGTTTGCACCATATTATCAACTGAGGCTTCAAGGCGACTGAAATTAAAGCTTGAATTTGCATTTGTTGAATTATATGGTGGTAACACTGTTTGCATGGCAATATAGTTGATATGCACAGTGTCATCATACGATACATCTGTACTGATAGGTTGGGTCATTTGAGGATAATAGGCGGAGTAAGTTTTTTCTCTTTGAGCTGGAGTTACTTAATTTTTTTGGCTCATTTTCTGCTTAACGAAAGAGTACACAGGACATCTTGTGTAGTTAGCAGTGTCATTCCCTCCACAATTACTGCATTTTTTTTATCATTTTGATCTTTTGGCTTATTTCAACTAGCAGTAGCGTTTAATACACGGGACCCAACGCAAACCGTACGTAAATTACAGTAAGTTTTTGTGCGGCCTTATTCTTGACAATTATGACACTGTATATTTTTTTTTGTTCACAAAAAAATTACCCTATTTGACATAAAAATATCCTTTTTATGACACTTTTTCGAAATTTTCAACGGCAACCCTGGTAGAACGACTCGAGCGTACAAGATCTTCATCGTTTTTTTTTTTTTGAGCAAGAGTATCAATTCATTTTTTTCCATTTAGAATAACTTTGTTGTAGTCTTCAGCGAATGCTGGAAGCATTTTTAGAGGTACATAGAAATTTAAAAATTCATTTGCAAGAGTGGCATCATCAATTTTGTTCCATCCAGCATTTTGCATCACATTGCTTTCAGTTGGTGATGGAGAAACCAAATTTTGTATGGTGCTTGTAGCTCCTAAATATATTGTATGATCAATTTCAATTCCATTGAGGTCATAGCGAATTTCATCAAATAGATATGCTACAAAGTTGTTTTTTAATTTAAAGTTCTCTGAAAAAGAAGAATATTTAGGGTAATTATCATCGGCAACAAACTTCTCTACATAAATGTAGCTCTCACTGGGTAGCACGTACAAATCTAGAAACTATAATTTCATCATTATTGTTGTAAGATTGTAAGTATGGTACATATATATTATAGTCCTTTTTGATTATATTCTCATCACACAAGGGTTTATCTAATACATTTATTATTGAACTCATTTTGTATCCAATTTAAAATTCAAGGTCTTTAGAAAATTTTTATTTGATGGTGTTAGTGCTTTTTGTTGAACTGGTCGCTTTAATGTTGTTTTTATTGTTGTTGCTGCTCTATTTTTCAATGTATTTGTGTTGTATAATATCATTATTTATTTAGTTGTTTTCGTATTGTAAATTCCTCTCCTCGGAAATTAATTAAATCACCGTGCTGATCAACTACGCGCAGCGCTAGTGAACTTATGAGATTTCTTGGGACCTCATCTATTTTATAGCTGGAGGCACATTAATCGGAAATTCATGAAGTGTGTGAGATTTGGAGTTACTCATATATGTATTAATAGCAATACTACTTGCAATTCGCAAGAGATTCACTTTCAAAATATTAACTGGAAGATCTGAGTAACAATATTTGTTTGGTGTTAGGAGTTTGCTATTGAATCCTAAAAGTTTTCCAATTGTATTGTTTTTATTAAAATATGCAAGACCTTTGTAACTATTAACTTTAAGTTGTATTGTATTGTAATTGGCTTCAATAAAAATTTTATTTTCTGGATAGAGTCGTTTGTATTGCTCTTGTATAAAATCTACAATATCATTCTATTCATAAGATCCAATTTGTATTTCAATTTTATGTTCCACTATATGGAACATATTGTTATAGGTGTCTACATTTGGAATACTGTTGTATGAATGAAAATCAGTTAGAGCACACTCATATGCACCATGTAATTCAATAGGAGCAAGGTAACTAGCAGATAACTCTGATGAGTTAGAGCTCAGAGTAAGTTTTATTGACATTACAACTGTCTGGTTACAAATAAATAAAATTTAGTAAAACATATGGTTTATAAGTATGATTAACATATTTATTTCATTTTCTTATTCTAAAATTTACATTAGTTTTTCCACCAAATTTTTGTAACATCAAAATCAGTATAATATACCCACTGAAATTCTCTGCAAGGAAGATATTCTGATATTGCTTACCCATATAAATTATTAGCATCTAAATACAACAAATATTCTGACAGTTTTGATGTATCCAATCTTTTAAGTATTTATGGTTTGCTTTCGAATATATTTTTAAGTATTGAACAAGCCCACCGCTAATTCAATTTTACATAGACATTCCATTTCGGAATCAGTGAACTGTTCCAGTGAAACTTGTGTGGTTTTCAACATTCTATCCCACGATAAGTCTGGTGCTGTATACCAGAGAATAACAAAAGTATCTTTTTAAGTTCTTTATGAGTGCTGGCCGTCAAACAACTACGAATACGAGCAGCTAAAAATAAAAAACACGCAAAATACAAAAACACGCATTATATTTAAACCGAATACGTATAACTATAAACTTCAAACAACTATGTGTATACACATTGTTGAAATTACCCAGCACAAACGAATACAACAAAAAATTATAGACTGTGTGAATATAAAAATATTCTATATAAAATATTCTGAATATTAAACCGAATACACATGCGCACATATAGAGCTATTTTGAAAACACACGTTAAGTAGCAGTGTTGCCAAAAAAGTGAATTGCACAGAGAAAAAACTGCCTAATAGAATCGAGAAGATTGTCTCTATGAAACGTTTTTAGGCTAACTGGTATCCCAGCAGAGAGGAGCGAAAATTTTTCCATTGAGATTTCTTATTGTTTTTATGTGGTAAATCTTTTTAATTTTATCAATAAGAAAACCACATAAAATCAAGAAGAAATCTTGTTATTCACACTTTTTTTTACTCAATTTTCGTTATTTTTGGCACCAAAAAAACAATCCATAGAGAAAAAATTCTTGATTCTATTACGTTTTCTTATAAATTGTAAACTATAGGGATTTCTTATTGGTTTTATTTGGTTGCCGTATTGATTTTTTCAAAAATATTTTCCTTATTGATTTCGTTAGGTTGCCTTATTAACTTTTTAAAAAGGTATGCCTTATTGTTTTCATTAGGTATGATTATGTGTAAAGCATCTTATTAATTTTTTTAATAAGGAAATCTTCTTGATTTTATTAGGTTTCTTGTTATTTCATATCTATAAATAAACATAGAGAAAATTTTTTTCATAATCTTTATTGTTTTTCTATAAGCATGTGTGTACAATAATTTCAATGCGGATTTAGGCTGCCTTTTAGCATATTGGTTAGAGTGCTTGTCTATCAGTCAGAAGGATGCTGGTTCAATACTTATGGTGAGTTAATTAAGAATATAATATAAAATGTATATATGTATGCATAAGTTAATAACATCTACATATACTACATTCACACATACATATATGGTATAGAATTTAAATGAAAATACATAAGTACAAAGAATAAAGAAATAAATATTTTTTATTAGGCGACCTAATAAGAACAAGACGAAAACCTTTTTGAAAAAATCAATAAGATAACCTAATAAAAACTAAAAGATTTCTTCTTGAGTTTTTCAAAAAGGTTTTCTCTATTAAATTAATAAGATTTCATTATTGAAAAAAACCGTAGAGATATCTTATGAATTTTGTTCTATTGCGGTATTTATTAGGCACTGTTTTCTCTGAATGGTACAACACTAATATGGCAACGGTGCCATATTATTAGATTTCATGACAGGTATGGAATGTTTGATTTAATAATTTTCGATTCTGCTTAAAACATTTCTAACTAAATAATTATTAGAAATCCTCATACATTTAACACTTAACAAAATATCAAAAAAATGTTTTGATTTTTTTTTTGAAATAATATCAGTCGCTTTAAGGTTATATTTATTTTTAGTATTATCTCCTAATTATCTTACTACGACTGACGAAGCTCTAGTTTTGTTTTGTCATTAAAACTTAATTTTTCGAAATTTATGTTTAAAATGTTTCAAAGCGAATTAAGTTTATATTTTTCAACTATTTTGTTATTAAGAAATCTAGGTTAACGTCATCAATATTTAGCAGGGACCGTAACGGTTATAATTTTTATTTTAAAAATTACTTTTTAATCGTTATTTCCTGAGTTTTATTTATTCCTCACAAAATAACAGTTATTTTGTGACTTTTATTTATTCCTCACAAAATAAGAGTTATTTCTTGATTTTTATTTATTTCTCACAAAATAACAGTTATTTTGTGACTTTTATTTATTCCTCAGAAAATAAGAGTTATTTTTTTATTTATTTCTCACAAAATAACAGTTATTTTGTGACTTTTATTTATTCCTCACAAAATAAGAGTTATTTTTTGATTTTTATTTATTCCTCAGAAAATAAAAGTCATTTTTAAACTAATAACTGCCAGTTCATAGAAGTCAAGTAAAAATTCTTGCTTGGCTATTTACATTGAAAACAAAAACAAATTTTGAGTGCTTTGTTTGTGTTTTCAATATAAATAGCCAAACAAGAATTTTTACATGGCTTCTATGAACTGGCAGTAAATAAAATATAAAAAAATAACTCAGTGTTTTTGTAAATAAAATGAAAAATAGAGACTTTAGTATAGATTCTGCATATATTCGTACAATAATTTTTTCCTTTTGAAATTTGTATGAAAAAAATATTGTTTGGAACGAATTGTCATTATTTTTCATACAATTTGGAAACGTGTAGAAATGAAATTTTTTACAAAATATGCCTATTTAAATTGAAAAAAAAAATAAATTTGATATTTTTTATTACAAATAATTTTATTTCATTTACAAAAACAACCAATTTATAAGAAAGTGAGTTTGTTTTTTGCTAAGCTTTCACGCCCAAGCCGCTCATCTGGTTTTAAAAATTCTTTCACCAATGGAAAGCTACATTACCAGCGTCAAATATAAGATATTTTTATCCGGTTTGGAACCGGATTTCTTATATTTGGTACGGATTTTGTCCGAAAAACACATTTTTGTGCTGGTTAGGGTTTTAAGACCGGTTCTTATGTATTTTATAATTAATTTGTTGCATAACATAAAAATATTTTTTGATTTGTCAAAATTTTTTAATGTACTAAATATCTCGGCACCTTCATAATTAAGGGCACATATCCAAATAAAATTTCATGAGTGAGTATGAATAGCGAAAAAACGATGAATTGTTGCTCTCTGAACTGCAAAACACGTTCAACATATGCTAATGTTGTTTAAGGTGTCTTTACATGGTAGTACATTTATTAAAAATTATGTATAGTGAAAAAATGTTATAACTTAAAAACAATTTGTATGGAGCACGAGAGAATACGAATATAAATTTTGCCAAGCTTTCGATAAATATTTATTTTCCCTTTACACCAGAGGTGTGTAAATAATTACATACAAATTCTAATCATTTTTTTTTTGGCAAATTCATCCCTAGAATGCCCTGTCTATGCCTATGAGTACATATTGGTAGCATTAACAGTATATATTGAAGGTGTTAACATTTTTATTAAATAATTACAAAAATAACTAATATCAAATTAAGAAAATTTCATGTTGGTTTTTTTTATAAATATTGGGCCTTATCACAAGTGTCGTATTTCGACTACGACGATTTTGTACTAGATTACAGAATAAATGTTGCAATGTTCTTTAATCTAATACAAAATCATCGTAGTCGAAGTCGTGATACGACACTCATGATAAGGCCCATTGTATTGTACTTATACCATTCGTGTAAACATGAAAGGTAAGTAAAACAGACTTTTGTCCTTTTTTCTTAAACACGGAGAGAATTTCATAATATTTTGATTTAACAAAATCTTAATACTTTGTATTACCATGTAAAGACACAATTAATGTTTCTTTATGTTGTTGCTAAGTGTAAATAATGATTCTAGATTTTGTTACTAATCGAAAATGGCAAGAAATGCAAAATCACGATCTTTTATTTTCCCCCATTTTTCTCTTTTATATATAAAACTGTTACATTACAAAATTGGAAGTCAGTCTTAATTCAGCCTTTGAAACTACATGTAATTTGAAATTAATTGTGACATAATAAATATGCAATAAAAACAAGTAAAAAATAATACATTAATATATAAAAATAAATAAATAAAAAATTAATATTAACAGATTTAAGATCGAATTTATCGCCAGAGTCCATGCAAAAACTCTTATTTGTTAAATTAAATTAATTAATAAACACATTTTAAAAATGACTTTTATTTTCTGAGGAATAAATAAAAATCAAAAAATAACTGTTATTTTGTGAGGAATAAATAAAAGTCACAAAATAACTCTTATTTTGTGAGGAATAAATAAAAATCAAGAAATAACTCTTATTTTCTGAGGAATAAATAAAAATCACAAAATAACTGTTATTTTGTGAGGAATAAATAAAAGTCACAAAATAACTCTTATTTTGTGAGGAATAAATAAAAATCAAGAAATAACTCTTATTTTGTGAGGAATAAATAAAAATTAAAAAAATAAAAATCATTGCATCTATAGGCAGTCCATGTAACATGGAGTATTGTGGTATATTCCTTGTGCCCGTAGCACTTCTCTATTATTGTGATTTTTTCAGTTTAAATTTGGAAAATAATCGTTATTTGCGATCCCTGATATTTAGCAATGAGAAGAATTTTATATTTTTAATAAGGAATTTTTATTTCCTTTTAAATATATGTATACTAGCTTAACCCTATGCGTTTTGCTACCCCCATCAGTGTGAAATGAAATAAAAAGTGTTTATATAGTTAAAAAAAATGTGTTTGGTGTTCGTCAAATGTTTCCTTTTTTCTCTGGGATTTTATTTGGTTACTTTTTTTTGTACGTTGCGAAAGTGATGATTTTTTGGAGGCATTTTATTGTTTTATGTATAAAATTATTTCTTAGTTAGTTTTTAGATCGCAAATTGTATTAAATACCCGCATTCTAAGCTCTGTGGGAAAAGAAAAATTATAATAATTGACAATTTTTACATTGCTAATAACATTTTAATTTTATTATTTGTCCCAAAGTTCAGAATAAGGAAGTTATTATCATAAATTTGTGGTAATTAAAAAACAAACTTTATTGTACTTAAAACGTAAATTTTTTAATAAGTTTCTTACGAAGTTTTTGTTTTGATTGTTTAGGTAAGATATTAACGTATTACCAACTTTGCGGGCACTTTGCATATCCCCTCACAATTAAAAAAATTCCTGAACCTTTTTCATATGCAGAGATAATTTTGAAAATTGGTCCAAAAACGACGACGCAATTTGATAATCCAATTTTTAGCGGTCACATTTAGGTCCCTTCTACCCCTTCCTAAAATTTCCAAAAAAATTTAGTGGACCTCTTCCATATGAAAAAAGCACTTTGAGAATTGGTCGATAGATGACGAGGTTATTTTTAATCAATTACTGGGGCAGGCAATTAGCTGCGACACCCTCCTCCCCTCCAAAAAAAAATAAGTAGACTTTTTTATAAAAACAAAAATATTGCGGAGTTATGCTCGTTAATATTATAAAACAAACCTGTTAAATACTATGTGTAAGGAGCAACATAATTTAAAAAAGTGGGCGCAGTTGGAAAAAAGTAACCTATAACTCAATCCAGATTCCCAGATAAATTTTGTGAGAATTTCAAGATCAGTCAAGAGTTCTGATCTCCTATAAGGTACACACAAACAAACAAGCAAAAAAACAAACACACATTCCGATTTATATATATCGATGTTAATTTTACATTAAACTAATTTATTAAAAATTACATGGAAATAAATTAAAAGCATGAAATTCAAATGACTTGTTTGTAGACTTTTTATACATCTTACCATATTTTTTCCTATAAAGAATTTAAAAATAAAATACTGTCAACAGTTTTAGGTTCCAGCCTATTTCTTTTTTCAGATATCAGCAAGAGAAAAAGCTTTGGGATACTGTGCTGCTAGCAGGAATGGATAATATTTTCATACCTAATTTTGACAATTTGGGATATTTGCTGGAATTAATTTTCCACCTCAGCATTATATTGAATTCGTCAGTAGCTCGTATGTTTTCATTACAATAACGCTCGACTTCATCCCTTCCATTTTCTATACTGGCCTCTGATTCGCTTGTTAATATGGGGACGAAAAAACATAAATAAGAAGTAGCTGATTCCGAAGTAGATAAAGATGAGGATTGTTGAGCTACGAGTACATGAAGATAACCAATCGGTTAAGTAAATACTATGTTGCTACTGTTAGGTGATAGGTCAGAAAAATTGTCAATATTATTTTCTGTTAGCTTTGGAACGCAAAATTCATTTATATTACTAAGTTCATTTGCTTGCAAAAATACAGCAGGAGGATAGAAGAATAATGCAGCTTTACTTAAGTTCGATTTCCATTTCTCCAAGTAAATTAAAATATTATTATTATTATTAGTTTTCAAAGCCGCAATAGCAGCTTCTTCGTTGGTTTGAGTAGTAGGGGAATGGGCATTCGGGGGCAATTAAAATTGTGAAATTTGGGTATTTAAAATTTGTAAATTTGAGTGCAAAATTTTCTGAAATTTTAAAATTTGGGTAATTAAAATATGAAATTTGAGAAATTGTGTTTTTTGTTTACATTAAGAGTTTTTTGTTTACATTAGCTGTTTTTTGTTTATATTAAATGTATTTATGTATGTATGAATGTGGGAATTTGCGGAATATTTTGTTAAAAGGGTTTATAGGTTTGAGACTTTTATATGTATATGATTTCCAAATGACGACAGAAAAACATCATAATTATTTCCTAATGCCGACCGAAAAACATGAAAATTATTTTTTTCAAATGCCGACGAGAAAACATAATTATTTTTTTTCATATTGGAGGATGATATTGCTTTATATTTTGTCAAGCTTAAATTTGTCTAGTGTTAAAGTCTGTCTGTCAGAAATTTGTTTATATTTGGATAATTATATATGTGACAGCGCATAGAGAAAGGGACCTAAGGGTAAAAAAAAATCAATTTTCCCTTTTTTTTTTTATAAATATTGGGCCTTATCACAAGTGTCGTATTTCGACTACGACGATTTTGTACTAGATTACAGAATAAATGTTGCAATGTTCTTTAATCTAATACAAAATCATCGTAGTCGAAGTCGTGATACGACACTCATGATAAGGCCCATTGTATTGTACTTATACCATTCGTGTAAACATGAAAGGTAAGTAAAACAGACTTTTGTCCTTTTTTCTTAAACACGGAGAGAATTTCATAATATTTTGATTTAACAAAATCTTAATACTTTGTATTACCATGTAAAGACACAATTAATGTTTCTTTATGTTGTTGCTAAGTGTAAATAATGATTCTAGATTTTGTTACTAATCGAAAATGGCAAGAAATGCAAAATCACGATCTTTTATTTTCCCCCATTTTTCTCTTTTATATATAAAACTGTTACATTACAAAATTGGAAGTCAGTCTTAATTCAGCCTTTGAAACTACATGTAATTTGAAATTAATTGTGACATAATAAATATGCAATAAAAACAAGTAAAAAATAATACATTAATATATAAAAATAAATAAATAAAAAATTAATATTAACAGATTTAAGATCGAATTTATCGCCAGAGTCCATGCAAAAACTCTTATTTGTTAAATTAAATTAATTAATAAACACATTTTAAAAATGACTTTTATTTTCTGAGGAATAAATAAAAATCAAAAAATAACTGTTATTTTGTGAGGAATAAATAAAAGTCACAAAATAACTCTTATTTTGTGAGGAATAAATAAAAATCAAGAAATAACTCTTATTTTCTGAGGAATAAATAAAAATCACAAAATAACTGTTATTTTGTGAGGAATAAATAAAAGTCACAAAATAACTCTTATTTTGTGAGGAATAAATAAAAATCAAGAAATAACTCTTATTTTGTGAGGAATAAATAAAAATTAAAAAAATAAAAATCATTGCATCTATAGGCAGTCCATGTAACATGGAGTATTGTGGTATATTCCTTGTGCCCGTAGCACTTCTCTATTATTGTGATTTTTTCAGTTTAAATTTGGAAAATAATCGTTATTTGCGATCCCTGATATTTAGCAATGAGAAGAATTTTATATTTTTAATAAGGAATTTTTATTTCCTTTTAAATATATGTATACTAGCTTAACCCTATGCGTTTTGCTACCCCCATCAGTGTGAAATGAAATAAAAAGTGTTTATATAGTTAAAAAAAATGTGTTTGGTGTTCGTCAAATGTTTCCTTTTTTCTCTGGGATTTTATTTGGTTACTTTTTTTTGTACGTTGCGAAAGTGATGATTTTTTGGAGGCATTTTATTGTTTTATGTATAAAATTATTTCTTAGTTAGTTTTTAGATCGCAAATTGTATTAAATACCCGCATTCTAAGCTCTGTGGGAAAAGAAAAATTATAATAATTGACAATTTTTACATTGCTAATAACATTTTAATTTTATTATTTGTCCCAAAGTTCAGAATAAGGAAGTTATTATCATAAATTTGTGGTAATTAAAAAACAAACTTTATTGTACTTAAAACGTAAATTTTTTAATAAGTTTCTTACGAAGTTTTTGTTTTGATTGTTTAGGTAAGATATTAACGTATTACCAACTTTGCGGGCACTTTGCATATCCCCTCACAATTAAAAAAATTCCTGAACCTTTTTCATATGCAGAGATAATTTTGAAAATTGGTCCAAAAACGACGACGCAATTTGATAATCCAATTTTTAGCGGTCACATTTAGGTCCCTTCTACCCCTTCCTAAAATTTCCAAAAAAATTTAGTGGACCTCTTCCATATGAAAAAAGCACTTTGAGAATTGGTCGATAGATGACGAGGTTATTTTTAATCAATTACTGGGGCAGGCAATTAGCTGCGACACCCTCCTCCCCTCCAAAAAAAAATAAGTAGACTTTTTTATAAAAACAAAAATATTGCGGAGTTATGCTCGTTAATATTATAAAACAAACCTGTTAAATACTATGTGTAAGGAGCAACATAATTTAAAAAAGTGGGCGCAGTTGGAAAAAAGTAACCTATAACTCAATCCAGATTCCCAGATAAATTTTGTGAGAATTTCAAGATCAGTCAAGAGTTCTGATCTCCTATAAGGTACACACAAACAAACAAGCAAAAAAACAAACACACATTCCGATTTATATATATCGATGTTAATTTTACATTAAACTAATTTATTAAAAATTACATGGAAATAAATTAAAAGCATGAAATTCAAATGACTTGTTTGTAGACTTTTTATACATCTTACCATATTTTTTCCTATAAAGAATTTAAAAATAAAATACTGTCAACAGTTTTAGGTTCCAGCCTATTTCTTTTTTCAGATATCAGCAAGAGAAAAAGCTTTGGGATACTGTGCTGCTAGCAGGAATGGATAATATTTTCATACCTAATTTTGACAATTTGGGATATTTGCTGGAATTAATTTTCCACCTCAGCATTATATTGAATTCGTCAGTAGCTCGTATGTTTTCATTACAATAACGCTCGACTTCATCCCTTCCATTTTCTATACTGGCCTCTGATTCGCTTGTTAATATGGGGACGAAAAAACATAAATAAGAAGTAGCTGATTCCGAAGTAGATAAAGATGAGGATTGTTGAGCTACGAGTACATGAAGATAACCAATCGGTTAAGTAAATACTATGTTGCTACTGTTAGGTGATAGGTCAGAAAAATTGTCAATATTATTTTCTGTTAGCTTTGGAACGCAAAATTCATTTATATTACTAAGTTCATTTGCTTGCAAAAATACAGCAGGAGGATAGAAGAATAATGCAGCTTTACTTAAGTTCGATTTCCATTTCTCCAAGTAAATTAAAATATTATTATTATTATTAGTTTTCAAAGCCGCAATAGCAGCTTCTTCGTTGGTTTGAGTAGTAGGGGAATGGGCATTCGGGGGCAATTAAAATTGTGAAATTTGGGTATTTAAAATTTGTAAATTTGAGTGCAAAATTTTCTGAAATTTTAAAATTTGGGTAATTAAAATATGAAATTTGAGAAATTGTGTTTTTTGTTTACATTAAGAGTTTTTTGTTTACATTAGCTGTTTTTTGTTTATATTAAATGTATTTATGTATGTATGAATGTGGGAATTTGCGGAATATTTTGTTAAAAGGGTTTATAGGTTTGAGACTTTTATATGTATATGATTTCCAAATGACGACAGAAAAACATCATAATTATTTCCTAATGCCGACCGAAAAACATGAAAATTATTTTTTTCAAATGCCGACGAGAAAACATAATTATTTTTTTTCATATTGGAGGATGATATTGCTTTATATTTTGTCAAGCTTAAATTTGTCTAGTGTTAAAGTCTGTCTGTCAGAAATTTGTTTATATTTGGATAATTATATATGTGACAGCGCATAGAGAAAGGGACCTAAGGGTAAAAAAAAATCAATTTTCCCTTTTTTTTTTGATGTGGACAACATCTGAGAATCAAATGAGACCGATCCCATGCCCCAAAAGTGTTCCCTCCCAGAGATATGTACGTTTTATTCAGTGATGGTACACCAAAGATACACGTATTTCAATCTTTAAAATGGCTCTCCTGAATAAAACCGGTTTTTACCCTTAGGTCCGTTTCTATTTTGCTCGTCACATATATATGTATATCAATAGCTTGGGGGACGGTTTGTATGTTTTCATGATGTAGATATGTAAGTGTGATTGTTAAAATCCAATAAATACTTGAGCATGGGTAAGAAATTTGATAATAAGTGTACATATGCATCTACAAATTGATTTTATGTATATATGTATGTACATACAAATAAGTCTGTGGCTCCCTGGTTATATACATTTTTTGTCATGTGCGGTCTTTTATTCTTGTTGTAGATATTCGCCTGGTCTTTTGTGTATAGATGTGAAATATCTCCATAGATTTTTTTATTTGAAAATAAAAAACTTTGTTTTAATATTTATGTTTATTTACTTAAAAGTTTGTAAGGAGTTTCTGTTTAAGTAAAATAGAATACATCTCCCTAGTTATAGTAACTATAGTAATAATATTTGAGATATGTATTTAATTTCCATTTTGGTTAAAGCTGATGTAGGGTATATAGCCAACGTTAGAAATATTTTGATATTTTTTTTTCAACCATCGGCTTTTTTCTTTACCTTTTACATTTATTTTAGAACATCTTGCATTGAATTTTAAAAACGGCCAAATATTTTGAAATGAAACTGATCTAGCAGTATAGCTAAGGTGGTGATAGCTTTTTTGTTAGCCAGTTTGCTTCTTCTTCCTTTTTTCTATTTTTTATTGATAAACATTTAAAATTAAAAGTGAGTTTTATGATCAAATTGTTATACTCATTATTGTTGAAAACATCCGCTATTTCTTTTGTAATGAAATCATTCGAATTAGTTTTGAAACCTTGCACTTCTATTAAAACCCATTTTTTCATTCATGTTACTGAATTTATAAGACTTTCCGGACTTTCTACTATTCGATCATCAGTAAAAATGCAGTAGCTGAGGTCTTTGCTTGCTAATTCAAATTAAATTTCTATGTCAATTGGTCCGCTATTGAATAATAGGAGCTTTTATCTTAAACTCTGATGCAATTAGAAGCGCTTCAGATTCTTTCATATAGTAGTTTTGTTCGAATCTTAGATAAATATCATATAGAACTGTATAAATTTCATTTATAATTTTTATGTTATGATCATCATATGTTTATGATTCTGAATTTAAATCTACTTTTAAACTAGTCAAATCACAATGAGAAAACTTACTTTTTCTTGAAAACCGATCAACAGAAAACATACATAAATATATAAATAAAATGAAAGTTCGAACAATAATAATTAAAAGAAAACAAAGTTATTTGTTCATTAATAATTGTCACATTTAATTTGGCTTAAAAAGCGATACGAAATTTAGCCTCATAAAATCATAAAATATAGAAACAAATGAAGTCCGGACAATAATAATTAAAATTAACTAAAATTAATAGCCATGGGCCAGTGGCAATAAAACTAAAACAAAAATATACTTATAGTATAGTACAAAGAACGCTGATGATGAAGTTGTAGTCGCCTTCGAAAACAGTCGGTTGTTCCGTTCTACTACGTGTTTGTCAGAATATTTACAGTTAACTTTGGCGTTATTTGTTCATTAATAATTATCACATGTAATTTGGCTTACAAGGCGGTACGACTTTAGCCTGATCAAATTATAAATAAAGAATATTTTTTATTCTTTGTATTGAAATAAATAAATTTTTTTTAAATTATTGTAAATTTAAAAAAAATTAAAATATTAGTTTTCCTCTGAATTTGGCGAGTACGAATACAAATATCTAAAAACGTACGAATATTCGGGAGTTCGAATACAAATGTTCATTAGTGCATCGTACTTACATTTTCTACATACAGTTCGTGTATATTATACACTGTACAGTACAAAACTTTTATTTTTATTATTTTGTTGAATTAACCAAAATATATACTTTATATATGTATGCAAGGATTGAACTGCGGTTTCCTTACTTTACTTTTTTAAAATTGTTTTTTAATAAAAGTATAAAAACATAATATATGGAAACATATAAGTGTATATGTTTTTCATATGTTAATATAAAATGCTCCCTTTTTGAAGTAATGATTTTTTGATGATTTTTTGCAATGTCCACTGCCTGAATTAATAAATTTAGCAGTAATATCGGTATACCGGTATTGTAGACTCTTTAACGGTAATACCGATACCGAAATAAAAAAATACCAATACCGTTACCGAAATTTAAAAAATAATTTTAACCGTATCAATACCGATTTCGTTTTCGTTTGGTTTAAAGTCTACTCAGTTTCTTTCTGCATGCGAACGAAGTCGCGGGAAACTTCTATTATAAATAAAATAAAAATGTGTAACTAATGTACAATGCATATTTGTTTTTTTTGTTTGTTAAAAATACTAAATTTTGACGTAGGGAAAAATGTAAGGAAAATAATTTTGGTTGGACGGAAAAAAAGGGATTTTTCCAACGTGTAGGGAATTTCAAAAATGTTCACTGGCATCACTGCATCAGCTATTTAACGCAAATTTTTAATGAAAGAGAATATGAGAAATGTTTATATTGTGTATACAATTATTGATTTACCTTTGGTAAATACATTTGTAAGTATAACTATTCATTTTCGGTTTATCCGTTTTTTCGCTTTCTATCCAGGTTATCACGAAGTTATATCACTCTCTACCTAAGGGTACGGCCACATTGGGAAAACATTTGCATGAAATATGTTTACCCACATTTTCATAAAATGTTTTCAGAGTTTGTTTGGTGATCACACTGTTCAAACAGCAATCAAATAGTATGATGTGAAAACATGGGAAAATATATTTTCTGTGCGGTCACACTTAAAGGCCCAACTATAATATGAATAAGCTGGCTTAAGTTAATGTCAGAATTGAACGATAAGCCTGTCAAATGCTTAAACATTTCAGAGGTGACTTTTAGATGGCCATAATGTACTTACATGAACTTAAGCACTTCTTAGCCATAGCTGCACATCTAGGTATTGTTCATAATTTTGCAGTAATTTTGTTTCTTCTCATAACTGCTAAATGAATGCAATTCAATCTAATTAATTTGTTATAATGTGCTTATCTATTAAAAATTCACAAATAATTATATCTATCAATTTATTACATGTTTTATTTGCTTTGCCTACTAAAAAGTACAACAGTGAATATACATAAGCAAACACATGTGTATGTGTGTATATGTATGTTGTAAAAAAATAAGTGCAAATTAAAGTTTTGCTTTATTTTCTGAGTTTCAAATTAAAAATCAATAAAAAAATATTTAAAAGCAATGAATATTTTCTGCTGCTGTCTATTTGAGTTTAAAAAATGCACAAACCGTTGTTTCCGTACGGAACATGCGTTCAGTTTGGCACTTTACTTAAGCAAATGACATTTGACGAAACTTGACGAAAAGTTTCATTAAGTACATTATAGTTGCACACATACGTATTGTATGTAATCGCACAGTTGCTTAAGTTTGCTTATTCATATTATAGTTGGGCCTTTAATCTTCATGGTGTATATTACTGAATTGCTCTCTCTTTTTAGTGCTCTTGATTTTATGAGAACACTGAAACTGGTGCTCAATTTTATCAAAAGCATGCAACAGCATTTTTTTATCTGCCAAGGGAGGGCATTAGTTATTGTGGTGTCGAAGCATATTTCTTATGTGCACACCGAATGGCAATTGTAAAATAAGCACACAAGTGTAAAAATATGTGTATGTGTAAAAGAAAAAATAAACAGCGTAGATTGTTTGAGCGTGTTACTTCGCATGCGATACTGTTCTAAGTTTTATAATTTATTGATTTAAGACTCTCAAAAATAAAATATCTATAAAAATAATATCTTTCACAATGGATTTAAAAGTAAAAGTTTTATTTTGAGTTTGTGAAATGAAGTATGGTGCACTATAAAGTGTAAAATAAAAATATTGCACACTTGACACAACTGTCTATTCAACAGTTGTACAATGGTTTTGTGTGTTTTTTGTTTCCTTGTTCTCTATTTTTGCATCACATTCAATTACAATCACCACTACAAACAATATTCGCTTTTGGAAAAAATACAATACTGTGCACATTTTCATAGCATGCGCACACTTCTAGTAAATACATATGTACATAAAAAAATATAACAATAAATATGTTATGTATTTTTATTGATTGTGTAATCTTTATATACATATGCTTTAGTTCACTTTTTTATGTGAAACACCCTGCATGAAGACTCCCAGTCAAATGACCGGTCATTTGACTGACAGTGGTGATGGATTTGTCTATCTAAGTTTTTAGCAGATAGTTAAGGGCAATGTGGAAAAAGTGATGTAAACTTTTGTATATTTTATCTACTATGGACCTGCTTACTCTGCCCTATTTTTACTTATCATTAATGATGCATGCGATAGTCACGTCTGACTGATCACAACTGATGTATATAACCGTTATAGCAAACTAGTCAAATCTGCATAATTATATTAACAAACACAATTTTTACACTGTTTTAATTGTTTTTTTTTTACAAAATAATAGAGATGTACATAATTTAAAGATTTAAAAGCATTAAAACAAGCAAAAATACAAAATAACGTAGGTGTCGTCTATCCTCTTCACGCTTTTGTCAATCTCCAACACGCCTTAATTTTTATATATATCTAAAATTTGGAAAAGAAATATATATGTATATTTAATTAAACTTTGGGAATTTCTTTTATTCACTATTGCTTTTACTTAACTTTTTTAACACTTCCATAAATGTTAATTTCACAGACCGAACGAATTGTACATTTTACAATAAAATGCGATGTTTTTAAATTTTTGGTATATGTACATTAGATGTTCCACTCTTACATGTATGTTAGAGTAGAGCAACTAGAGCAATTGACTGTCACTGCAATTGATTTCAATATAAAATTTTTGTAAATGTGTTAGTGAAAAAATTACGTTTGTGTTAGTTTCAGTCATTAATTTCTTGCAGGGCAATTAACAATAAATTTGAAAAGCCAGTTAAATATTTTGAATCAACAAATGGTTTTATCTCACAGCTGTTTGCTTATTTTTATTTTATAACAGTGTCGATAATTAAAGCGCTTTCGAACCAGTAATTAAACAAAACTTTTAGAGCTTTTTTAATTTCAGTTAGAAAGATTTTTATTTTCCGTTTTGCTATGAAATTTTTGTATTTTTTTCATACATATAACTCCAATATTCCATTGATTTGTAAAGCTTTTGTTTAGGTTAAAAAATAATTCGTTTTAAGCCTATGGTACACGGCATATATGTGGCTATGACGCCACCAGAATTTTAAGCATGTTGATTGAAATTTTTTAAGTAAGTAGCAGTGATTACATGCCGTAAAATTTTTATAATACATATTTTATTTCAAAATTAATGATCTGACAAATGTAGCCAAGGCGAACACATTTCCAGACGCACCACATGTGTAAATATTTGAATGTTTACGTGTACATACCCTGCAGAAAATGTCAATAGTAAAATTATACTGATTACCTATTGACGATGTCACCAGTACTACTGACAAGTTATAGCCCAACTAATGCTATCTACTATTGACATTTAACACAGGCATGTCCTACGAAATCTACCAGTAGACTGCGTCAATAGTGACTAGGTGGTTCTTGTGGGACCATATGGCGAAAATATCAATAGAAAGATTGTACTGACTTACTATTGACGATATCACCACACTGTGTAAAATGTCCGTAGTAAAACTGTACTGATTCACTATAGACGCTGTCACCACCTGCAGGAAATTGTTTGTAATTTCTATTAAATACATACATATGTATGTATATGTAAATCAAAAACTGTATGTTTTGCTAAATTAGTAACGTCAAACACTTACGTATGGATCTGAAAATGTGACAAATCTTTACCTGATGGCACAAAATCTTCCCCAGGGTCGAACAAAAATTTCCATAATTGGGACCTTTCACTTAAAATTGTTTAATTTTCACATTTTCTATTTTTATACATTATGGATTGTTATTTTATTTGTTTTTATTTATTTCTTTTTGTGTATTATGTTTTTAATTATTGTCCAATACATTTATATTAGCCATTTAATTTTATTTCTTAAATAATATTTATAAAGACTTAAATTTTTCTTCACGCCACGTTTATTTTCAACAAACCAATGAAACATTAAGAAGAGGCATAGTTGTGTGTATATGAAAAAATGTTTTCTACGCATTAAAAACAATTTTAATAGACGCTCTGTTGACAATGTCACCAAAATAGTCGACAAAACTAGTGACTTGGGGACACTTAACCCCACGTTTTCTTCATGAAAACGGCCACTGAAACAAGGACTTCAAAATGCATCATTGAACTAAACAACTTCTCTCATGGACATATATTGGACATAAAAAGTGACCCTTCAGAGTTGTGAAATGCTAGTAAGTCCAGTTCATACAAATATGAAAAATCTCTTAAATTATGGAAATATCGATACAAATTAACGTGCAAAAACTAATCTTCAAACTTATTTATTTGCATTATGTAATATGCATTGCAGGTAAATTTGCTTAAATAAATAATAATTTTTAACCTCTCATATGTGCACATAAGTATGTATAGTATGTGTGTTTTTAGTTTTAAATTCAAAAAGCCGTTGATGTATTGAGTAATATCGAGTACCAAATTGAAAAACTATCATGTAGTATTGAGTATTCAGAAGTAGTCGCTTTTTACAACACTAATGCATACATATAGTTTATCATTCAACGTATTTTGTTTTTGAAATTTTTCGACAAAACACATCTCTCTGAATGAGGTAATTTACACGAGAAAAATTTTTAAGCCGCACAATTTTTGTTTTTTTCCAAATTACACGAGACTAATTCATCTGACATAAAATGTATACGTATACACAGCTTTGTGTGTGTTAGTGTTTTTTTATTCATTTGACGTTTGACTTTCGGTATACACATTTCGAAACATACGCGGAGGAAATATGGCGATAATAAATGATGAAGAATTGGCAATTCTTTTAGGAGGAATTTCAATAGCCCGTAATTTGGGAGCTGGCTCATTAATTCTGGAAGCAGATAAAAAAAAGAAAAGCAGATCTTTTTGGGTCAAGCTACAACTTTGTCAATATTGATAGCAAAAAATCAGGAGTCCCTATAAGTTATTCTTAAAAGTGAAAACAAATTTTTTACGTGCAACAAAAAAGTGTACGAAATAACTATTTTTTGGGTATAAGATGTTAACAAGATTTGTTCGGTAGACTCTGAGCTACATTATTACCATATATATAGTTTATAGCTAGCTGAATAAGGTGTTGAACAAAAACTGAGGACACAATTTTCTTAGTGCGCACATATTTTCTAAATCTTTGGAGGCCCATAAAAAAAACTATCGAACCTATACTGTCCAGTCCATGTGTATTTATTTAATAATAAACTGCCTTATTCATAAAAAATATTTAATGCTTATTTAGTTTATTTAACTCTTAATTGAAATATTTCCATACAAAATACGTTATTTAAGCTTTGAATAACCATCAAATATTTTTTAAAAATAAGGCAGTAAATATTTTTTTTATTAAATCCATATCTATTTACTAAAAATTAAAATTAAAAAATTGTTTTTAATATCTTTTATGAATTCATGTGAAGATATGTTTATAGTTCTAAATAGTTATACTATCCACAATTATATTTTGTAACTTCTTTTTATACGAATTAAATAAAATCTTGTTCATGTTATTTCCATATGATTTATTCAACACGAAAAAACAAGGAAGTAAATAAACATTTTTGAAATAACTTCGATGAAACATAAAAACTATTATTAAACTTTAAAAAATGGTTAAATTAAACAATTTTTTTGAACCTTAGGTCTGTTTAAAGTTTGTTGGCGTGACCAACCCCCTTCTTCTTTCAAATTCATGTTTCCACGACGATGGTCAAGTAAAAACTAAATACGCTCTGTTTAAAAAAAACGCCGAACCTGTGATTTCGCATGTGCATATGTATTGGTTTTGTGCTGCTAATGCGGGGTTGAAGCTGGTTGAAAAATGATGCCAAATACAAAACCACTCTCTTCACCGAATTTGCCATCAAACTGGTATGTTGTGCCAGCATAACTATGCCCGTGTAAACTACCTCAATGAAATTAACTTCTGTGTAGATGGTTGTTTAAGCAAGCATAATTTTTGCGATTTTTTATTATACTTTTACACTAGAAGAACAACACTTGGAAACAAACAGCTGTAATTTGTCATTGTTTGTTTTTACAAAAACTTTGTAAGAACAAATAATTTTTTAACCGGACAGACGAAAAATGTTTGACAGAGGGTGGTCATACTATGTTCACATTAGAGAAACTTTTATTTGCTAACAAACATATTTATTTTCTCAAAATGTTGTTTGCCCTCAAAAATATTTTGTGGTTAGATTTATGGGAATCAAAAATTTCATGTTTTTGGTCAAATATTTTACAAGTCTGACCTTAGCTTAAGTATGTTTAACTATTCTTGCTTATCTTTTAAGATCATCACATTAATTACACGGTGTTATAAAAAACACTTTTTGTCAGAACTTGAAAAGCGACCTAGTGGGAGTTGTAGGCCTAGGTGAGGACATACGAAAACCACTTTCAAAGATTTTGAAACACCCTCAAAGTTTTGAGTTATTTTAAAAAAACTGATTTAGGGTGTATCGTAGCACTTTAGTACTTCTAACCCACACATTTTTTTTACCGATTTAAAAAATTTAAATAGTTTTGGAAAGTAAAAGAATGTGGCTTGTACAACAAGTATGCATAAAATGTATATTCTTAGAAGTAAGGTAAAAAAATTCGCATGTTTTCATATTTTTTTCATAATTTTTCCAATTCAACAATAGTTATTTTAATTATTTTCTATTAAAACGTATTTGTTTTTATACATCAACTAATTATGTAGAGATATTAATTGTTAAAATTGATTTATATTTGCAAGATTTATTAAACTTTTTCTGAAGTAAAAATTAGGGATTTCAAACATTTACTTTGGTAAACTACTTGGCTTCCAAACGTTATTCAAAGATTTAAAAAACGCAAAATATTTGATTTCTTTTTATTTTGTTTCTCTTTTGACATTCTTAATCTATCTCAGGCGTGTTATGGTTAAAAAGGATTACTAGCTCTCTTACGTTTGTGCAACAAACCATCTGTATCTCGTTTGAGAGACCAGCAATAATTTATGTGGTGAAATCGTTCTCCCTGCCCGTCACTGAATTGACCAAGGTTTTCGGGGAAAAATCTAAATGGACATGTAGAAAATTAATTTTCATTGACTTTCGATATCATATGATTTCGATTTCTGCATAAGATTTGAGAAATTCATTTACCACTTCAACGTAATTACGGCTTTTATTGTTTCCCAAAAAGTTTTGACATAAGAAATAAAACTATTCCATGCTCAGTTTTCGATCTCATTAAGATTCTTATAAAATTTTCATCAAGCATAAGTTTTCGAATTTGCGTTCCAATAAAAATACCTAAAAAACAACAATAAGATCAAGTTAATATGACAGTACCTAAGAAAAAAATTTTAAATACCTTCTTATATTTTGCATTCACTTAGTTGTGAGAAAACTGATTTTAAATACAAAAATGCATCGCCTTTTACATCCAGCCGCTTTACAAACTTTTTATAAAGCCCAACTTAAGATGCAGTGACGGTAAAATGATTTTATGATGATGATGATAGCAAGGGAACTTAGTATTACCCCGTTCATTCCAAACAGTATTGCCAGAACTTTTAAATCTGCAACAATTTGCCACTGATATGTTCTATAATTTATTAAATAGAGTATTTTTCCTATTGTAGCTTAAGCTATTGGCACTGATGGTAATTAATTTTTATTTTGCAACAATACTGCCTTAAGGCATTCAAAATACGAGTATGTTAGTTAGTTGCAACTTTAAAAAATCATTAATACCTACTTTTACATGATCCGTCCAAAAACACCTTGCAATCTTTTGCTTCAAACTATATTTGAACAATATACAAGATCATCACTACAATCAGTGGTCTTAAAAATTTCCTTTTTTACTCTTATCTAAAAACAATACCCTTCACCAAAGGTGGACGTGTTTAAACTTTGGCATTATGTTGGTATTAAATTCGTTTAGTTTATGTATTTATCCAAATATACATATATGTATAACTGAAAATAGCATATGACAACATTCTTAACTTTTTTATGATTTAAAAAAAAAACATAATAAGCCCCATTCACCTGTGCTATCTTCCAGTTTGATTTTTGAAATAAAGATAAATTGGCAATTAAGAAAGATATCTTTAATTCTGCATTATCGAATATAATAACTTCACTTATACCAATAAATTAACTGTAAAATTACAACAAATAAAATACTTTGCATAAATAAGTTGATGAATTTGTTTCTTTAGTTAATAAGTTTTTTAATCATATTTTTTGCGATGAGAAAGAAAAGAACAAAAAAAGGTGTTGATGAAAACTTTTTTTATTACGTATATTTATTTATTGTATCTTCAAAAATAAATTGCAAATAAGTATTCAAATCTTAAATCGAAATATAATTATTAGGCCCGACAAGTGATAGTAGTTAATAATACATAAGAGTCGTGCAAAGCAAAAATAAAATATTTTCATCTGGAGTGTTAAGTATTAGAGCCCTGGTGTCCATATTTGAATCACGATGTAAATTTGAGTTTCTTATCTAACATCGAGCCGATGTTATTAACCGCAAAATTTTGTTTTGCCTTCGTTAAATTTTCTCTACGTTTGAAGCAGTGCCCCATAGCTGAATTCCCTAGCACCATATAGGTTTCAGAAGCGACGTATATCAAAAGTTTACAATCTATACTCAGGGTGGAATTTTTACAGATTAGACAATGTATCTGAGTTAATTTTAGTTTCATTTGTGAAAGCTTACATTCAATGTGGTGTTTCCATGTAAGCCGTATGTCAAGGTGTATACCAAGATATTTCACATGTGAGTTTTGAAGAACAATTTGACGATTTATTTTAATTGGGGAATAAGTATCTTTTCGTAAGGTAAATGTTATCTGAGCACACTTCTGTTCGTTTACTTTTATTCTCCATAAGTTTAGTCATAGTTCCAGCTGGGTAATATGTTCCTGAAGATATCGAGATGCCTCGTGAGAGTTTTTGTGCATACTAAGGCAAGCTGTGTTATTGGGAAATGTAGATGTGTGGATGTTACTGATCACAGGCATTATACACAAATAAATCAAATACAAAACTGGCCCCAGTATACTCCCCTGTGGCACACCGGATGAAATTGATTCGGGCACAATCACGAAGCCTCCTTCCACAACAGTGAACTTCCGGGAAAGAATATAACTTTGCAAAAGATTAAGAATGTTTACTGCTAGATATGTCTTCAATTTAAAAATTATGCCTTCATGCCACACTTTATCAAATGCCTGATAAACATCAATAAAGAGCGCAGAACAATATTTCCTTTCTTCAAATGTTTTTCTTTTAAATTAAACCAATATATGCGTTTGTTAAATGGTGCTACACTGACTTCTAAAATCACATCGATGATCCGGTATGCACGCATTATCAGTTAGAATTGGGGACAATTTTTCATGAGTAGCTTTGCGAAGAGATTTGACATTGTTGACAGTAAATTTGTTGTTCTGTATGGCTCAGCCTTGGTAAGATCTTTGCCCGGCTTTAGAATCATTTTGACTTTGGCAAGCTTCCAATGGTGTGGATAATACTCCAGTCGTAAAATGCCATTATAAATTAATAACAGGATTCTAATTGCAATATGAGGTATTTTCATAAGCAATAAGTTTTTTGTACATCACGCTTCTTAAACTTTGGGGTAAATACGTATTTTAACTGCTCAGCAAATGTGTTACCTTGTTTAGTATAGCTTCTTGCCCAATCTCCGGTAGAAGTAAGCAGAGGTGGTTTAAACTCAACGGGTGTTTTAAGCTTTCTCGCATCGCGCCATGAAGAGTAATTAGATGCTGATGTGACATCGAGGTTTTCCAGATATTTCTTAAGAGATATAGTTTTTTCAGATGCAAGCAACTGTTGGAGTCGTTTAGTGCACTCTTTAAACATGATTTTTTGTTGGGGTGATCTGTGCTGTTGCCATTTATTTTTCACATACGAGACGTTCAATATCCGTAGAATAAATTCTATTAAACCCTGTCTGCGGGTGGGAGGTAGTAGCATGTTCAGCAGCCTGCTTAATATTTCCGTTAAGATTCTCAATATTAGATTCAATATCATCGGATGTTCTTAGGATTATGTTTTCCGTGCAATGACTACTAAGATATTTTTTGAATCTCAGCCAATTAACACGATTGATCATCTTCACATATGGGTGAGGTAAATTACTTCTTACTTACTTCTTACAGATTGTAACGATAGTGGGAGACGGATCGGAGGACATATCTAGAAAACCGTCAGCATGAACTAAATCCCTAGTGACGCCAAAATCTATAACATCCGTAATTTCTTGTATGTCTGTAAGCCAGTAAGTGGGCTCCCTACTCGAAACGACGTCCAAGACCATTTTTGAAATTGTGTTAAACAACGCTCTTTCTCTAGGTGTAATAAGGCGCGAACCCCAGAACGTATGTTTTGTATTGTAGTCTCCAGCTGCTACGAAAGAAGGTCTTAGTGATTATAATATATATATATAACAAAATTATTATATGTTATAACATAATTATGAAATAACAAAATTTGTACAAAAATTTTCAACACAAGAATTTAAAAATTAGTTGCTTGGAGAATATAGTGCTTGAGTGGCTTCAAGGCGACTGAAATTAAAACTTGTGTTAACATTTGTTGAATTACTTGGTGGCACTTTCTGCGTGGGAAGTATTTGGTCAGCTCCTTGCAGTTAAAGTGGTGAAGTAAGCGTTTGCTGATTGAGCTGGAGGTAATTATATATACAGGACATCCCCTGTAGTTAGCAGCGTGATGACCTCCACAATTACTAAATTTTTTCAGCTTGATCTTTTGGCTTAGTACAGAGAGCAGAACCGTGCAATTCACCGCAAATAACACCAACTGTAGGTAATTTGCAGTAAGTTTATGCCATATTTTTGGCAATGATGGCACTGTACGGGACCTGAACACTTACTTACGAGCCAAAGCATGTGCAAGCAAAACAGCTGTAAACAATTATTTGAACATTTGAAATGGCCGAAATTTTCGGCATAAATGAGAGACATGAATACGAGCATAACGCCTTAAAAAAATCAAAATTCGAATATACGTAATCCGCGAAAATTCAAAATTCGCAATACGTTTTGAACAAACCTCGTATATTGGGATGATCCTAGTGAACTAGACGAGAGATTACGTTTAATTCTCTCAACGGTGAGTGGTGGTCATAAAAATCATAAAAGCTCATCTAGCTAACAAAATAGATAACATTAAAAGGGATTTAGACAATGCTTATAAATTAAATCAAATAAATATAAAAAAACTAGAGATTAATGTTAATAAAATTTTTTTTTTTTTTATGCATACATATATTTATTTATTGTATCTTCAAAAATGAACTAACAATAAGTATTCAAATCTTAAATCTAAATATAATTATTAGGCCCGACCAGTGTCGGACATAAACTTAGTGATAGTAATTCATAATACATAAGAGTTGTGCAAAGCAAAAAAAAAAATTAAAATAAAAAAAATAATTTCAATCAGTTTCATCTGGTGTGGTAAGTATTAGAGCCCTTGTGTCCCTCTTTTTTAAGCGGATGTGTCCGGTAAAGTTCAAGATATTTCGAGCAAGCGGATTAGGGTGTGACTCGAGTTTAGTTAAATATTTGCCTGAGTATTTTGCAATTTCTTCAGTCACTTGTGGCATATTTAGATCACGATGTAAATTTGAGTTTCTTATGTACCATGGAGCCGATGTTATTAACCGTAAAATTTTGTTTTGTCTTCGTTGGATTTTCTCTACATTTGAAAATTAATCAATTTATTGATATTCAATCTCAAACAATTGCAAAAATAAAGGTGATATAGAAAAGATTAATACTGGTATTCAGAGTTATATCGATAAAGAAACAACTGCTCTTAATAAAACTATGAAGAATCAAATACTTAGTGAAAATAAAGATTATAGAAGTGAAATTGATAAAAGATTATATAATATTGAAGAATTTATTTTCAAATGGGTTGGAATGGAAGAACTAAAAACCGAATACACTATTCAGTTGAATAAAATTAAAGAAGATATAAAAGTATTTAAGAAAGCAAAAAAAAGTGAACAGTTGTATGTGGGTAATAAAACATATTTAAAACCAGGGATCGCAAATAACGATTATTTTCCAAATTTAAACTGAAAAAATCACAATAATAGAGAAGTGCTACTGGCACAAGGAATATACCACAATACTCCATGTTACATGGACTAATTATAGATGCAATGATTTTTATTTTTTTAATTTTTATTTATTCCTCACAAAATAAGAGTTATTTCTTGATTTTTATTTATTCCTCACAAAATAAGAGTTATTTTGTGACTTTTATTTATTCCTCACAAAATAACAGTTATTTTGTGATTTTTATTTATTCCTCACAAAATAAGAGTTATTTCTTGATTTTTATTTATTCCTCACAAAATAACAGTTATTTTATGACTTTTATTTATTCCTCACAAAATAACAGTTATTTTTTGATTTTTATTTATTCCTCAGAAAATAAAAGTCATTTTTAAAATCTGTTTATTAATTAATTTAATTTAACAAATAAGAGTTTTTGCATGGACTCTGGCGATAAATTCGATCTTAAATCTGTTAATATTAATTTTAGAGCAGAAAATGCTCTTTCTACAGAGACTTGTGTTGCTGGCGTGCTATGCAAAACCTGTGCCAATCTGTACAGGTATAGATATATATATTTTTTTTCCTCCCAATATTTCATTACATCTGCATCCACGTCAATGGGCTTAGGATTGTAATTATCTATTTCGCTTATCGCCCTTTTCATTTCCTCCTCCAGATCACCAACTGAGTCTTCATCCTCTGAATTTACTTCAATAGAGTTTAAGAACTCGTTTAATAATGAACACGTGTTTGTGTCTTCAGACGACGGTAAAGCATTTGGTGTTTCAGCGTTTGAAGATGATGGTAAGTCAGAAGACTTTTGCGTTGCATCATTCTTCACAAAGAGTAAAATTGATTAAATTCATGTACATTAGACCACCCAATGGGCCGAAGTTTTTATTTTATTCGCTAAAGCCCATATGACATTTCATTTTTCTTTCATTTATCAAGTTTCATTTATCAAGCTGGTAACTCTTATGTGTTAATTATGAAGAATTTTTACTTGACTTCTATGAACTGGCAGTTATTAGTTTAAAAATGACTTTTATTTTCTGAGGAATAAATAAAAATCAAAAAATAACTGTTATTTTGTGAGGAATAAATAAAAGTCATAAAATAACTGTTATTTTGTGAGGAATAAATAAAAATCAAGAAATAACTCTTATTTTGTGAGGAATAAATAAAAATCACAAAATAACTCTTATTTTGTGAGGAATAAATAAAAGTCACAAAATAACTGTTATTTTGTGAGGAATAAATAAAAGTCACAAAATAACGATTAAAAAGTAATTTTTAAAATAAAAATTATAACCGTTACGGTCCCTGTTTAAAACACATAACATTAAAAATTATCTGTTCAAACTGATCGGTCAAAAAAGCTAAACTTGATGTTGCGTTACATAAATAAAATTATATAATATGGAATTAAATATAGATAAAAAAGAAAAAGTTGACGAATTGCACAAGCAAGCAAGAAAAAATGGTAAGATAAGACGAGTTGTAATGAAATGTATTGATGATTTATGGCAAGCTGATCTTGTTAAAATGTGCAATTATGAAGCCACTACTGATGGATATCGTTATATTCTCACTGTAATAGATACATTTTCAAAAAAAGCTTGGGCTATTGCTGTAAAAAATAAGACTGAGAATAATAATTAATAATAATAATAATATAATAAATTTCATAGAACAATAAAAATGACACCGAATGATGTGAGTCCATCTAATGAAAAATTTCTTTTGTATACAATTTATAATAACTTAAAAGTTTTTAAGAAACCTAAATTTAAGATGGGTTATAATGTACGAATAAGCAAATATAAACATATATTCGAAAAAGGTTACACCAAACTGGACTACAGAAATCTTTAAAGTTAAAACTATAAGAAATACTATTGAAAACTAAATATCTATAAATCTATTTAGTTGAAAAGTTTTAAGGAAGAGAGGAAATATGTTAAATGGTTAGGATTCTCACTAGAACACAACTCGTGATATAATCATAATGATACATTTCTATAAAAGTAATGTATTCATTATATATTCATTACTCAAACGTTAAGATGTCTATAACAAAAACATTCAACGGATATTCATCAATACTTGTTGCAGATTATTTTCCACCGATTGAGCTTAATCAAAACTATGTTTGTGTACTAATAAGCTTCGATACACATCACTCAATTCCAAATGTTGATATTGAAAATAATTTTTATTCACATTGGAAACCGAAGAAAGCTCCAGGTATTGATGGAATTAGTAACAAGATGCTGATGAATTTGCCTCTAATTGCAATAAGAATCCTGCTTTTTATTTTTAATGCCATTTTAAGAATGCAGTATTTTCCACATAACTGGAAACTTGCGAAGATAAAAATGATTCCAAAGCCGGGCAAAGATCTTACCAAGACTAAGTCGTATAAGCCTATAAGCTCACTTTCAACAATCTCAAAGTTTTTCGAAAAGCTGCTCATGACTACATTTTCTACATTTTAGCTGATAATGGTTGCATCCCTGACCTTCAATTAGGTTTTAGAAGTCAGCATAGCACAATTGAGCAAACGCATATATTGGTATTGGAAGATATTTAAAGAAAAGAAGTATTGTTCTGCCCTCTTCATTGATTTTTCTCAGGCATTTGACAAAGTGTGGCACGAAGGCCTAATCTTAAAATTGAAGACATATCTGCCAATAAATATACAAACACTTTTGGAAAGTTATATTACTTATAGGAAGTTCACTGTTGTGGAAGGAGACTTCATGAGTGTGCCCGAAACTATATCTTCTGGTGTCCCAAAGGGTAGTAGTCTGGGGCTAGTACTGTATCTAATATATACTTGTGTTATGCCTTTGAGCAATAATATCCATCGAAATAAACTCCATAACCATTGAGTGTAATATTGTAAGCGGATCATATATAAATAACATTTCCGCACATACCCTCTAGCAGTTTTCACTCGTCGTTGGTCCCGGCTACAAAATAACAGAAACACCCGTGAACGTAATTTATTAACCTGTAAATACGAAATCGACAAGCACTCTGGTGTTGAAAGTAGTTGATCAACAAGGAAACCTAATAAATTTCCGTGGGAAAAACATCTATAAGACTCCACTTGAAACCCATGAGAGAATGATTATATTTAATAAAAATAGCTAACATAAAAGATCTTCAGTCAGTTTATCGCCGTCAACACAACACATAGCAAACAAACCTCTTCTATATTCAAAACATTTGCAAAATAAAAAACCTAAATATACAACAGTAAAACAACATATCAAACCACTAAATAAATCTAATCAAGTGTTCTTACAAAATTTTAGGTTTCAGTTAAAATAAACATTCAAAGGATTTATTATCATTGAATAATGAGTAGAGTAATTGATGTATTACAAAAAACACAATTTTATAATTCAATTATCAAAAAGGAATATCATAGTTATTCGTCATATTTACAATCATTTGCAAATAATGCTGAAATTTGAATAACAATTCAAAATCAAGATCTATATGTTCTACCAAGTGAAAGTGTTTTATACATTGAAGTATATGCAACAAAAGAGGATTCAACAGTCTCTTTATCACTAAAGCTTTTAAACAACTTTATGGCTTATCTCTTCGATGAATATCGTTATGAATTAAATGGTGTAGAGATTGATCGTACACGACAATTGGGTATTACAACAGAAATAAAAAACTATATATCACTAAATGAATTCGAAAGTAATGCATTAATAAATGCAGAGTGGGCTCCAACTAATACTGATGATCTTACAGTTGTTAGTGGTTTAACCATAGTTTCAGCTGTGTAATATGTTCTTGTAGATATCGGAAAGCCTCGTGAGGGTTTTCCTGCATACTAAGACAGCTTGTATCATCGGCAAATGTAGATGTATGGATATTGCTGCTCAAAGGCATATCACAAATATAAATCAAATACAAAACTGGCCCCAGTATGCTCCTCTGTGGCACACCAGATGATATAAATTCGGGTACACTCATGAAGTCTCCTTCAACAACCGTGAACTTCCTGGTAGTAATGTAACTGTCCAATAGCTTCAGAAAATTTATTGGTAGATATGATTTCAATTTTAAAATAAGGCCTTCATGCCACCCTTTATCAAATGCCTGAGAAACGTCAATAAACAGGGCAGAACAATACTTCTTTTCTTCGTATCTTCTTCTTATAAATTGAACCAATCTATGCGTTTGTTCAATAGTGCTCTGCTGACTTCGAAAACCAAATTGATGGTCTGGGATGCATCCACTGCCAATAAGAATTGGAGACAATTTTATCATGAGCAGTTTTTCGAAAAGTTTTTACATTGTTGATAGTAGACTTATTTTGGTTCGGTCATTTTCAACTTTGAATGTCGTATTCCAATAGAATTATCTGCATTAAAATTTAGTTCCTTATTTGCATATCGCCAGTTCGCAATTTTCGTTCCTTATTTGCATATCGCCAGTTCGCAATTTTCGTTACCTTTTTAGTTGTTTTTGTCGTCGTCATTATCATCGCTAACTATTTGTAAATCTATTTTTGTTTTTTTTTTGTTGGTATGTACTTAATCATATAATCATTATTTACCGCATCATCCTTACTGATAACAACGAATCCATATTTATCTTTCCAACACTCACTACATACATTCGTAAATTCTCTAAACGACATATCTCCAATAATATGGTCATTATATACATATATGTCGTAAATTCATTTCATCTTGTTTAAATATTATGATCATACTCGCATTATCACGTATTAAATGTTTGGGAATTTTTGTATATGTTTGACATAAATAAAAGCAGTCAATATGATTATGTCTACCCATGCAAAAGTAATCTCTTATATTATCTTGTTTACCACAAATAACGTCATCAAATAATATTATGGAATTAGAATTTGCTTCAGGTGGACTTAATATTTTTTCCTTTCCTTTTATCGGATCGATAATTTTCTTAAGGTAACAGTACTTTGGTTGATATAAGGACTTCGAATATATATATATATATATAAGTTTCTGAAGCTAAGACCATTAGGATTTTCTATTAAACTAATCATAACGTTAGTTTTACCGCAGTTTGAAGGTCCTACAATAAGTGCTCGTATTCAATTGGGTAATAATATGCTATGTTTAATTTTAGTTTTCTATTTTTGTGATACGTCAACATTTCTTAAAAAAATTTGTTTGGTTTGCTCTACTAGTCGCATATTGATAACTACTATGTTTTAGCTATAAATTCAATCTTATGTACGAAAATCTCATCATTTTGATTTTTAGTATGGAACACATAACACATACATATTTATATTAAAGAAGAACAAACATTAACATGGTTATAAACTATAACAAAGAAGTTAGAGATAATCGGTGTAAGATTGGTAGCGACTTAGTAAACAACTTAATAAACAAATTACATATTGAACTACATTTTCCTGGTTATCGGTTTTGTGAACCTGAAACAAAACTTTAAAAACGTTTAGCAAGAGGAGACAAGGGAATAAATTTATTAGATGTAGCTTGTAGAGAGCACGACATTGCATATTCAGAAACAAGCAATATTAATGAAAGACATTAAGCTGATCAAATATTAGCTGAAAAAGCGTGGCAACGAGTAAAATCTAAAGATAGCGGCTTAAAAGAACGAGCATACGCTTGGTTCGTAACGACCGCAATGAAAGCAAAAGTTAAATTTGCATTAGGTATGAAAAATACTAAAAATTCTCAATGTAGAAAATCGAAGAAGAGAAACTTTAATAAGAGAAAAGCATGCGATACAAAATTGTTTCAACCACTTTAAAAAATACTCTGAAAAAACCCAGACAATTTAAACGCTGTTGTTAAAATTGCACAAAAAGCCGTTAGTTCAAACTTCAACGGGGAAAAGAGGGGTAATATTGGTATACCAAGAGTTATACCAATACCAAAAATTGGTGATCTTCCGATCATAACAGCTTTATCCGCACTTGGCTTAGCTACCGGTGGATCAGCTATAATTAAGGCAGTAAATGATACAAAAAATGGAAAGCAATAGCTAGCAGAGGCTACACGACATAATAGACATATTCAATCAATTGCTATGGAAAAAGGTCTATACCTTAAACCATACAAATCTGGATATGGCCTTTATTATAACCAAGCTCCAAAAAACGTTAGGATAGTCTACGCTATCGACCATTAACTGATCAAGATTTAATGAAATATGCTAAGCAACTCAAAAATTTTAGAGGTGTTTTTATGCGTGATCGTTTACCTAAAAATTCATTAATTCAAGAAGGTGGTATTGTTAATTTAGATAGTTCTACTGGTCCTGGAACGCATTGTGTAGCCTATTATAAAATCGTAATTATAAAGAATATTTTGATAGTTTTGGAAACATCATTCACCAATTGAAATAGTTAATTACTTAAAACAATATAATTCTAAACAAAAACAAAACTTCAATACATTTAATTGTGGACATTTATGTTTAAAATTTTTATTCAATAAACATAATTTGAAATAAAAACATTTTATATTTTTCTTTTTTCATGATATTTATTTATTTTACAATTGTTTCTTATTATTTTAACAACTTTATTAATTACATGTCTATATATACATTCAGAAAAATATCATCATCATGTTTCATAAATTCTTCATACATATTTAAATTTGTTGTTTCTAGTGTTATTTCTGGTGTTTATATTGATGAATGGTAATTTAATCTATAATGGCCCCACGCATAAATATCAATATAATTTTCACGTACAAATCTCTTAACATCTAAATAACATAATGTCAACTTACTTATGTGTTGCGCATAAATGTTATGCACCTTAGACATACATAGAATCATAAAATAATTGTTTATTTAATAAACAATTTCTAAAATCATTAGTAAATCATTTCTCTGTAACACATAGTTGTACATCTTTTATTTATTGTTTCCTTATCTAGATTATCTATTTTTACAGGATACATTTTGGCTCGTAAACCAATGAATTCTTAAATTAATTTACCATTACATTCGTCCTGTATCATCCCGAATACTTTTTCATTCATCAGAAGAAAGTTGAATACATTATCTTCCGAATATGCAGATGTAGCAAGATGCATTTTAATATCATCATATACATAGATTATTTGTTTTGATATCATATATAAAGGAATCAGTATTCATATAATTAAGATCAATATTTTCACAATATTTAGGTTTCATATAATGGTAATGAAAATTATACATTTTCCATTTTGAATTCTAAAACAGCAAACCCAATGTAAATGGGTTTATTATATTTAGTTCGTACTATACTCTTTTATCGACATTTTCCACAGTTTTGCCATATAGGGCGTTGTTTAACAGTTTAAAATAGTTTTGCTCAACTGAATGTTTAGCTAATGTTCTATGATGATTATTTATATCAATATATTTTTTCACCCAATTCGAAATATCAAATTCAAGAATTCTGTGAATTTTCTTAAAAATCAGACCATGTTTCATACATTGTTGAAGATTGCGATAATGTATTATATAATTGGTTTTATCGATTAAATCTGTTAATAACTTTCGTCGTTTCATGTTTGCAATTTTCTTATTTTCTGCACAAAATGGCAAGTCACTATGATAGTCGTGTAATGTGGTTGGATGTTCCATATATACCTCCAAGATGTAACCAAATGCTGAATCTTCTTTTACATTATTTACATCAAAATTTTCACAGTTTTCAACCCACTTGAAATTTTTAAAGGGTATGTATTCAGACATTGCATGACCATATAAGTTATTAACATCTAAATACATCTGGTAATTTGATTCTTTTGTACGACTATAATCACTGATGTATTTGTTATTTGCAATCAAATGTCGCTTATTGCATTGAACTATGCATCCCAAGATAAACCCTGTGTAGTATAATATTGACAGGGATCTAAATTGTAAATGTGTTTACAAACTTTACGGAAATTTTCAAATATATCACAAAGCAATAAAATATCTACATGCTTTTAAATATAATAACAGATAGTCCAACCTAGTGTTACAATTGAATGTATTCCAAACCTTTTCAGCGTGTTCGTAACCATTAACACTACACGACTCATTAGAGAGTTTATTAAAGAAGAATGAACAGGGTGGTAGTTGTGTTTCTTGGAGACGATTTACAGAATCTAGATAATCATACGGAAAGACACCTTTGGAGGTATCCTCATTTGGTCCAATCTGTGGAAGCGGTGTTAAGGAATTCATTGGTTTAATTACACTTAAATAATTGTTATATATATCTAGACTATCCTTAACGAAATTAATAAAAAAAATTTTTGGTGAGTTATCACCACTATATATTCTAAATATTTCTAAACTAGAATTAAAGAAGCATTTTATATTATAACTATAAGCAAATGGAACATGCCTTTGTGTCGATTTCACATTTGCTGAATTTTGAACATTAGCTGATTCCAGAATACATTCCAAACCAGCGTACACCACAAAAGCCACATCCATTTGCTTTTTTAAATTCTTAAAACTTGCTAAACTATTTTCTACAGTTGGCATCCTAGTTACAATTTTGTTGCATTGCTTCTTATCAATTTTTAATGATAATTCGTTATGGAAATGAATAAGGCAAATGTTACATATACATATATATACAGTTCCTGTGTTTTGTTAGTTGACTTTTAATCAATCTTTTATTAAATAAAAGAAGTCGAATATTTTTTTATTAATATATTTATATCAATATAAATATTAGTAACATACTTTGAAATATTTTTGATCCAGACATAGTGAAATCGTTCACCATCTTCCAAGAGTAGTAAATTAATGTGCTTGGCTTTTTCTTTTGATGATAATGTAGTATGGGCCTACTACATTATCATCTTCTAAGCCAAACACATTTACACTTATATCAGGGTTATTGATTTCAAATTCTTTAATTTTGTTGGTCGACAGTGGGAAGTTCAATACTATAATTTCATCTCTTATGTTTGCAACTTTATATGATGTACATCTATCTGAGTTAAGATCGACTGGATATAATGCCGATATTATGGCCCACTTGAAACAATACTCATCTTTATTTTACACGTTGATGCACGCAAGCTTTCTTGTATTGTATTCATTAATATTAATTTGAGGTGTGATATTTCTATTAAAGCCCATCGGCTATTACACTCTTGAAATTCGCTCATCTTTTTCAAAATAATATTGAACTGGTCACTATAACTTTGGTGAATATCATCTGTTATTGAGGCTCTGCTAAGTATATTCATTTTAGTTTACGTGACTTTACGTTAGTAATGGGGACCTGAGTCCAAGTTTGGGAATTCAAAACGGGGCAACCATGTTACAAATGTAGGATTTTGGGGATTTTCATTATGTGATTTTGTGAGAATAAGTGTGTGTGAGTTTGATTCTATGTTTATGCGTATGTTGTATATATGTACTTGTGTGTGCAGCTTTTGTTAGAACATAACTTTGCAAAAGATTAAGAATGTTTACTGGTAGATATGTATTCAATTTTACTTTTTTTCTTCAAATGTTGTTCTTATAAATTGAACCAATCTATGCGTTTGTTCAATGGTGCTACGCTGAATTCGAAAACCGAACTGATGGTCTGGGATGCACCCACTACCAATTAGCATTAGGGACAATTTTGTCATAAGCAGTTTTTCGAAAAGTTTTGACATTGTTGATAGTAGACTTATTGGCCTGTACGATTCAGCCTTGGTAAGGTCTTTGCCCGGTTTTGGAATCATTTTGAAATTGGCAAGCTTCCAGAGGTGTGGATAATACTCTAGTCGTAAAATAGCATTAAAAATAAATAGAATTCTAGAATTCTAATTGCAATACGTGGCAAATTCATCAACATCTTGTAACTAGTTTCATCAATACCTGGAGCTTTCTTCGGGTTGAGTTCAGAAATTAGTTTCTGTACGTCTCGCATCTTAAACTTTAAGGTTCGAGGGGGTAGAGCAACTACACTCGGTAAATCAACAGCAGCAGGATTTTAAATGCTTTGCAAACAAGTTACCCTTTTCCGTATCACTTCTTGCCAACCTCCGATAGACGTGCGCAGAGGTGGTTTAAACTCAACGGGTGTTTTAAGCTTTCTCGCAGCAAGGAGCTCTTGGAGTCGTTTAGGGCACTCTTTGAATCCCTAGAGATATTTTTCATGACATCAAAATCTATTACCATCCGGAATTTTGTGTATATCCCTAGGCCAGTAAGTGGGCTCCCCACTAGAAATGACGTCCAAGCCCAGTTTTTAAATTATGTTGAACAACGCTCTTCCTCTAGGTGTAATAAGCCGCGAACCCCAGAATGTATGTTTGCCTTGTAGTCTCCAGCTGCTACGAAACAAGACCCAAGAGATTTGTAGAAATTCTCGTATTGATTCTCAGTGATTGAGAATCTGGGAGGGGAGTAAATTGATGATATAAAGAGATTTGTACAAAAATTTTCAAAACAAATATTAGTTACTTGTAGATTTTCTGCACAAATAATATCAAGAATATAGTACTTGAGTCTTGATTTTATTAGAATTACTCTCGGGTCCTTTATATCATATAAGGTGTAGCCATTCATTTGGAAAAGGCTTCTCGAAGTCAAATCAGTCTCAGGGACCAGCATTATATCAATATTTTTTTCCTTGAGGAAGTGCTCAAGTTCATTTTTATGTTGGCGAATGCCGTTTGCGTTCCAGAAACATATTTTTAACGTGTTCATGGCTTGTTAATTAATGCATGCAGCAAAGTCTTCTGCATTCGCAGAATTTCTTGCATTATTACGTGGCTCTTCAACTGTGATTTTTCGGTGTAAGAGAAACTTTACGCTATATATTGGATGAGTTTCATTGTTTTGAATTGTATGTCATTTGGCTCCAGTTCAACCCGAAATAGGGGTTGGGGGACCTTTTCTCTGTTAATTATATCAGTACCATTTTTTACCTTAAATACTTTGTCGATAAGAGCACATTTTACTTCTTAGAGTTCGACATATGAATATATGCCCTTTAATACTATTTGTAGGCCGTTATCACTTTTAAGTTGGTATGTGTAAAAATTTGTTTTATTTTTTTCAAATTCACTAATAATTATTATAATTTTCGGAAATCTTTTTCATCACATATTTGGATCGTAGTTTCATCAATATTACCTCGTTTAATTGGAATGTTGTGAAAAGTATCTTCACCAATGGCCGACAATAGTTTCTTTTAGAAGCGCGTTAGAATTTTTCTCTCAGATAGATATGTGGTGGCTTAAGAGACTTTTGCGATGATGCAGCGGGCTTGTCGTTATTGTCTTGCAATAATGAAAACCGATTTTGACGATTAGTAGATGATGCGCTGTTATCCCCAGACATCTTTGGAGCAGATGAAATTTTTGAAGAATTTGTGCTTCGCCCACGCTTTACCACAGTTATATATCTGTCCATTCCGACTTGGACCTTGGGTTTAGTGCTACTGTTATCTGTAATGATAACTTTGTTAAGTGATGTACTCGAGCCCGAAGAGGATGATATCGCTAATTTATATGAAGAAGTACTAGGCAATTGTAATGTTAATGAATCACTAGTTGGTATTGGACAAAGCAAAGTTGATCGCTGACGAAAAAGTGGCTTTGCCGTTAGCAAAAGACTATCAGATTTTTTATTTTTATTGTTGACATTAAGAGCTTCAGAACTCACAGTAAAATAGGCATTTCTTCCCTTAGAACTCACTTCACAATTTTTTGTTTTTCAGGTAGTCATATGGAGTATTCCTCAAAGGCACTTTGCTTGCGGTTTTTTGTGTGTTTTTGTTTTTTTGTTTCTTGCTATGTAAAAAAATATTAGCAATATTTGCTTTGCTTATTTATCAAAGTTAATATGTATTACGAATATTATGTATTACGAATATTTTTTCTTTGATTTTTTGTTTGTTTAGTAAAAAACTTCGCTGAGACATCTGTTCACTATAAAGGTTCAAAGAGAACTGAAAAATTACATACAAAAAAAATTTAAAATCATGGGATAAAAGCTCTTTGAAACTCAAAAATGTTTGTATAATTTTTTTGGGCGCTCCGTGTAGATAGAAAGTGTTTTTAAAAGCTCCTTTGAGTGTTGCAGCCTTTAAAGGAAAATATTCTGGGATACGAATTCCCCAACAACCTATAGTAACTAAATGGGGAGCGTGGTTGAATGTTGTCGAATACTATATTTTTATTAAAAAAGTTAAAAAAAATTTATATTAAAAAAATAAAACTTATGCACTGAATTGATATTTGTACACCCAGAAAATGGCTTTCGTGTTGACACTATAGCCCAATTAAATGGTTCTGGTTCTTTAATACCTCAAGTTGATTTAATTGAAGATGCCGTAAAAAAATTTGTGCTCTGAAAGACAGAATAAGTGAAGAAATTAAAAATAAATTAGATAAACTTATACAAAAAAATTACGGATTTAAAAAATACAATAAATTGCATCAATATTTTATAGTTCAAAACTAAGAAACTGAATATTCCACAAAGGAACTAGCAGCATTTAAATTTGCACCAATAACTTTTGCTGATGTGGAATGTTTATTTTTGAGATAAAAATGCTTTTCAGAAAAAATCGTCAAAGATTTACCTTTGACAATTTACAAAAACACCAAAGGCAAATCAATAATTGTATACACAATATTTCTCATATTCCATTTCATTAAAAATTTGCGTTAAATAGCTGATGTTAATAACAATCTCTACCCCAGTAGATAGACTTGGGTGCTGATGAAGTGCGTTGCTGCACAGAAAAATATCGGTATTTCCCCCAGCTTATAGTCTAATTTAATTGTTCTTCTCTTCTCTAGAAACTCACATTAATTAATAAAAAATATTTCATTCAATAAGAAATGAAATTACTGAACTTAAGCCCGACTAAGAAATTATTTCTGATTAAAATTCACTGTAGTTCAACTAAACATTTAAAATTGTTTCAATAATAAAAATAATTAAATAAAATGAATACCGCAAGTTGTCCCATCTGCAATAAAGTCTTTATGACTCAAACAAAAGTAAATGAGCATATAGAAAAGCAAACTTATGCTAGCCAGTCGAAGGCTATATTGGGAATTAGTAAGCTAAATATTAAAACAAATATTATGCGGATTGCGATGAGATGATTCCAGCAAATTTTTGTATGGCTCACGTCAGAACCATAAAACACAAAAACAACTGTCAGCAAGAACGGATCAACGATTTTCTCACCAGAAGAATAAGTAACTTCGATGGGAGGATCGAGACATATATCCTCCTCAACAAAAAGGTTGGTGTCTGGTTTACGGAGGAGTTTCTTTTATCTGAAAAGAGCTCCATAGTGAAACAACTAAATGAACGTAGTAGGATACATACTACGTTTAAATTTAATATGAAGCTCACATGTGATTATATGAAAATGTTAGCCAACTTGTACACATCTCAAAGATGATGTCGGTGACCCTCTCTGATGACATAGAGGAGATGTACAAAAAACAGACCGATGAGCTAAGAGCCAAAATGGAAGAATTTTAAGAAAATTATTAAATGCAAACACAACTCACACACACATAACATTATGAAGTATTCTAATGCACACGAACACAGTAACAAATGGAAATGAATCTCTTGTAAGTGAATAAAATAGAAAAAGATAAAATAAAGATACAAAATATTTAAAAAATTGCCCTTAACAAAATTTTCATCTTAACATAATACAATTTCCTAACGCACACAAACACAATAACTAATGGAAATGTATCACTTGTTAGTGATACATTTATTTTTAGCACCAAAAAAACAATCCATAAAGAAAAACTTTTTGATTCTATTAGGTTTTCATATAAATTGTATAATATAGGGATTTCTTATTGATTTCATTAGGTTGCCTTATTGATTTTTTCAAAAAGGTATTCCTTATTGTTTTCATTAGGTTCCTATATGATTATGTGTAAAGGATTTTATTAATTTTTTTAAATTTTCTTGATTTTATTAGGTTTTTTCATATCTATAAATAAACAAAGAAACAATTTTTTCATGATCTTTATCGTTTTTGTATAAGCATGTTTGTACAATAATTTCAATGCGAATTCAGGCTGCCTTTTAGCATATTGGTTAGAGTGCTTGTCTATTTGTCAGAAGGTTTCTTGTTCAATACTTGTCTCCTCTCAAATAATAATATGTATGTATGGTGAGTTAATTTAGAATATAATATAATATGTATATATGTACGTACACAGAAAAAAGTATTCACCAATTAATGTTTTCAATTAATAATTTAATTGATTCAATTAAATTTTTAATTGTATTAATTAATTTGAGTGGAAAAACTTAATTTATATTATCAAATTGTTTATAGGTGAAAATTTAATTAATTTTTTAATTAATATTACAAATATTTTAATTAATATTACAAACTCATTCATATTACTTTTTTGTGTGTATAAATAAATAACATATACTACATACATACATACTTATATGGTATAGAATTTATATGAAAATACATAAGTACAAAGAATAAAGACATACAAAAAATTTTATTTTTTATTAGGTCGCCTAATAAAAACAAAAAGAAAACGTTTTTGAAAAAATCAATAAGATAACCTAATAAAAATTAAAAGATTTTTTCTTGATTTTTTCAAAAAGGGTTTCCTTAGCAAAATAATAAGATTTCTTAAATTTTGTTCTATATACTTTACGAGGCATTTATTAGCCACTCTTTTCTCTATCAAAAAAATAAAACTCTGAAACTGTCTTTTATTTCTGCTCGAAAAAGTAAAAAATCAGAAAATAACAATTATTTCTGCTGAAAAAAATCAAAATACATACATAAATAAATTTTTTCATTTCGCCATCCAAGTTTCTACTTCTATTCCTTTTTCAATTAAAATGCCAGCGAAAACCTCGCACAGTTTACTTCCAATTTGATTAAAAGTTGTGTATTTTCCGCTTAAAAATTTAGCCTTTACATCCACAACAGGTACTAAGACGGCATTTGATGTTTTTAACACACAAAAAAGTAATATGACAAATTTTTTAATATTTTAATATTTGTAATATCAATTAAAAAAATAATTAAATTTTCACCTATAAACAATTTGATAATATTAATTAAGTTTTTCCACTCAAATTAATTAATACAATCAAAAATTTAATTGAATCAATTAAATTCTTAATTGAAAACATTAATTGATGAACACTTCTGTGAAAATAAATAATGAAAAAATTGTGCATACACAAGTGCCGGGGAGTAAGTAGTTAAAGGAAATTATCGGCGATCCCAGGAAATATATACATATATAGTATATGTATATGTAATACAAATCTTTCTTCTGAGGATCATAGAGCCGTAAATCTATATATATAAAAGAGTAACGTTACTGACTGACTGACTGACTTATGTATCAACGCACAGCCCAAACGACTATAGCAAGAGAGCTGAAATTTGGTGTGTAGGTTCCCCTTCTAATGTATAGATCCACTAAGAAGGGGTTTTTGGAAACTCGAATGCTAAAAGGGCAAAAAAGGCTAAAATCGATATCTTTATATCTCGGAAACTACATTAGATAGACTTTAAATTCCGAAAGCACACAAATGCTGCTAAAAAATAAGCCGACACGTGTTTAGTACTTTTTCGATATATGTACTTTTATGGTTTAAAAAAGGGTAAAAACTGAATTTTGGTTCCTTTTTTGTACTCGACATATCTTCTAAATTATTGAACGTAGCAAAAAGGTTTCTGGCGCATTTATTTCTTCTAGACAGAGTATCGAATGGATTTTGTCACTTTTTTAAAATTCGCTATATAAAAGCTCAAAATTTGGTGCGTCGGTTCCCCTTCCAATTTATAGATCCACTAAGAAGAAATTTTTGGAAACTCGAATGCTATGGGGGTAAAAAATAGTAAAATCGGAATCTTTATATCTCGGAAACCACATTAGATATACCAAAAATACCAAACGCATACGAATGTTGCTAAAAAATAAATTGACACGTATTTGGTACTTTTTAAGATGTGTACTTTTAGGGATTAAAACGGGGTAAAACTGAATTTTGGTACTTTTTTTGTCCTCGACATATCTTCTAAATTATTGAGCAAAGCAGAAAGCTTTTTAGCGCGTTCATTTCTTCAGTACAAAATCTCGAATGAGTTTTGACAATTTCTGAAAATTCGAACTTATAAGGAGTAAAATCATACCCGTTTTCCCTACTTTTTTGTTACTGATAAGGTACATATGACATACATGTAAAAATAATTTACTATGACTTCTTACCGCTCAGTAGAACCTGGGATAATAAAATTTATGTTTTTTCAAAGGGCCCAGAGAGGTACCAAAAAGGGTAAATACGGCTAAATACGATGCTAAAAATTATAAATTAGGAAGAATTCATACAATTTAAACATTTTAAATTTTAGTTAAATTTTATTAACTGATATAGTGTAGTAGTTTATTCTTGAACACCAACGGGTACTTTGAATATAAATTTGTTACTTTTCATAAAATACTTTTCGGAAAAGGTACTTTTCGAAAAAGTACTTTTTAGAAAAAATACTTGTTAGACAAAGGTACTTTTTGGAAAAAGTACTTTTTACACAAAGGTACTTTTTGGAAAATGTACTTTTTAGAAAAAGGTACTTTTTTGATAAATACTTTTTGTGAAAGGTACTTTTTGGAAAAAAAATTTTTTGACAAAGATACTTTTTGGAAAGAATATTTTTTGAAGAAGGTACTTTTTGTAAAAAGGATTTTTTGAAAAAGTACTTTTTGAATTAATAAATTAATCTATATATATAAAAGAGTAACGTTACTGACTGACTGATGTATCAACGCACGGCCCAAACGACTATAGGTAGAGTTCTCCTTTCGTTGTTTGGATCCACTAAGATGGGATTTTTGGAAACTCGAATGCTATGGGGGTAAAAAGAGTAAAATCTGTATCTTTATATCTCGGAAACTATATTAGGTAGACTAAAAATACCAAAAGCATACGAATGTTTTAAAAAAAATAAGCCGACACGTGTTTTGTGATTTTTCGATATGTGTACTTTTTGGTGTTAAAAGGGTGTAAAAACTGAATTTTGGTACCTTTTTTGCACTCAACATATCTTCTAAAGTATTATACATAGCAGAAAGGTTTTTAGCGTGTTCTTTTCTCCTGGACAAAATTCGTACTTATAAGGGGTAAAATCTCACCTGTTTTCGGTACTACGTATTACATACGAGTACATGTAAAAATAACCTAGAGAGCTGAAATTTGGTGTGTAGGTTCCCTCTTCGGTGTTTAGATACACTAAGAAGTGGTTTTTGGAAACTCGAATGCTGAGGGGGTAAAAAGAGTAAAATCTGTATCTTTATATTTCGGAAACCACATTAGATAGAATAAAAATTCTAAGGGCATACGAATGTTGATAAGAAAGAAGCCGACACGATTTTGGTAGTTTTGCAATATGTGTACTTTTAGGGGATAAAATGGGGTAAAAACTGAATTTTTGTAGTTTTTTTGAACACAACATATCTTCTAAATTACTAAGTGTAGCAGAAAGCTTTTTGGCGCGCTTTTACTTCTATAAAAAATCTCGAATGGGTTTTGGCTTTTTCTCAAAATACGCACTTATAAGATGTAAAAGCGTACCCGTTTTCGGTACTTTTTTGTTACGTTAATGATAAGGTGCGTATGACATACATCTAAAAATACTTTACTATGACTTCCTACCACTCAGTAGAGGCTGAGATAATAAAATGTATGTTTTTTGAATGCCAAAAAGAGTAAATATTGGAAACGATGCTAAATATTTTATATTCGGAAGAGTTCATATAATTCAAACATTTTAAATTTGAGTTAAACTTTATTAACTAATATAGTGTATTCTTGAACATTGGCGTTTAAGGGGTACTTTGAATATTAATTTGGTACTTTTAAGATAATAATTTTCAGTAGAGGTACTTTTTAAAAAAAAAAAATTTTTAATATTATTTTTGGTAACAGCACTTTTTTGAACTGGTGGTTTTTGAAATGGTTGTTTTTTGAAAATGCAATTTTTGAAAACTGACTTTTGGAATATAAAAACTTTTGTATAAGGTAATTTTCGAGATATATACGTTTTATCAATTGTATATTACAAAAAAAGAGTAGCTCTTCAAAAAAAAGTACTTTAACCAAAGTTATTTGCACTTAAAAATGTGCTTTAAGAAAAATACATTTAAAAATAACATCTTTTGGGAAAAGTACTTACATATGCTTATAAGAGTATTTTTAAACAAAAAAAATACTTTACAGGTGAGATACTTTCTTAAACCGATACTTTATTGAAAAACGTATTTTCTATATTTAAGCTTCTACTTGCTTTCTTAAATCAAACACGATCTTGCTCGATCAAAAGTCAATTTAATAATAATGCCTTCTATTTTCACAAAAGGAAACTTAGCAACTAGCAAAAAATAACTTAACGACTATATTTTATTTATCTTTGTATTGGTGCATTATGTGCGCTATCCCAATGCGAACAAGCAAGAAGGAAAAGGATAAATATAAAAATAGCATCTGCATTATGTACATATACATATAAACAATACTTCAGAATTACATATCACAAATACTTATACATTAGTTTTAAATAAATACCTATACATCCCTATGCAAGAAATAAAAACGCGTGAAACGTAAAAAAGACAAACATTAAGGAAGTTCACTGACAGCGCAACCCCAGAATATTACCTACCCTACAACTCGACCATCCTGACCTCGAAATCACCTGATTTTACCACTTCCCTTTGAAGCTGAAGGCCCACCAAACCATGGTCGCATATTGGATGCAGCCCAAACGCCTTTGTACGGTGTACGTGACTGTTGGAATCCCTCGACATCTTCAACCAAATATCGATCATTTCTCAAAACCTTCGATATTCGATAAGGACCTTCAAATTTCGGGATTAATTTTCGGGATACTCCAGCCGTCGAGTCGAAATTTCTCACCATTACATATTCACCATCTAGATACGATGTAGGAGCCTTTCTACGTTTGTCAACATATTTCTCATTATAATCCTGCAGCTTCTTCTGTCTTTCGGCCGCCTCAAGTCTTATCGCACCGAGATCCTGTCGCTTCACACCACTAACCCTCCCAAGACACTCCCTCAAAGGATCAGATGTCTTACCGCGTTGGCCGACACCAAATAGCATCACACTCGGGTGCTGACCTATAGATTTATGCACTGTGTTGTTCAATACATACTCAACTTTCCCAAGCAGTTTGTCCCAAAAAAGTCCCTTATCCGGATCCACTAGTTTTGCCAGCATGGGTCCAATCGACCTGTTGACTCTCTCCACCTGCCCATTCGCTTGTGGCGAGGCAGTGGCCACCAAAATGTGCTTAAAATTATGTACCGCTAAAAAATTCCTAAAGTCATTCGAAGTAAAACATGTCCCGCGGTCACTGACAATGCACCTAGGTCGGCTGTAAGCCCTAAAGTAATCCTCCAATGCCAATATAGCCTCCTTAGTGCTAGTTGTTCTTGCCGGTTATAGTCTTACAAATTTAGAACAAGCATTTAATATCACTAATATGTGCTTCATTGTCCTGCCGTTGTCCACCGGTCCAAAGTGATCTATGTGAATCGTGTCACATGGATCCTTCGGCTTAGGAATGTTATGCAGAAAACCCTCACCCTTGCCACTCTTTGAAGAATACACTATGCAGTCAATGCAATTGTCCACATGCCTACCAGCTTTAGCCCTAACCTTAGGAAACCAATAACTCTTAAGAATGAGGTCAGACATCTTGTCCATTCCCACGTGCCCCATCTCATCATGAAATCTGTATAAAATGTGATCCTCCATCTCCTCAGGAACATAGAACAGTAAACTTCCTTCGGTACCCTTTCGATACAACACCCCATTCCGCATTTCATACAGACAGTGCTCTGATCCTTGGAGTTTTTGTTTCAGTTCCTTTATCTTATGGTCCCTATTCTGACATATTATTAGATTTTCCTCGAATGTGTTTGACTCAACCACCAATACACCAGTACATCTACTCAGGGCATCAACATGTCTCATCCGGCTACTAGGTCGGTGCTCCAGTCCATAGTCAAAATTCTGAAGCTCCAAGGCCCATCTTGCAATTCTTGGATTTATTTCCCTCTTGTTCAGTGTCAAAGTCAGAGAATTACAATCCGTTACAATCCTAAATTTTTTACCCTGAAGGTAAATTCTAAAGCGCCTCAGTGCGTAGATTATTGCCAAAGTTTCAAGTTCAAAGCTGTGGTACTTTGACTCTGTATCCGTAGTCCTATTTGAAAAGTAAAAAATGGGGTGAAATTTACCATCGCTCTTCTTCTGCAATAAAACAGCCCCGAAACCAATGGAGCTTGCATCGCAGTGGAGCTCAGTGTCATCCTTCGGATCATAAAGCGCAAGTACTGGTGATTCAATAAGATTTCTTTTAAGTAACTCGAAAGACTTCAGCTCATCCTCTCCAAACACAAACTTTCTGTCCTTTTTAGTTAAGTCGTACAGAGGTTTCGCTAACATTGAAAAATCCTTAACAAATCTCCTAAAATAGGAGCACAGCCCAAGAAAACTTTGCACCGAGTGCACCCCATCCGGCACTGGAAAATCCCTTATTGCCCTCAGGCCTCTGTCATCAGCCCTTATACCATCCCCATTTATGGTGTAACCCAAATACTTAATGGAAGTCTGGAAAAATTCACACTTATCATTCCTGAGTTCCAAGTTATTACCAGACAATCTAATGAAAATTTCCCTTAAAATTTCAAAATGTTCCTCTATATCAACCGTTGCAATCATAATATCATCCAAGTATATAATCACCCTGTCATCCCTGATCATATCGGCAAAAATTCTACCAACAAATCTCTGAAAAACAGACGGAGCATTCTTCAAGCCAAAAGGCATCCTTAAAAACTCAAATTGTCCCACGGGCGTAACAAAGGACGTAAATTTCACCGAATCAGGATGAACAAATACATGAAAAAAACCATTCTTCAAATCCAACTTCGTAAAGTATTTTTTTCCTGAAAGTCTGTCCAATAGGTCATCTATCAATGGAATCGGAAAGTTGTCCTTCAACGTCACCTTGTTCAATGTCCTATAATCTACACACATCCGTAGGTCTCCTGTCTTTTTCCTCACTAAAACTATGGGCGAAGCATATTCCGACTCGCTTGGCCTTATATAGCCCTTTTCCAAATATTCATCCAACAGTTTTGTCAATTCTGTGCTCTCCGAATATGACAACCTTCTAGGTCTACAATTAAAACATTTATCGTCGCTCAAACTTAATTTAATCTCACCATACACAGCTGGCTTGTATGGGCGTTCAGGTTTCAAATAATAATCATTATACATGCAATTCAGCCTAGACACACCGTCATACCCTCGCCAATAACCAAATCAAACCCATCCGAAACCCCTATGTCAATCGAAAAAATCGTACTATCAAAATCCTCATCACAACCCATATATATAGGTCGCCCCTCCACAAAACCCATCCTTTTCCTTATCACACGACACCAGCTTAAAGCCAGCCTTGCTCAAAAAATCCCTCCCCAGAACACACTCGTATGACGTCGTCTCATCAGAGACGACAAGCATATCCAAATCTATAACCCTGCCCCCAATCCCAACAAAACATCTGAATTTACCATAAACATCCAATACAGATCCATTTATTCCGAGAAAAATGCTTTTACAACGTGAAAGAGAATTCAAATCAATATACTTCAAAATGTTTGTCTTCCACACGAAACTAACAGCGCTGCCAGAATCCATCAAGCACTCTAAAGAAAATCTATTTTTTAAACTTATATTTAAAGAAAACTTATGATACCTTACATATTCGTTGTTTTCGAGAAGTTGTACAGCTGTTCTTCTTTCTGGGCAATTGGCAACCCGATGTTCAATGCTTTCGCAACTGTAACATGCTCCCATCTGCCTCTTTGGCTTTTGGCAATCTGCAGCAAAATGCCCAAATGAGTTGCAATTGAAACAGCGAAATGAGTTTACTTTTTCTGTGTTTACTCGGTCACTTTTTACGTGAAGACGACCACTGCTTTTCAGTTCGATTTTTGAAAATGCCTGAAGGAGTTTTGTTTTACTGCTGAAGCACTGAAAACTTGCTTGAAGTCGAAGCTGAGCATCAGGAATACCCTCGATAATATGCTCGATGAGCTCTTCTTCGTCGATGCCAAGTTTTTTGGACAAAATTATCTTCTCATTATAATACTCAGAAAATGATTCAACATATTTCCACTTGCGGGCTTCAAAATTTCTTCTCATTGTCAGCCTATTTTCTTTCTTAGAAAAATTTTCTTCCAATTCACCTAGTATAACTTCTGTTGTGGCCTCTATAAAGTTATATTTTGAGTGCAGCCACACTTGGGCTTTGCCCTTTAGCTTACACATTATCAACGTTTTCATCGTGTTCTCGTCTACGTCGTATACTTTGTTTACATTTTTAAGTATACCAACCCACAACTCTGGAAGTTTCTCACCTTCGTACTCGGGGATCATGTCTTTCAAAACGTTAAACTCTATTTTCATCTTGTTTGAGCTTTGCGGTAAATCAACTTGTAGACTCTGTTCATCGTCTTTCTCTTCACTAACTGCAGCCACTTCTCGTCTTTTTTCGGTCTCAGCTATCATTTTCAGAATATCATTTTCTTTTTTTAGTAACTCCTTTTCTCGTTGTATCAACTCCAACTCTTTTTCTAAAACACTCACGAAATTATGTCCAATGCTTTTTTCTGCCACTTTTTGATTTTCAGCACGATCATTTGACTGTACCACTCTTTTTTTTATTTGATGACATTCTTTTTCTTGGCAACACTCATTTTCTTCTTCATTGCAACACTCATTTTCTTCTTCATTGCAACACTCATTTTCTTTTTCTTGGCAATCATTATTAAAATTTTTCTCAGAATTTTCCACAATAACTACATCAGACTGACCGCCGGCTGCCATTGGACACTCGCCTCTCTTATCGGCCGGCACCTCACTCAGACGAACAACCAGTTCACTTTTTGTACCGGTCGATGTCAGTCCTAGATGTTGCAACCAAAGACGCAATTGCGCTGAAGTGTAGTCGCTTCCACAAACACTATTAGCTTCCATGTTCTGTTTATTATTGTTTTTTATTAAGTTTGTCGTTTTTGATAATACTTTCAATTAATTGTTTTTATTTAAAAAAAATTTTCTTCTTGGATTCACAATCCCACTTCTGAGATTTTAAGCCTCTACTTGCTTTCTTAAATCAAACACGATCTTGCTCGATCAAAAGTCAATTTAATAATAATGCCTTCTATTTTCACAAAAGGAAACTTAGCAACTAGCAAAAAATAACTTAACGACTATATTTTATTTATCTTTGTATTGGGGCATTATGTACGCTATCCCAATGCGAACAAGCAAGAAGGAAAAGGACAAATATAAAAATAGCATCTGCATTATGTACATATACATATAAACAATACTTCAGAATTACATATCACAAATACTTATACATTAGTTTTAAATAAATACATATACATCCCTATGCAAGAAATAAAAACGCGTGAAACGTAAAAAAGACAAACATTAAGGAAGTTCACTGACAGCGCAACCCCAGAATATTACCTACCCTACATATAAAAAGTGGTTTTTGAAAAAATACTTTTTGAAAAAAGTACTTTTCGGAAAAAGTAAATTTTTTCATAAAGTACTTTTTGAAATAGGTCCTTTCTGAAAAAGACTTTTTGGATTAATTAATTTATATGTAAAAAAATTAAACTGAGTCTAAATACGTAATTATTATTGCTATTTTTATTATTGGTATTATTAATATTATTATTATATTATATTATATATGAAATACCGAAGTATATTTATTTGTAAGCTAAAATCAAAAATGTTTTGGGTTGAAGTCTACTGATGAGTTCCAAAAAGCCGGAACGTAATGCATATAGACAATCGCTTAACCATAAAAACAAGCACAATTTTAAAATTTTTTATATTATATTATATTATATTATATTTAAGAAATTTATTATTCGACATATTGTCATAAGTTTATTTTAATTTGAAATTTATTTGCTGGAGGTCAAGCATTGTCTATATATTTCATTGGTGCTTAGCCAAATCATCAGTAGACTTTAACCACATTTTGAATAGTCACAAACCTCTTATCTTATGCACAGACTTTCAAAAACTATTTGAGAATTCACAAATAATAATCACAAATAATAATATTTCTGAAAATCACAAGCGAAACACAAGCAATAGGCATAGAAACTATAACAAAATCCCAGCAAATAATTTATATTCGCTATGAATCTATTTTATTTTTCTACACCTTTATACAATTAGAAATCCATTGGATAACAATAAAAGTATTTATAAGGCAAAATGAAAAATAAAATCTAAATTTAATATTTAAGAAATTTATTATTCGACATATTGTCATAAGTTTATTTTAATTTGAAATTTATTTGCTGGAGATCAAGCATTGTCTATATATTTCATTGGTGCTTAGCCAAATCATCAGTAGACTTTAACCACATTTTGAATAGTCACAAACCTCTTATCTTATGCACAGACTTTCAAAAACTATTTGAGAATTCACAAATAATAATCACAAATAATAATATTTCTGAAAATCACAAGCGAAACACAAGCAATAGGCATAGAAACTATAACAAAATCCCAGCAAATAATTTATATTCGATATGAATATATTTTATTTTTCTACACCTTTATACAATTAGAAATCCATTGGATAACAATAAAAGTATTTATAAGGCAAAATGAAAAATAAAATCTAAATTTAACATTTAAGAAATTTATTATTCGACATATTGTCATAAGTTTATTTTAATTTGAAATTTATTTGCTGGAGGTCAAGCATTGTCTATATATTTCATTGGTGCTTAGCCAAATCATCAGTAGACTTTAACCACATTTTGAATAGTCACAAACCTCTTATCTTATGCACAGACTTTCAAAAACTATTTGAGAATTCACAAATAATAATCACAAATAATAATATTTCTGAAAATCACAAGCGAAACACAAGCAATAGGCATAGAAACTATAACAAAATCCCAGCAAATAATTTATATTCGATATGAATCTATTTTATTTTTCTACACCTTTATACAATTAGAAATCCATTGGATAACAATAAAAGTATTTATAAGGCAAAATGAAAAATAAAACCTAAATTTAACATTTAAGAAATTTATTATTCGACATATTGTCATAAGTTTATTTTAATTTGAAATTTATTTGCTGGAGGTCAAGCATTGTCTATATATTTCATTGGTGCTTAGCCAAATCATCAGTAGACTTTAACCACATTTTGAATAGTCACAAACCTCTTATCTTATGCACAGACTTTCAAAAACTATTTGAGAATTCACAAATAATAATCACAAATACTAATATTTCTGAAAATCACAAGCGAAACACAAGCAATAGGCATAGAAACTATAACAAAATCCCAGCAAATAATTTATATTCGATATGAATCTATTTTATTTTTCTACACCTTTATACAATTAGAAATCCATTGGATAACAATAAAAGTATTTATAAGGCAAAATGAAAAATAAAATCTAAATTTAACATTTAAGAAATTTATTATTCGACATATTGTCATAAGTTTATTTTAATTTGATATTTATTTGCTGGAGGTCAAGCATTGTCTATATATTTCATTGGTGCTTAGCCAAATCATCAGTAGACTTAACCCACATTTTGAATAGTCACAAAACTCTTATCTTATGCACAGACTTTCAAAAAACTATTTGAGAATTCACAAATAATAATCACAAATAATAATATTTCTGAAAATCACAAGCGAAACACAAGCAATAGGCATAGAAACTATTACAAAATCCCAGCAAATAATTTATATTCGATATGAATCTATTTTATTTTTCTACACCTATATACAATTAGAAATCCATTGGATAACAATAAAAGTATTTATAAGGCAAAATGAAAAATAAAATCTAAATTTAACATTTAAGAAATTTATTATTCGACATATTGTCATAAGTTTATTTTAATTTGATATTTATTTGCTGGAGGTCAAGCATTGTCTATATATTTCATTGGTGCTTAGCCAAATCATCAGTAGACTTAACCCACATTTTGAATAGTCACAAAACTCTTATCTTATGCACAGACTTTCAAAAAACTATTTGAGAATTCACAAATAATAATCACAAATACTAATATTTCTGAAAATCACAAGCGAAACACAAGCAATAGGCATAGAAACTATAACAAAATCCCAGCAAATAATTTATATTCGATATGAATCTATTTTATTTTTCTACACCTTTATACAATTAGAAATCCATTGGATAACAATAAAAGTATTTATAAGGCAAAATGAAAAATAAAATCTAAATTTAACATTTAAGAAATTTATTATTCGACATATTGTCATAAGTTTATTTTAATTTGAAATTTATTTGCTGGAGGTCAAGCATTGTCTATATATTTCATTGGTGCTTAGCCAAATCATCAGTATACTTTAACCACATTTTGAATAGTCACAAACCTCTTATCTTATGCACAGACTTTCAAAAACTATTTGAGAATTCACAAATAATAATCACAAATAATAATATTTCTGAAAATCACAAGCGAAACACAAGCAATAGGCATAGAAACTATAACAAAATCCCAGCAAATAATTTATATTCGATATGAATCTATTTTATTTTTCTACACCTTTATACAATTAGAAATCCATTGGATAACAATAAAAGTATTTATAAGGCAAAATGAAAAATAAAATCTAAATTTAATATTTAAGAAATTTATTATTCGACATATTGTCATAAGTATATTTTAATTTGAAATTTATTTGCTGGAGGTCAAGCATTGTCTATATATTTCATTGGTGCTTAGCCAAATCATCAGTAGACTTTAACCACATTTTGAATAGTCACAAACCTCTTATCTTATGCACAGACTTTCAAAAACTATTTGAGAATTCACAAATAATAATCGCAAATAATAATATTTCTGAAAATCACAAGCGAAACACAAGCAATAGGCATAGAAACTATAACAAAATCCCAGCAAATAATTTATATTCGATATGAATCTATTTTATTTTTATACACCTTTATACAATTAGAAATCCATTGGATAACAATAAAAGTATTTATAAGGCAAAATGAAAAATAAAATCTAAATTTAACATTTAAGAAATTTATTATTCGACATATTGTCATAAGTTTATTTTAATTTGAAATTTATTTGCTGGAGGTCAAGCATTGTCTATATATTTCATTGGTGCTTAGCCAAATCATCAGTAGACTTTAACCACATTTTGAATAGTCACAAACCTCTTATCTTATGCACAGACTTTCAAAAACTATTTGAGAATTCACAAATAATAATCACAAATAATAATATTTCTGAAAATCTCAAGCGAAACACAAGCAATAGGCATAGAAACTATAACAAAATCCCAACAAATAATTTATATTCGATATGAATCTATTTTATTTTTCTACACCTTTATACAATTAGAAATCCATTGGATAACAATAAAAGTATTTATTTATTTTATTTTGTTATAGTTTCTATGCCTATTGCTTGTGTTTCGCTTGTGATTTTCAGAAATATTATTATTTGTGATTATTATTTGTGAATTCTCAAATAGTTTTTGAAAGTCTGTGCATAAGATAAGAGGTTTGTGACTATTCAAAATGTGGTTAAAGTCTACTGATGATTTGTCTAAGCACCAATGAAATATATAGACAATGCTTGACCTCCAGCAAATAAATTTCAAATTAAAATAAACTTATGACAATATGTCGAATAATAAATTTCTTAAATGTTAAATTTAAATTTTATTTTTAATTTTGCCTTATAAATACTTTTATTGTTATCCAATGGATTTTTAATTGTATAAAGGTGTAGAAAAATAAAATAGATTCATATCGAATATAAATTATTTGCTGGGATTTTGTTATAGTTTCTATGCCTATTGCTTGTGTTTCGCTTGTGATTTTCAGAAATATTATTATTTGTGATTATTATTTGTGAATTCTCAAATAGTTTTTGAAAGTCTGTGCATAAGATAAGAGGTTTGTGACTATTCAAAATGTGGTTAAAGTCTACTGATGATTTGGCTAAGCACCAATGAAATATATAGACAATGCTTGACCTCCAGCAAATAAATTTCAAATTAAAATAAACTTATGACAATATGTCGAATAATAAATTTCTTAAATGTTAAATTTAGATTTTATTTTTCATTTTGCCTTATAAATACTTTTATTGTTATCCAATGGATTTCTAATTGTATAAAGGTGTAGAAAAATAAAATAGATTCATATCGAATATAAATTATTTGCTGGGATTTTGTTATAGTTTCTATGCCTATTGCTTGTGTTTCGCTTGTGATTTTCAGAAATATTATTATTTGTGATTATTATTTGTGAATTCTCAAATAGTTTTTGAAAGTCTGTGCATAAGATAAGAGGTTTGTGACTATTCAAAATGTGGTTAAAGTCTACTGATGATTTGGCTAAGCACCAATGAAATATATAGACAATGCTTGACCTCCAGCAAATAAATTTCATATTATATTATATTATATAAAAGCGAAACGTGACACAGAGGGTGGCGGTAGAGGGTGTTTGAATCCACTGACAATAGGTTTTTTTAAGTTCAAATGCAAAGGAATAACCACGTGCAAAAATGGGTAAAATCCGTAACCTTATTTTTCCGAAACTAAAGCAAATACATAGAATCAAATTCCAAAAATATGTAAATACTGAAAAAAAATTTCAAGAAGATAACAAGTAATGAAATCGGTAAAAACACAATGTGGCGGACGCCCCAAAATGACGGACCATTCCTTTTCATCTACTCCCGTGATATGGGATCAAATGAAAGGAACTTTTGAGAAGGAAACATGTGGTGAGCATATTTTGGCAAAAACATACGGTTAGTAACGTAAGCAACGGTAATACCGCAGTTTAAATCAAAGCATCGGACAGTAGTTTGGTACTTTTTTGATAATTGTACTTTTAGATGACAAAAACGATGAAAACTGATTTTGATACCTTTATTTTGTAATTGGTATATCTTTTGAGTTACAAAATACAAAAAGAAAAGTTTATTTATGTAAAATATCCTTGGAAAAATTTCGAATATACATACATACATATATTTGCACTTTTTTCAAATTTGAAAAGATAAATGGTAAAATTTCTGGACTTTTCCTATGCAGCTCAATTTTTATTACATTAGTAATTCAATTTTATTTTTATCTTTGTCTGCGGATGTATTAAGAATTGATTTTTGGAAATTTTAATGTTTAAGGTCTAAAAAATAGAAAAACACGAGTAAGACCAATAACGCAAAATCAATGTAGAATAACAATTCCAACTGAATTAAATGTGAATAAAAAAGGGGATAGCTTCCAAAGTAAAATCAATAGAATTGGTTATTATTTGATCTTATATGTTGATTTGATTAGGCTGAAGTTCGTATCGCTCTGTAAGCCAAATGTGTGGAAATAAGTGGTGAAAATAGTACCACTTTTTGGTACTTTTCCTATACAAATCCCATTTCATACAATAAATAAATTAATTCAAAACGCACCTAAGCGAAAAGATCCAAAGCAGAAAATCTTGCCAAAGCAAAAAAAAAAAGAAAACCTAAAACGAAATAATTCCAAACCTACAAAAATTGTCAGCATGAAAGAAATCGCTTCTAGGTATTACAACAACAAAATGACAAGGACATTCCTATCAATATGGGTCTCAAACAAAAGGATTTGGTAAGACGACCTCAACAAGAAAATGGAGAGTGAAACTTGATATATTTGGGCAAAAAGCAAGCCTACAAATACGAGTCTGAAATAAAGGTGTGAACAATTAAATTTGAAGAATTAACATCCCAGGAAATAGTGTGCTTATTTTAGAAGAGCACTCTACATACATACATACATATGTACATAAAATCAATTTGTAGATACATATGTACACACAAAAAAGTAATATGAATGAGTTTGTAATATTAATTAAAATATTTGTAATATTAATTAAAAAGTTAATTAAATTTTCACCAATAAACAATTTGATAATATCAATTACGTTTTTCCACTCAAATTAATTAATACAATTAAAAGTTTAATTCAATCAATTAAATTATTAATTGAAAACATTAATTGGTGAATACTTTTTTCTGTGTACGTACATACTACTTTTATAAAAGATTAAGACACTTTTATTTTAAAAGTTCTGGTTTATTCAAATAGTTTTCTAAAACTGACGTATAATTTTCAAAAAGGAATTATAATAAAAACTATGTTAACATGATTAGAAATTAAAATATTAAAATAAATACAGGAACAAAGTTTCAAAGTAAAAAGTAAAACAATATATTATACATAATTCGCCCCTCCATACAATATTCGAGTCCCATCGAATATTTGATTAAATATAATACTACTTAATATTTACTTATAATAATTAATATATACATATTTTTTTTTAATAAAACTTAAAATGTGTTTAAATATAATATTTGTTGTTATTTGATAATGTTAATAAATTTACATAAGAAGAAAATAAATTTACTTGTGATTCTACAAAATTTAGTTTAATCAAGAACTTCCCTTTTTTAATTTGCAAAAAGTTTTCCTTTTTTTAATTTTAATTTTATTGTATACATTTCAATGGTCGTCGGAATTGGAATACGTCCATTTTATTTGGATTACTGTAATGATATCTATTTAATAATTTCGCAACCTTTTTGTTTTGCCTTACAGCAGTTGGGTTCTTAATATATAAATCTGGACTTTGCAAACTAAGAGTAATTTTTTCCCGTTTCATATTTTCCCTATCGATCGCTTTCCTCTTATTTGTCTCTGATCTTTCTTTAACTTCCCTTAAATTAATTTCTAGCTTGTTAATAAATTCAATTGGCATTAGCTTAGTCGTACTATGTATAGTATTGTTATAGTAATTGACTGCTTTTAATACCAATTCTTCAGTCATTAGCCCATTATTTAATATTCTTATGTGCTCTAAAAGTGTCAAATGCATCCTTTCTACATCTTAATTTCCAGTGTGGGAGTTTGGTGTAGTGAAATGGGTTTCTATATTATTTTCCTGACAGAATAATTTGATGAGCGCATTATTAAATTCATTATCCATTATTAATTTGTCAGGTTTACCCAAAAATGCAATTCGCTCTTCAATTTTTGTTTTGACTGTAACCACATTTTTATCATTAACCCCCATTAACACGAAGTTCAGTTATATTGAAACTTTACTAACTTTCAGTTAGCTTAAACTTTTGTTTTAACTGAAGGTTTAAAATATTCGTTAACAGACCAACCTAAATTATGAAGCAAAGAGCAACGTAATTTAGCGCTTAGCTTTTATGCTGAAATAAGTAAACTAAATTAGAGCGTTAACGGTGCACCAGAAACAGTAATGTTTACTCACTTTGATTAATAAAAAACTCTAAATAGAAATAAAAAATAAAAACGCTAAATTGACCTGAAAGTAGCTCAAGTTACATTACTTAACAAGAACAACAGTACTTTTGCAGCCAACTTCACTGCTTTACGCGCTGTCAAAATTGGATTTTCCAATTGCAAAGCGTTGACGCCGCGTTATTTCGGTTGGTTTCATACATTTTGTATGGGCATGAGAAATTTTGACAGCCACACAACGCTTTGCGTCGTAATTTAGGTTGGTCTGTAACAAAAAACAAAAATTAATTAACTTGCTGTTATCAATTATACTGAATGAACTGAAAAATAAAAGTCAGAATATGGACATATAAAAAATAATTAATTTGTATAATTATATATCGGAAATTTTAAGAATAAAATACGCAAATAAGCATAATGAAATATATAGAAAAAGGTATTCGGTAATTATATATACATATGTATACGTTACACTTGCCCAACCTTTTCACCTATGGAGGAAGATATTTTGTTGGCCACTGTCGAGAAGAGACATGTTTTTAATATTTATTTTAATTTTTTTCAAATAAAAGTTTTTTTGTTCATAATAAGTTTTTGAATTTGGAAAATATCTATATATACAATTGCATATGGTTTGTCCGGTGTTAATGTACATTCAAGTATTTTATTTATAGGTTAACGGTCATATTTATTCTCGTTACATATTCTACAATTATGGCAATATCTATTTATTAATTTAAATAATTTAGGATTAAAATAATTATCTTTTAATTCCTTATAATTTTCTTGAATTCCTCTGTGATTGCCTTTTCTATGAATATCGTCAATGATAGTCAGTAAATTTTCTTCAGATTTAACGTCATTTGCAATTTTAGTACATTTCACAAAATTTATATTATTATCAGGAAATAGTTCAATCAATATATTTCTTATTATATCGTAATTGCTGTCGCTTTCGGAATATATTCCGACCTTGCCTATTTTCAATTCCCTTCTAAATAAATCATTTAAGTAATGTGTATTGGATAAATCATCATTAGATAGATAAATTATTTTATATTTTTGAAAAAGTACTTCAGTTTCTTTATTTTTATTTTGTATTATTCGTATCTGTATTATATATTTATTCACAATTTTATTTACCACCAAAAAATTTAAGCCGAAATAATCCTTTCTGCTCTAAACTGAATTCAAAGACATTTGATTCAACTGAACTCTGCTCAGAAAATCGGCCACCTTATTCTCGTTCCCCTTAAGGTACTCGATATCGAAATAAAATTCATCTAACAAAATTTTCTACTTAATTATCCTAGAATTAGGATCTTTTAACGGATGAAGCCACTTTAGTGGTTGATGATCGGTTTGAACTATAAATTTTCGACCATAAACATAAGGACGATAATATTTAACTACCCACACAATTGCTAACAGCTCCTTTTCCAATGTTGAATAATTTTTCTCGTGTCCATTTAAAGTCCTACTAGCATAACTTATCGGTTTGCCTTCCTGACTTAACACCGCACCAATGGCTAAATTACTAGCATCAGTTGTCAAAACGAATTTTTTTATTAAAATCGGGATAACATAATAAAGGAGGGTTTATTAAAAACTTTTTTAATTTTTCAAACGCGTCAATATATAATTTATCATTAAGGTCAATCTTGCTATCTTTTTTCAGATATTTTTTTATAGGGCTAGGTATCAGAGAATAATTTCTAATAAATTTACGATAATATCCGGTTAAACCTTAAAAGGACTTCATTTCTTTATTGTCTTCGGTAACTTCAAATTCTGTATTATACCAATTTTCTCCGGATTTGGTTTTCTTCTCCTTAGATAAAAATTTACACTTATCAATTTGTATTTTTAAGTTATATTCATTAAGTTTATTAAAAATTTTCTGCAAACTCTCAAAATGTTCTGTTAAAGACGTCGAAAAAACTAATATGTCGTCCTTATATATAATACAAATTTTATTAATATAATCGGATAAAACGTAATTTAACATTCTTTGAAACGTGGATGGCGCGTTTTTTAGGATGAAAGGCATCCGAATGACCTCAAAGTGACCCCTTGACGTTGAAAATGCTTTTTTTTTAATATCCAACGAAGAAAAATATTGCGCCTTACCTAACTTATCAAATAAAGATTCTATATTCGGCAGTGGGAATTTGTCATCCACTGTAATTTAATTCAGTCTTCTAAAATCTATAACTAATCGCCATTTTTGCTCATTCACGTTATTGGATTTCTTTTTCACGACCCATAAAGGAGAATTATATGGTTACTTACTAGGACGTATTATATTTTGTTTTAAAATGTCGCTTATTTGTTTTTCTATTTCGTTTTCTAATATTTATGGATGTCTATAATTTCTACAATATATTGCTCTATTATAAGTTGTTATTATTTTATCTTTTATGCAAGAAGTTCCATTTAAATTTTTACCTTCAATATAAAAGATTTTTTTGTTTTTATATAAAAGTGTATCCAACAATTCATTTCCCTCTTTATTTAAATTCGCAGGTATTAGGACTCTAAGTCTTTTTAACTCAAACTTCTCTAAATAATTTACATATATCTTCATAAGACAAATTAAAATCATTTTCAATAATACTAATTTCGTTGTTATTTACAAAAAGCACATTATTTTTAAAATCTATTGTGGCTCCAATAGGTTGCAAGATATTTATTCCTATTATGCAATCGGATCTTTTATTAATAAAGTTGGTCAGTTAAACAGACATGGTATTATTAATTTCTTTAAATTCATCCGGCACATTCACTATCACTTCTTCTGTTAGAATATTACCTACTAAGGTATTTAATAGCAGTGGTTTTACTTATCGTTTCTTTATTCCTATTTGAGAAAAGAAATCATAATTACCAAGGGTAGCAGCAGCACCACTGTCAATTAAACATCTGGTTTTTATACTATTTATAGTCAACATTACTATTGGTACTGATTACCCTGAGGCTGTAAATGAAAATTTTCAGTGGCATTAATAGCATCAATTTCCATTGGTTCTTGATTATTATTAAAATTTCTGTTCAAAGTACGTAGATTTTGATTTATAACTAACATGTTGTTGTCTATTGTTATCAGCATGAAAATATGGACATGTTTTCTGTCGTTGGTCGTAGTTCAACGTAAATAAAATATCAGTAAATTTTCTTCAGATTTAACGTCATTTGCAATTTTAGTACATTTCACAAAATTTATATTATTATCAGGAAATAGTTCAATCAATATATTTCTTATTATATCGTAATTGCTGTCGCTTTCGGAATATATTCCGACCTTGCCTATTTTCAATTCCCTTCTAAATAAATCATTTAAGTAATGTGTATTGGATAAATCATCATTAGATAGATAAATTATTTTATATTTTTGAAAAAGTACTTCAGTTTCTTTATTTTTATTTTGTATTATTCGTATCTGTATTATATATTTATTCACAATTTTATTTACCACCAAAAAATTTAAGCCGAAATAATCCTTTCTGCTCTAAACTGAATTCAAAGACATTTGATTCAACTGAACTCTGCTCAGAAAATCGGCCACCTTATTCTCGTTCCCCTTAAGGTACTCGATATCGAAATAAAATTCATCTAACAAAATTTTCTACTTAATTATCCTAGAATTAGGATCTTTTAACGGATGAAGCCACTTTAGTGGTTGATGATCGGTTTGAACTATAAATTTTCGACCATAAACATAAGGACGATAATATTTAACTACCCACACAATTGCTAACAGCTCCTTTTCCAATGTTGAATAATTTTTCTCGTGTCCATTTAAAGTCCTACTAGCATAACTTATCGGTTTGCCTTCCTGACTTAACACCGCACCAATGGCTAAATTACTAGCATCAGTTGTCAAAACGAATTTTTTTATTAAAATCGGGATAACATAATAAAAGAGGGTTTATTAAAAACTTTTTTAATTTTTCAAACGCGTCAATATATAATTTATCATTAAGGTCAATCTTGCTATCTTTTTTCAGATATTTTGTTATAGGGCTAGGTATCAGAGAATAATTTCTAATAAATTTACGATAATATCCGGTTAAACCTTAAAAGGACTTCATTTCTTTATTGTCTTCGGTAACTTCAAATTCTGTATTATACCAATTTTCTCCGGATTTGGTTTTCTTCTCCTTAGATAAAAATTTACACTTATCAATTTGTATTTTTAAGTTATATTCATTAAGTTTATTAAAAATTTTCTGCAAACTCTCAAAATGTTCTGTTAAAGACGTCGAAAAAACTAATATGTCGTCCTTATATATAATACAAATTTTATTAATATAATCGGATAAAACGTAATTTAACATTCTTTGAAACGTGGATGGCGCGTTTTTTAGGATGAAAGGCATCCGAATGACCTCAAAGTGACCCCTTGGCGTTGAAAATGCTTTTTTTTTTTATATCCAGCGAAGAAAAATATTGCGCCTTACCTAACTTATCAAATAAAGATTCTATATTCGGCAGTGGGAATTTGTCATCCACTGTAATTTAATTCAGTCTTCTAAAATCTATAACTAATCGCCATTTTTGCTCATTCACGTTATTGGATTTCTTTTTCACGACCCATAAAGGAGAATTATATGGTTACTTACTAGGACGTATTATATTTTGTTTTAAAATGTCGCTTATTTGTTTTTCTATTTCGTTTTCTAATATTTATGGATGTCTATAATTTCTACAATATATTGCTCTATTATAAGTTGTTATTATTTTATCTTTTATGCAAGAAGTTCCATTTAAATTTTTACCTTCAATATAAAAGATTTTTTTGTTTTTATATAAAAGTGTATCCAACAATTCATTTCCCTCTTTATTTAAATTCGCAGGTATTAGGACTCTAACTCTTTTTAACTCAAACTTCTCTAAATAATTTACATATATCTTCATAAGACAAATTAAAATCATTTTCAATAATACTAATTTCGTTGTTATTTACAAAAAGCACATTATTTTTAAAATCTATTGTGGCTCCAATAGGTTGCAAGATATTTATTCCTATTATGCAATCGAATCTTTTATTAATAAAGTTGGTCAGTTAAACAGACATGGTATTATTAATTTCTTTAAATTCATCCGGCACATTCACTATCACTTCTTCTGTTAGAATATTACCTACTAAGGTATTTAATAGCAGTGGTTTTACTTATCGTTTCTTTATTCCTATTTGAGAAAAGAAATCATAATTACCAAGGGTAGCAGCAGCACCACTGTCAATTAAACATCTGGTTTTTATACTATTTATAGTCAACATTACTATTGGTACTGATTACCCTGAGGCTGTAAATGAAAATTTTCAGTGGCATTAATAGCATCAATTTCCATTGGTTCTTGATTATTATTAAAATTTCTGTTCAAAGTACGTAGATTTTGATTTATAACTAACATGTTGTTGTCTATTGTTATCAGCATGAAAATATGGACATGTTTTCTGTCGTTGGTCGTAGTTCAACGTAAATAAAATATCAGTAAATTTTCTTCAGATTTAACGTCATTTGCAATTTTAGTACATTTCACAAAATTTATATTATTATCAGGAAATAGTTCAATCAATATATTTCTTATTATATCGTAATTGCTGTCGCTTTCGGAATATATTCCGACCTTGCCTATTTTCAATTCCCTTCTAAATAAATCATTTAAGTAATGTGTATTGGATAAATCATCATTAGATAGATAAATTATTTTATATTTTTGAAAAAGTACTTCAGTTTCTTTATTTTTATTTTGTATTATTCGTATCTGTATTATATATTTATTCACAATTTTATTTACCACCAAAAAATTTAAGCCGAAATAATCCTTTCTGCTCTAAACTGAATTCAAAGACATTTGATTCAACTGAACTCTGCTCAGAAAATCGGCCACCTTATTCTCGTTCCCCTTAACGTACTCGATATCGAAATAAAATTCATCTAACAAAATTTTCTACTTAATTATCCTAGAATTAGGATCTTTTAACGGATGAAGCCTCTTTAGTGGTTGATGATCGGTTTGAACTATAAATTTTCGACCATAAACATAAGGACGATAATATTTAACTACCCACACAATTGCTAACAGCTCCTTTTCCAATGTTGAATAATTTTTCTCGTGTCCATTTAAAGTCCTACTAGCATAACTTATCGGTTTGCCTTCCTGACTTAACACCGCACCAATGGCTAAATTACTAGCATCAGTTGTCAAAACGAATTTTTTTATTAAAATCGGGATAACATAATAAAAGAGGGTTTATTAAAAACTTTTTTAATTTTTCAAACGCGTCAATATATAATTTATCATTAAGGTCAATCTTGCTATCTTTTTTCAGATATTTTGTTATAGGGCTAGGTATCAGAGAATAATTTCTAATAAATTTACGATAATATCCGGTTAAACCTTAAAAGGACTTCATTTCTTTATTGTCTTCGGTAACTTCAAATTCTGTATTATACCAATTTTCTCCGGATTTGGTTTTCTTCTCCTTAGATAAAAATTTACACTTATCAATTTGTATTTTTAAGTTATATTCATTAAGTTTATTAAAAATTTTCTGCAAACTCTCAAAATGTTCTGTTAAAGACGTCGAAAAACTAATATGTCGTCCTTATATATAATACAAATTTTATTAATATAATCGGATAAAACGTAATTTAACATTCTTTGAAACGTGGATGGCGCGTTTTTTAGGATGAAAGGCATCCGAATGACCTCAAAGTGACCCCTTGACGTTGAAAATGCTTTTTTTTTTTAATATCCAGCGAAGAAAAATATTGCGCCTTACCTAACTTATCAAATAAAGATTCTATATTCGGCAGTGGGAATTTGTCATCCACTGTAATTTAATTCAGTCTTCTAAAATCTATAACTAATCGCCATTTTTGCTCATTCACGTTATTGGATTTCTTTTTCACGACCCATAAAGGAGAATTATATGGTTACTTACTAGGACGTATTATATTTTGTTTTAAAATGTCGCTTATTTGTTTTTCTATTTCGTTTTCTAATATTTATGGATGTCTATAATTTCTACAATATATTGCTCTATTATAAGTTGTTATTATTTTATCTTTTATGCAAGAAGTTCCATTTAAATTTTTACCTTCAATATAAAAGATTTTTTTGTTTTTATATAAAAGTGTATCCAACAATTCATTTCCCTCTTTATTTAAATTCGCAGGTATTAGGACTCTAAGTCTTTTTAACTCAAACTTCTCTAAATAATTTACATATATCTTCATAAGACAAATTAAAATCATTTTCAATAATACTAATTTCGATGTTATTTACAAAAAGCACATTATTTTTAAAATCTATTGTGGCTCCAATAGGTTGCAAGATATTTATTCCTATTATGCAATCGAATCTTTTATTAATAAAGTTGGTCAGTTAAACAGAGATGGTATTATTAATTTCTTTAAATTCATCCGGCACATTCACTATCACTTCTTCTGTTAGAATATTACCTACTAAGGTATTTAATAGCAGTGGTTTTACTTATCGTTTCTTTATTCCTATTTGAGAAAAGAAATCATAATTACCAAGGGTAGCAGCAGCACCACTGTCAATTAAACATCTGGTTTTTATACTATTTATAGTCAACATTACTATTGGTACTGATTACCCTGAGGCTGTAAATGAAAATTTTCAGTGGCATTAATAGCATCAATTTCCATTGGTTCTTGATTATTATTAAAATTTCTGTTCAAAGTACGTAGATTTTGATTTATAACTAACATGTTGTTGTCTATTGTTATCAGCATGAAAATATGGACATGTTTTCTGTCGTTGGTCGTAGTTCAACGTAAATAAAATATCTTTGGGATTCAATAAATTTGAGATAAAATGGCATCGATTTGTTATTGCATATTTTTGCATATTTTAAAATAAAAACATATTTTTGCATATTTCATTATATATGTATATTTTTAATACACTTAATTTTTTCATGCTATAATACAAATTTTGGTGTTTTTCGATTAGTTGCAAAGTATTTTTGCAATTCTTTCGACTGTGTTAGAACAAAAAAGAGGAAAACGAAAATAATTTCACAGCCGATGGTAACTAGATGGGGAGTGTGGTTGAATATATTTACTATATTTATGTTAACAAAGATAAAGAAATTTAAAATTTAAAAAAAAAAACTTAATTGTGCACCTAGAGTATGACTTTCGTGTTGACACTTTAGCTCAATTAGATGGTTTTGATTTTTTAACAGATCAAGTTGAATTGATTGAAAATGCTGTAAAAAATTTCGTGCTCTGAAAGGCATTAAAAATAAATTTGTTATAAAAAAATTATGGACTTAAAAAATGCAACAAATTGCATCAATATTTTATAGTTCAAACAGCTAAAATTTAGAAACTGAACCAGTGTTGCCAGAAAATGATGATGAGAGAATGCTAAATCGGTCAAACAATTCTGCTAAAATGTTCTACAGAAGAAACGTATAATGCCAGATTTAAATGTAGAAAAAATTATTGAAATGGCGTTGAATTTCATGTTTATACGAACTTATTAGTATTTGCAGGTATTTTTAGAGCACATACAAATATAAAATAGTTAATAATTGGTGTTTTTTGGAAATGTTACAATTACGCTTAAAAATTTTTACGCACTATAATTCCAAAATATTATTTTACATATTCAGTAAAATATTTTTTTAATTAAAAATACATTGAAATTGATAATTGAGGGGTTAGGTGGATCCTATGCGCATTTCACTGTTGGTAGTGCAGATTATCGGGGAACCTTTAGCTTGCAATGCATGTACATTTATGAGAAAAATCCTCTATACAGAAGAATTTTTTTAACGCGTTCACGACCGAAGCGATCAGGCTGGGGGTGGCCACAAACCAGATGATAAATTTTCACGAAATGGGTTAACTCTAACTCAATATTAGAGTTTATGTTTTTTTTTATGTGTTTTGTGAAGTTTGTGACGTCAGAGATAGTATGACGCTTATGCGCGTGTATACTAAATAAAACTAAACGAAAAGAAATGTTGTTTTTGCAATTTATTTATTTTCATACATATTACTTTTCAATATAAACTAAAAAAAAATAACAATTCATTCAAAAATAACACACAAAATTCAAAACTATATAAAAAAACAATGAAAAATTAAATAATTGCAAAAAAAAACAAAAAAATTAAGAATAATGTTAATTATTCCGTTGGATTGTGCCACAATTTAAAACATGGTTCTACACATAATCCGATAGGCTTACCCCTGATATCTACACATGTTTCGCAAATAAAATGAGTATCAGTCCTTTTTTCTGCTTTGAACATTGTCGAGACCTTTTACGGTTTTTAGTACGGATTGCAGTGTTGCAAATTTCTTTCCTTTGTACTTTTTTTCTTCTGTGAGCTAGAAGAATCCAGTCTGGAGGAATACGGTTCATCTGAAGCATCTTGTGAATTCAATAAAGATTTTGCAAGCAATTCACGAAAACTAAGATATGATGTTTTACTTCCTTTTTGTTTATTGAATAACCAATTGCTGTTCCATACTGAAATATCAAGTATATGGAAGAAAACTTTTATGTACCATCGCAAACTCTTTCTCTTTCGGTCTACACCTGACATGTGTTGAATATAATCTGCAACCATTATGGGTTTTTGTGATGTAATTCCTCTTTTATTTATGTATTCAGTCATTCCAGCTTTATGAAAAGATGATATCATTAAGACATCGCGTTTATCTTTCCATTTCTGCACAGTTATATTATTTTTTCGTCTCCAAATAGTTTCATTTTTCTTTAGCTTTTTGGTAACTACGTCGCTTAGATTTTGCTTTCGGTTGGCCCTCAAGGTTCCACATACATGTGTCCGTTGTTCAAAAAGATGTTGTGTCAAAATAACACTATTGTAATAGTTATCCAAGTACAATATGTGACCTTTTCCAACGTAATCTTTCATTAGCTCTTCAACAACACCAAAAGCATGACCTTCGGCTCGAGGTTGCACAGAGTTCTAACCACTATAAATCAACATATTTAGAAGGAACCCATCGGGTGTACAAAGTTCGTAGAATTTAATTCCATATTTATGCCTTTTATTGGGAATGTACTGCCGAAAAGATAGCTAGGTGCTGTCCAGGATAGTACACTTTTTTTATGTTGGCAAGTATATGATCAGAAACATTCGATATTTTATGAAATCTATGAGTTGTGTCATTTGTCTCGCTGTTATAAAAACACAAGCACCTCAGAATATTTTCAAAACGATTTCTGCTCATAATTTTTCCAAAAATTGGATGGTGATACATTTCATTTTTACTCCAATAATGTCGTAAATTTGGCATATGGACATTTCCCATTATAATACACAATCCAAGAAATCGCTTAAATTCTGGTATAAATAATTGCTTCCAGTTTAACAAATTTGATTTGGGCTTTAGGTTTCCACATTGTAAATGGGTTGCGGCCCGTAAGTTGACCCATTCTGTTATTTTTGAAAGCAAACTTTCATCAAAAAATAATAAGAAAATATTTTCTGCAGTCACACTACTATCTAATGGTATTTTTATTCCTTCTTGACCAATAAATTCGAAAACATCTGGTTCAAAATCTAAATCATTCCAATCTTCATCATTTTCAGTTTCATTGTTATCTATTAGTTCTCCATCACCATCTTCCATTATTTCTACGTCTAATTCATCAATTGATAACGATTCATCACTAGTACTTCCCTGATTTGAGCAAAAATATTCACTACCTGAGTCAGAAAATGGTTCAGGTGTACTGCTTTCATCGCGTTCATTTAGAATTTCATTTATTGCAGATTCCGTTAATTTTTTTGAACCCATAACTAAGGAAAATAAACAAAATTTACTTTTCTTCAGAATAATAGTAATAAGTTTCTCACCTTTATCGTAAAATGTACCTGATGGGAATAAAACAATTAATTGTATATATGACTTTATTACTGGAGCCACATTACTCGGGAGAAAATCAACTTGTCTGTCCAAAGGCCTACACACTAAAACACACTGTATGTACACACTAAAAGTAACACGACAAATTAACTCAATTGCAACAAAAAAAGGGGGTACCGTAATTCAGCAAATGAGAAACAATAATGAATACAATGATGACCATCATTTTAGAATCAGTCGATTATGTTCATAAACAGTAGCAGTAAAAAGTTCCCTTTCTCATATATATAGTATGGGATACCCACACCAAAACCAAACACAGAAAATAACAGCTTGGTACTTCCCCTAAACCGAAAAAAAAAATCAATAGAATCTGTAAACCAATATAGAAACTATAATAAATGAAGTACAATACAAATTGCGACGCATATAAGCGTCCTCGGTTTGTGGGAAAACCCGCATGACGCATATATGCGTCGTGTGGTCGTCAACGCGTTAACAAATTACAATTTTTATTTTCAAAAAATTCTGCCAGAAGCATCTAGCAAATTTTTTTTAAAGTTGAATACTTTTTAACTAATGAAAATGCCAGATCTGGCAGTGAAAATGCTAAAATGGCAACAATGAACTGAATATTCCACAAACGAACTAGCAGCATTTAAATATGCACAAATAACTTTTGCTGACGTGGAATGTTAATTTTTACAATAAAAATTTTTTTCAGAAAAAAAATTTAAAGATTTATCTTTGACAATTTACAATTTATCTTTGTAAATACAAGTTCTTCTTAACTTTATTTTGTATTCCATATGTTTTGACAAAATGTTTGTTAAGAAAGCAATGAAGCTGATCCTTTTACGTTTTTATTGTTATTAATTGTTGAAAAAAAATTTATGAATGCATATTTTATTAGTTTTTAATACATATTTTGAGTTTGAAAATCCTTATTAATATTAGAATGTGAAAAGTGCTGAGGTTGATTGGAATTGTTATATCTATTTCGAAAATAATTATTAGGGAAACTATTCGCAAACAAAATGTATAAGAAGTGTTTAACGATTTAATATTATTCTGAATTAAAAGTGTTTTTATACTAATAGGTAAGTAATTAATATATATATATATCAAAAATTAGTTTTTCGTTGTTTTTAGGTGTGATGATAAAAGTCGACACGAAGTTCCTTGTTTTTATCACACCATTGAAGCTCGTTTATGCATGAATGACTTTTGTTATTTTTTATTTTTGTTGTCATTTATTTTTTATACATATACAAAAACATGCCCACCTACTTGAATTAATATTATTTTTTAAGAATTATTGAATTATTGTTTTGTTATCTTTTGACTGAATTCCATTTTTATCAATGAATTATACTCTTGTGATTAAAAAATTAAATCATTGTAGATGTATTTTTGGAACTATATAGTTCCTTTATGGATAAATTATTAAACAGAAGTAAAATCAATTGTAAAATTAGCTTTAAGAAATTATTACATTGTGATATTTGAATATTTAAACTTAACGACTTGCATGATGACACCAAGTAGTACCCAGCGCCATGAAATGATAGCATACATACAATTGTATACAACAATGGTGACTATGAACGCCGCATGTGTTACAACTATGAGAGCAGCCATATGAAATTGGTATAAAAGGAGCTGCTGTGCATGTGGTGTTTTTTAAGGCTCAGTTAGCCGACTGTAATGTAAAGTAAATGCAACGTAGGAAACAGTTGATCGATATTTTTATATGAAAAGTAGGTTACGTTACATTACATCTCTATAACCATTTTCATTACTTTTCACATAACAATATCGATTAGCTGTTTCTTACTGTTGCAGTTACATTACATTACAGTCGGCTAACTGAGCCTTTAGTTTAGCTTGGTGGTTAGCCGCTGAATTTAATTTATCTTTGTAGGCAATTTGTAGTAGTGAATTATTATTGGTGGTTAGCCGCTGATAATTATTGGGTAGTAGTCTGGCATAGGTATTGGTGGTTAGCCGGTTATAACAATACAAGATTAAGTCTGAATTTAGAAAGGTAGTAGTATTGGTGGTTAGCCGCTGATAGTACTTTAGTTAGTTAGTCTGTTCTGGGCATTGGTGGTCAGCCGCTAATAACCATTCAGGTTAAGTCCAATTGTTTTTAAAAACATTAGTTAGCCGCTGATAACAATACAAGATTAAGTCTGAATTTAGGAAAGGTAGGCAATTTGTAGTAGTGAATTATTATTGGTGGTTAGCCGCTGATAATTATTGGGTAGTAGTCTGGCATTGGTATTGGTGGTTAGCCGGTTATAACAATACAAGATTAAGTCTGAATTTAGAAAGGTAGTAGTATTGGTGGTTAGCCGCTGATAGTACTTTAGTTAGTTAGCCTGCTCTGGGTATTGGTGGTCAGCCGCTGATAACCATTCAGGCTAAGTCCAAGTTTTATAAAAATTAGTTAGCCGCTGCGAGCCATCCCGACTAAGCGTAAAAAAGTTAGTCAGCCGCTGAGAGCCATTCAGGATTAGTCCAAGTTTTATAAAAATTAGTCAGCCGCTACGAACACTCAGACTAAGTGTAGCAAAAGTTAGTCGACCGCTGAGAGCCATTCAGACTAAGTCCAAGTTTTGTAACAAGTAGTCCCCCGCCGTTAATAATTATATTAATAATTTTAGTAACATAGAGAAATACATGATATAATAACAGATTAAATTATTATAAATAAAGTACTGAAAAATACCGCCTGCAAACAGAGTGTTTTAAATTTCATCTCATGACAATCCAAACAAATAATTTTTTGTAACGAACTCTGAACATCAATGAGTTATACCCCAGTGTTGAGAAAGCATCGTTATATTGGCGCCCGAGCAGGGACTGTTAGACGGAGCAAAAAAAAATAACTTCTGGGTAATTCGCGTGCGTGCACATAGGCAAAAAAAAGAAAGAAAGAAAAACATCTTTTAAAACATGTTGAAGACCTGTTGGATATATTTGCTGAAACGGGACGAATGTCGATACCAGCGGCATCGTAGAAGAATTACGGAAACGAATGTCAGTAGTAGGGAAATGGCCATTCTGGCGCCGATTAAAATTGTGAAATTTCTAAAAATTCTGGACTGAAATTTTGCTGAAATTTGAGAAATTATGTTTTCGGTGCGCTATGTAAAGAAAATAAATGTGAATAACAACAACAGCTATTCAAGAATATATAGTTCCCCATTCGAATCAACAATCAAGATATTCCTCAACCCTCTCAATTGAAATACCTTGGTAGACACCTTGATCGAAGACTTACCTGGAAACATCATATTGAATCTAAACTGTTAATATAAAGTGTGGTTAAATTTTAAGGGCCGATGTTGATTTTGAATAAACCACAAATTATTTAAGAAATTATTGTTATTTATTTTTATTATGATAATATAGTATGGTTCAATTATGTATGGAACAAAATATCGCCCAAATGGCCGCCGAAGTCACACCTCCATCCGATGGTCCAAATTGTCGATGACGCTGAGGCATAATTGAGGTTCTACGCCGTTAATGTGCTGAATTATCTCATTCTTTAGCTCTTGAATTGTTGCTGGCTTATCGACGTACACCTTTTCTTTCAAATAACCCCAAAGAAGGAAGTCCAACGTTGTCAAATCACATGATCTTGGCGGCCAATTGACATTGTCACCACGTTATGTAACACGGCCATATAATTTGTCGCGCAAAAGAGCCATTATTTCGTTAGCTGTATGGTAAGTGGCACCGTCCTGTTGAAACCGCATATCGTCCACATCCATATCTTCCAATTCGGGCCAAAAAAAGTTCGTTATCATCTCACGATAGCGAACACCATTCACAGTAACTGCTTGACCGGCCTCATTTTGGAAAAAATACGGCCCGATGATGCCGCCAGCCAATAAACCGCACCAAACAGTCACTTTTTATGGGAGCATTGGTTTTTCGATAATCACTCTTGGATTATCATTCGCCCAATTACGGCAATTCTGCTTATTGACGAATCCATTGAGGTGAAAATGTGCCTCATCACTGAAGATGATTTTCTTCGAAAATTTATCATCCACTGTTGCCATTTCTTGACACCATTCTGACCATTGACGACGTTTGGAGTGGTCAACATACTTTAGTTCTTGAGTCAATTGCACCTTGTAAGCGTGTAAATGCCAGTCTTTATGCATAATGTTCATCAACGACGAGCGTGAGAGGTGCAATTGTTGGCCACGAAGACGTGTTGAGGTGGACGGCTCTTCAGCCACACTATCGCGAACAGCAGCAATTTCTTTTTGCAGTACGAGCATGCACTGGTGTTTTCACATCTCCTACACATCTCGCTTGTGTATCTCTCCATTGTTGAGAAATTGAGAAATGTCAAATCAAATGCAGAAAAAAACTTGACGTTTAGGTTTGGTTAACATTCAACTTCGGCCCTTAAAATTTAACCACCCTTTACAAGTCGCTTTTGAAACAAATATGGTGCTACGGAATTGAGCTATGGGGCACTGCTTCAGCTTCCAATGTAGAGAGAATCCAACGAAGACAAAACAAGATTTTAAGACTAATAACATCGGCTCCATGGTACATGAAAAATTAAAATTTACATGGTGATTTAAATGTGCCGCTAGTGACTGAAGAAATTGCAAAACACAAAGGCAAGTACTTTGCTCGTAACATCTTGAATTTTACTGGACACATCCGCTTTAAAAAGAGTGATACTACGGATCTAATACTCAAAACTCCAGATGTAACTGCTTGAATATACTTTTATTTTTTTTGCTCTCTTATGTATCATTAGTTTACTATCACTAAGTTTATGTCCGACACAAGTAGGGCCTAATAATTATATATAGATTTAAGATTTGAACACTTATTGTTAGTTCTTATTTGAACATACAATGAATAAATATATGTACAAAAAAAATTTGAAACTGCTTTAAAATGTTAGGACTTTATGACTTTATGAGACTTAAGACACCCATGTCAGGGTGGATTTTCTGATGTGCATTAGCGTCGTTTGTATCAGTTGTTGTGGGGAAAGTTCTAGTGATGCAGGCATAAGGCACTGTTCACTAAAAACTACACCGACTTCATCAGATACTAAACCTAATGTAACATCAGAGCGCCCTCCTTCGTTGTATAGCAGAATCATTGGCGAAGTAAAATAACCAATAAAATAAAATGGCTACTAAGCACAGTTTCAAAATTTAATACGCCACATTTAACACCAGAAGGCGCTGCAACACTGCATTATCAAAAAGCGTGCAAAAAAGCAGAAAGAATGAAGCTTTCCTCCTCCATCTCTTTCTTCATCATCTGTCTTCTCTATCACTATCTCTTCCCTATCACCCTCTCTCACTATCTCATCAACTAACAGGTAACACAAAGGTATCATTGTATTGGACCCAAGTGAGCTGGACTCTAAATTTCACCATTCCTTACCAGCAACCTGCTAACCTGCGCCAGTTGAAAAGGGCAGGGTTACATAAAATAATGGGTTAAAGTATGTTGGTTGCACTATTCTGTCATTACAAGGACCCAACAATGTACATAATTTTGTAAGAGTCATCTGTGTAGAAATATGTAAAATATAGCGTAAATTTTTGTGGGAGTGAACTCGCCTATTTTTCTAACGTCTGCCTAGACGAACTTCTTTTGAAAACGCAAAATTAAAGGCTAGCATAAGTGCAATGTGCGTGCAAAGTTTCAATAGAGTAGCTTATGTTTTATTTTGCAAATTTTCGATTTTTCTAGTTGGTAATTTACCTAAGCCTATTTGTTTGCGAAATTTCAGTTCTCTACTGTATAATATTACGTTAACTTTTTATGAACGTGATCCTACTTCCTTAATATAACAATGGGTGCTTTCGGATTTTTTTCAGTTCATAATTCACCCCTTAACTTAAAATTCTTAATATTAAAGTGGATTTTAGATTTTTCTTGGTGATCTCTGATTTACATTTATTTTTGTATCGAATTTAAGCTCTCTTGTGCAAATTCTAGCTTTAAATCTTACGGGTGTTACCGCCACTTTTTTAAGCTCAAGTGCTTGTTGCGAGCAGCGCTTACTTATCATCATTCAAATCTATATATTTAGTTTTCAATTCAGTGCAGTATTAGCGTGGGCACACCACTCCTGGTTAAAATGTTTTGGTGGGGCGTGTAGCCCACTTCTTTCAACGAAAATTTATAGTCTTGCATTATTGCAACAAGTGTGCCAAATTTCAAAAAAAATCGCTTGAGTTAAACGCCTTAGATTTGTTTTTTTTTAATTCTGAGCTTTATGGGCAAAGCCCCGCTCCAATGGCTATAATTTCCAGGTTTTGAGATTTTTCTAGTTAGTTGGTAAACTAGACCTACTTATTTATCAAATTTCAGCTCACTAGCGCAAATTTTAATATTTTATTCTTATGGGCGTGATCCCGCCCACTTTTTTAAATTAAAGATTTTTTCTCCTGTGTTCATCTTTCCTGTATCGTTTCGTTGGAAACGGATAATAGTAAACACACAAATAGTACATTTAAATGTGCTGACCCGAACTACATGAAATAGGAGGCTTAAAATTGATGGGAGTGTTAGCGCCCACTTTTTTCGAAAAAACTCTATAACCTTGTACAATTGGAACATGTGTGCAAAATTTCAATAAAATCGCTTGTAGTTAAACGCCTTAGATTTGTTTTTTGAATTCTGAGCTTTATGGGCATAGCCCAACACCCTCGGTTAAAAGTTTTGGGGTTTTATGGTAGTTACTCACCTAGGTCTACTTGTGTATCAAATTTTAGCTCTAGCTATAGCGGAAGTGCTTCATAATATTGATGAAAATATGCAGTTTTTGCACCTCCATATCGCAGGAAGCTTTTGTTGTAAAACTTTCAAACTTCGCATTTGAGGTGAGATGAATTAATTTTAATTATGAATTAAATTTTAGAATTTTACGATGTCGGGGATCAAAGTTATCAGGGGGGTAAAAACACGACGAATGGCTTTCTGTAAATATACACACTGCGTGCATTGGCCGGAACTTGGCCTGGCGCACTACCGTGCACCTAGATAAATTCTGTTAGTATATCTCAAATCCTTTGTTTATTTGAAACAAAAATTTCAAACAAAATAAACTAAATCAAAATCGGTCAAGCCTTTTGGTCTGTAAGTCGACACGGACAGACAAACAAATACAAGACACACACTACAAACTTATAACAACTCTTTTTTGGTCGGGGGCTAATAAAAAGTATTTGTAATCAAAACAAAAATTTATGAAAAATATTAAATAAAATTAATTTCATTTTAAGTTTTATTAATAAGGGGGTAAGCAATTTTATTTTTAATTGATTATTACACTTAAACTAGCAGAAGCAAGACATCTTTTTTTTGTTACGTAAGCCGAGATTCGTTTTTCTGAAAGTTAAGTTAAGCCGATTGTAGAAAAAAGTCACATTTATCCGTTTATTTGATATTTTTGCAAGTTGAAGTAAAAAATAAATAGTTTTTTTATGGTTTTAAGTCAGTTTAATTTCGTTAATTTTGAATTAAAAATAAATATACATATTTTTAAAAGATTTTCGATTGTTTTAGACTATAATTTTATTTAATTTTACATATAAAATTTTATGAGTGTAGGAAAACTGAAAGCTCTTTCGTTGTCATTCACATGAAAATTATTCAATGCTACAAAAACGTAAACATGGTTTCGTCCCTTATATTAATTAACGTATAGACATATTTATTTTATAAAAACAGGCTGATAATACATTAAAAATAAAAAGTTTAGGATGTTATCTCGTTTTTTAATGCTGCTCCTTTTTTTTTTTTTTGATAAATCCCCTATTTGGTGCTACTTTTTTTAAATCACCTTTTTGTGCCACTTTTTGAAAAATGCCATCGGTCACCCTGGTTATGAATCACATACAAATATGTATTAACGCCTGCGGTTGAATTACGGAAATTCCCACCATTAACTGGTTATTAAAAAACTAATTCCCGCAATTTTCGTCATTCACTTGTAGTTAAAAAATGATTGCGGGGATTTCCATAATTTACAGGCCCTTAAGAAAACTAATTGCGAGGATTCTCGCTAATTTTTTAAAACAAATTTTTGAATCGTTGAAAGCCAAAATTTTTGTTATCACGGTATAGAATTATTGATCGTACACTTCTACTGTCCCATAAAACTTTTGCTTCGCGTTGCGTTGAAGATTCGCTTTGACATCTAAGAGGAAATGAACATGCTTATATGAAACATGTCACATAAAGTACTTTTAACGCAAAGCAAAGCGAAAAGTTAGGCAACCCTCAACTTTTTGCGAGCTTTGACAATCAGTTGGTACAGTTCTCTAAATTTGTTTGGCCAAACTCGCGTGCAAATATGAAATTTTATACAACTTTTTGTAAATATACATAAAAAACCAGTTAATAGAATTGCGCTGCATTTTATGCATAAAATAAAACAGTGAAGCAAATAGTGAGTGTTGTCAAAGTTTTTATTGTGTCATACACATTTTGCTTTACGCTTTTCTGCCAACGTTAGAAACGTCACGCAAAGCGTTGAAGTTGTATCTGGCACGGCCTTTATTCATAAAAATTATTTTGGTTTACTTTAACCCTTAACTGGTATCTCTATTTTTAGTTACATTATTATTATCTGGGGTCAGAGTTGACCCCCACTGAAAAAATCAAATAATTATAGCTTTGAAAATAGTTTTTTAAACATTTTTTTTTGATGTTAAATTAAAAGACGTTTTCTTAAATATAAATCAAAGTTTCATTAATTCAGTTTGAATGTTTTATACCTTTTATCTCATAAAAACAACTGTCCTTGACTTTTAAGTAATTTTTTTTAGTCCTTACTTCGGATATCAAAAAAATATAAAAAACTAAAAACAAAACTAAAACTAATAAATTTTTGGAAAAGTAAATTAAGTACAAAATTTAATTGAACAGGATATTTTTCTGATATCAGCGAAAGAAAAAAAATTACAATCCCAAACTTATTATAAAAAATTTTCATTTTCTTACAACATTTCTAAGCTTATTTATGTTTTACATATTGAACTGATTATAGTTTTAATTGAATGTACGTGATTAATATCTAATAAATCAGTGAATGTTTAAATATAGTTTGAGTTAATTTTCAGAAAAACTTAAAATTTATTTATTTATTTATTGTTATTATTTATTACACTTTAATTTTTTCAGTGGCGAATTAAAGTTGTTATCAAATTACGTTGAAAGTACGGTAGCACTACAAGATTTCCAAATATTATGGAAAGCTTTCCAAAGAACAGCTGTTCAATATAAATAAGAAAGTTGATTTATCAATTTGCAGAAAAGTGAAGTAGCAAAAAACACATTTTATGATACAAAAAGAGCATAGGAATGCATTTTTCTATTTATATATTTCATGATATGAAAATATGTCTTACATTTTTTTTTGTATATTTGCGAAAATTAAACGAAATTCTTTTTAATACGACCACATGATTGATGTTCATGTACAAGTTAAGGTATGGCATAACATCCCTTGAAATCTTCTTATTAAAAATTATTTATTTTCCCACAAAACTAAGCTACACGCGCAAGTTATTTTATGCTGACGTAGTGTCTGGCAAAATCATTTTCTTGATTTTGAATTGTAACATTAAACCGTTGTTTTTAACTTTAGCAAGCGATTGCATTCCTGAACAAGAATGCAACGACAAAATTATGTTTCTTGCTTATTGAAAGATTAAGTTTTAAGTCAGTTGTAATTAGCAATAAGAATAAGCCGGATCATACACCAGCTTAAAAAGCGGGTCCCTGTGAAGGCTAAATAACTATAACTAAATAAAAATAAAAATAAAAAATATTTTTTTATTTGAAAATGAAAAGGAAATAAATAACTTAACTGGGGGCTCAACCGGGATGCCAAACAAAAATTTTTTTGTGAGAAAAACAAACAAGTATCCTTTCGAAAAAGGAGAAAAGTAAATAAAAAACCTTTGTGAGAAACAAGTATCCTTTCGGAAAAGGAGAAAAGCAAATAAAAAAAACTTTGTGAGAAACAAGTATCCTTTCAAAGAAAAAAGAGAAAACAATTAAAAACTTTCGTCGAAAAATAAGTATCCTTTCGTTAAAGGAGAAAAAAGACATTAAATTAAACTTTTTTATAATTTTTTTTATTATACAATTAAATTAAACTTTCTGTGGCAGAAGATAAAAGGAAAAAGCCATAAGTGCTAAATATTTTAATAAAAAACAGACACAACAAGATACATCAACAACAGAAGGAGGCAATCAACAGCAGCAAAGTATTGACCTGAAGAAATCAACAGCAGCAGAATATTGACCTGGAGAAATCAGCAACCGTCAACGATAGTTGTAAGTAATTTTAAGGAAAATATTTGGATTCGATTATTTATACATTTTGTAAAGTATACTTAAAATTTAATGTTATTTGTGTTTTTTAAATTAATTTAAAGTGGGTTCAAAAAGAATCAAAAATAATTTTGGACATAAATAAAAAAAAACACATATTTTCTGTGGCTATCTTAAATTAAACCCAAGGAAAGACAATTACGTATCTGTTCCTTTTTCCTAATTATTGAGTATTATTTATTCATAATTTTGTCAAGAACACTAATTCTGAATAGAATTTTTTGGCTTTATTTCATTATCTGATTCAAACTGGATTCAGAAATTGATTATTTATCAGATTTGTTTAAAGGTTTAGGAACTGATCGTGAAAACGAAATGGCTAGTAGAGATCAAGTAAGAATTCTAATAGAAGCACAGACAGCTCCATTAATCGCTAGGATAGAGGAACTGACTAAGAGTTTAGGAGCGTTAACGGCTTGCAATACGGTGGGAGAATTTGAGGAAGAAAAAATTAACATTACTGTACGTTGTGACGAACCTTTGGACGTTATAAAATCCTTGCCAACTTTTGACGGCAAACATTCATACGTCAGCTGGCGTGAAGCCGCTACAAATTCCATGAAAATATATGCAAAGGGCAGCAAACGTTATTTTTCTGCTTTAACTATCTTGAGAAACAAAATTGTTAATGAGGCCAACGACACCTTGACTAACCATGGCACAGTGCTTAATTTTGAAGCAATTATCAGTCGTCTGGATTTTGCATATGCTGACAAACGTCCCTAACATATAATAGAGCAGGAGCTCAGTGTGATGCGTCACGGATCACAGTCAATAATGACATACTACAACGAAGTTAATAAAAAACTGAAGACAAGACCTTTCAACAATTTCCAACGCGGTCTTAAACGACAATCAAATAATAGTGGCCAAGTGAGCCACCCGCCTCAACACAAATTTCAGCGAATTAACAATTTGAACGAAAATGCTTTTTTAGGCCAAGAAACGGAGTGCCTTACATTATCAAGGAAGAAAATACAAAATTTTAATTGATAGCGGTGCAACAAGCTGTTACTGTAGTCCTGGAGTTCTAACGAACAGACAGGAATTAGTTATTAAGAATAAGTTATTAATGGTTTTACCATCATTAAACATTTTTATGAAGCCAATATTTTTGGTTTTAATGAAAGATTTTACGAAGTTGAAAATCTAGAAACCGACCTTCTTATAGGTTATAATTTTATAAAGAGGGCCAATATTGTTTTAAATTTTAAAGAAGGAAAACTAACTTGCGGTAAACACTGCGAGAAAATAATAAATATTGAGTCAGGTGATTCAAGTGAAAATACGGAGGTAAAAACCGGGCATTTAAAAGAAAACGTTTTAAATAAAATGACTAATGATCAAATATATATTTTAATAATGAAAGTGAAGAATCTTTGCACATTTTAAGAAAAAATGCTACAAAAAATATTGAAAAAGTTCATTTTAATATAAATATGAATTTACCGTTTAGGACGGTCATCAGGGCAGAAATTCGAACAATTGCTGAAGCGCCAATATGGAGCAAGCAATACCCTTATCCACTTTCTGCAAATAATTTTGTAAATAATGAAATTAAGAGATTACTAGAGGACAAAATAATTCGCCCTAGTAAGAGTCCTTATAACTCCCCAATATGGGTAGTTCCAAAAAAAGGCATAAACGAAGATAGTACGCAAAAATTGCGTATGGTTATAGATTATAAAAAATTGAATGAAAACACGGTATGCGATAAATATCCCATTCCGGATTGCAATGTAATACTGTCCAATCTGGGAACAGCAAAATATTTTTCAACCATCCATTTGGAGTCCGGTTTCCACCAAATCCTCATGAAAGAAGAGGATGTTGAGAAAACTGCATTTTCCGTTAACAACGGAAAATACGAATTTATAAGATTACCCTTTGGCCTCAAAAACAGTCCAAGTATTTTTCAACGGGCCATGGATGACATTTTACGTGAATTTATTGGAAAAATATGTCATGTTTATATAGACGATATAATTGTCTACTCAAAGATTCTAGAAGAACATCATAAACATTTAAGATTAATAATTGATAGACTAAAAGAATCAAATATGAAAATTTCGTTGGAAAAATCTAAGTTTTATGCCAAAGAAGTAGAATTTCTTGGTTACGTAGTGGGTCACAATGTAATCAAAACTGATACAAATAAATTAGAAACAATAAATAATTATCCTTTACATAAAACCTTAAGGCAACTAAGGAGTTTTCTTGGAATGGTAGGATACTACCGAAAATTTATCAAAAATTACGCTCAAATAGCGAAACCACTGTCGAAATATCTAGCAGGTGAAAACGGTAAAGTGTCGCAATACATTTCAAAAAGAATAGAAATAGAATTAGATGAACAGGGTATACTCACCTTTGATAAGTTAAAAAAATTATTGTCTGAACAAATTGAACTAATCCAGGCAGATTTCAATAAAAAATTCGTCCTTACTACCGATGCTTCTAATGGTAAGCCTATAACTTTTATATCAAAAACATTAAATTCTACAGAAAAAGCTACGCAGCAAATGAAAAAGAACTTTATGCTATTGTATGGGCATTAAAAAATTTAAGTAATTATTTATATGGTAATTCAAATCTTGAAATTCATACAGATCATCAACCACTAACGTTTGCAGTTTCTACACGAAATCCTAATGCAAAAATTAAAAGATGGCGATCATTTATAGAGGAATTTTCACCAAAAATGATTTATAAACCTGGTGTTAACAATATTGTAGCAGATGCTCTTTCACGCCAATACTTAAACAACATATCAGATGAAGAATCTCTGCATAGTACTCAACATTCCACTGAAAGTAGTGACGATTTCAATATTCCAAAAATTTCAAAACCTTTAAATGAATTCAAGCAACAAATAATTTTAAGCAGAGCAAATTTTACAATTCATGAGATGATCATAACCTTCGGGAGAACAAGACATATAATAGAATGTGACACGAGAGAAAATCTCAAAACCATTCTTTTAGAGTTTATTAAACCGAACTTGGTTACCTGCATTCACTGCACACCAGAGGATCTCTACGATTTTAAGGAAACAGTGTGGGGAGTTTTCACAAACAAGTTTGTATATACAGAAATATTTCCACTAGACATCACAAACGTCGATGACCAACAAAACATTATTCAATGTACTCATTCTCGAGCTCATAGAAGTTGTAAAGAGAATTGCAAACAAATATATAAGCAGTACTATTGGCCAAAGATGATAAAACACTTTAAGGAATATATTAGAAATTGTACGATTTGCAATCGAAATAAATATAATAGACATCCACAAAAAGTTCCAATTGGAGAGGCTCCAATTCCTAAAATAGAGGGGGAGTTCCTTAATATAGATATTTTTTACGCTGAAGGTCTTAAATTCATAACATGCGTTGATGCTTATTCCAAATTTTTAGTCATTAAAAATATTGATGATAAGACTAACATTGGAGAAAAAGTTTTAGATGTCCTTCAGAATTTTCCTAATGCCAAAAAAAATAACACTTGATAACGAACCAGGTTTTTTAACTGCTCAATTTAAATCTTTAATGCAATGCTTAGGTATTGAAGTTTATTATTGTACACCGCGGCATAGCACAACGAATGGTCAAGTTGAAAGAGTCCATTCTACTTTGATTGAAATAGCTAGATGTATCAAAGAGGAATTTAATCTTTTAGATGACACTGAAATTTTTTATAGAGCAGCTCAGCAATATAATAATACAATACATTCAGTTACACAAAACAAACCTGTAGATATACTTTTTAATAGGGTAACACATAATTTGGTAGAAATATTGAAAAATCATGATATCAAGGAATAACCCAAGGCAACTGAAAACTTATCAACCAGGCGATATAATATATGAAAAAATTATAGGGCAAAGAAATAAACTATTGCCACGATTCAAAAAACAAAAAGTAAAAGAAGACTTGGGTAATAAGGTAAAAATTAAGTTTCGCGATAGGTTAATACATAAAGATAATATTAGAACTTAAAGCATCTGAAATGAATTTTCTTTATTTTATTTTTAGAAAATGAAGTTTTTAATAATACTTTTTACATTATTCGAGACTTACAAGACAGAAGTCCAGATACTAACAATTAATTTCAATTCACCAAGGACAATCAAGACTACAGAACAGAAACTTTAAACTAATTCATATTTTAGAACTTAACGAATATGAACGAACTATTAACGATCTGAACAATGAAATTCAGAGGAAAGTACTAAGAAATAGCACATCGCTACCATTTTTACTTCATGATATCAATGAGATAAGAAATCAAATTAAGAGAATGAAATTAAGAGTTAAACGCTCAATTGACATTATTGGCACAGTTTGGAAATGGGTAGCTGGTTCACCCGATCACGAGGATCACAACATTGTGGTGAACAAAATAAATGGTCTACTTACGAATACCGAACGACAGAAAATTATTAATGAAAAATTCATTGACAGGATCAACTTATTGACGAATATTACTAACAATATTTTAAAAACAATTCAGTCTTTAGAAGAAACTCAAAGAACTATAGAAGATTCCATTAGAAATAGAATAAATATTATCAAAACGGATGTTATTAATATAGAATACGCCTTACAATGGGCAAAAGTGGGAGTAATTAATTCATTTATACTTTCGGAAAAAGAAATCAATGAACCCAAACAGTTTTTAGATCTTGAAGAATTTCCTTACAATAATCTGGAAGAAGCCTTAGGTTTTGCTACTGTTAAGATAGCTACAGACTATTCTTCATTAATTTATATAAATCTACCTGCAATTAATAAAATAAATTGTGAAAAAATATTAATTAAACCAATAAAACAAAATGAAAAAATTATAAAAGTTAATTCTGAAAGTGTAATTAGATGTAAAGATAAAATTTTTGAAATAAGAAATGATTGTAACCAATTTAATGATTTATGTATTTGCAATAATGAAAATTTAATAGACATAAGCAAGACGAATTGTATACCATCACTTTTAAAAAGCAAGAATCACAATTGCACATTTGTAAACAATCAGCACGTTCCTACTGTACAAGAAATAAATGAAGGAACAATACTTTTAAATCAATTTAACGGAGTTTTAGAAATATTTGAAAACAAAACATACCAATTATCTGGAACATACTTGATTCAATTTCATAATGAAACAATTAGTATTGAAAATCAAACATTCACTTCAAAAGAAGCTTCCGACTTGAAACCACTTCCAGCTGTACTACAGCTATCATCCAATAAATCGATAGTCGAAGAAGTCCTATCTTTAGAAATGATGAAAAACCTTCAAGTAGATAACATAGACGAAATAAATTCAATATAAACCAAAGGATACTTAATGTTTACCACAAATATCGGTTTATCTATTTTTGTAATTATTGCAATTTGCGCAATATTTATCAAACTAAAATCAAAATCAAATTCTGATATAAATGTCATAACAATGGTTGAAAAAGAAGTCGAACAAAAGGCTGCTACGGTTGAAACGTCAAGTTTTCAGGAATCTAATAAAAGATTTTGTAGCGCTAATGAATTTCCAACATTTTAACAATCGGGACGATTGATCTTACAGGGGGAGGAGTTAAGGTATGGCATAACATCCCTTGAAATCTTCTTATTAAACATTATTTATTTTCCCACAAAACTAAGCTACACGCGCAAGTTATTTTATGCTGACGTAGTGTCTGGCAAAATCATTTTCTTGATTTTGAATTGTAACATTAAACCGTTGTTTTTAACTTTAGCAAGCGATTGCATTCCTGAACAAGAATGCAACTACAAAATTATGTTTCTTGCTTATTGAAAGATTAAGTTTTAAGTCAGTTGTAATTAGCAATAAGAATAAGCCGGATCATACACCAGCTTAAAAAGCGGGTCCCTGTGAAGGCTAAATAACTAAAACTAAATAAAAATAAAAAATATTTTTTTATTTGAAAATGAAAAGGAAATAACTTAACTTACATGCATTCAAAAAACACACACATGCCCAAAACATATGGTATGTTTGTAAAACTTAAACAACACTTAAATGCACAATGTTGGCTATTTAAGATTCATTTAATTTTGGAGTGAAAAACTAAATTTTGCGTTTAAAATTATTTAAAAATAAAATACATATAATCATTGACTGATTTATTAGCACTAAGACATTTTGCAATTTTTTAGGATTGTTTTTGATTTCTCTTTCGATCACAAAAATAGCAAAGGCCCCTTTTTCGCCCACATATTCCAGCAACACTCGCAGTTAAGCGATCACTTTATCCACTTCTGAACTTATGTCCTGGTCTCAAAAGTTTTCTATTAATTTTTTTAAATCAGCAGAAAAGTTCGGTGTTTCAACCTAGTTATTGTGACAAATGAAAAAGATTTTGTTGAGAAATAAAAATAAAAAAAAAACTCAATTGGTATCGGGGTTCAAATGCTATAACTTTCGTTGTACATAGTACATATGTATAAAAATCTAAAATTTAGGTGTTAGCCTTAGTTCGCATGTGCGCATTACCTTAAAAATATAACTATTACAACAAAATATATATGTGGTGGGGTCTATTTAGATCCCGCGATACAAGTTAAGTGTTAAAAAAGTCCTCAACCAGGTATATACCTGATTTATACGCAAATCTTATTTGCAAATAAAACTATTTGTATATACTGAACTCAGTGTTTCTACGTAGACAGCATACATTACTATCTATGTATTATATTGCCAGACATTGTTATCACAACAATTTACACCTTATTTGCAAATAGCTGCGTTATTTGCAAAATTTTCGTGAATTATTAACTTACAATAAAAAAGTTATACGACAACGCTTTTCACTTTTATTTGCAAATAAGAAGTGCATTTAAACGGGATAAGACATACTTGTACATATGTATGTGCCCTTAATTATTACTACGTTTAAACGCGTACTATATGCAATTAAAAATATTTGCAAATAAATTAACTCACCGTTTATACGGCATAGCATATATAAAAAACTTGGTAGCATTTCTATAGAAAAGTAACTTATGTTTACAAAAAATTTTACAAATGTATAAAATAACAAATAATTATTTGCTTTTATTGTCACTATTTTCTTTTAATGTTTTTTTGTTGCAATATTTATCCATTTATTGTTTTTTATTAGCAAACATTTCTAAGCGTGGCAACCCCAAGCATTTTATTTGTAAATAATGCGTTAATCGCGGATATTTTCCTGAATTTTAAGTCGCAATAAACACAACAATCTCGCAACAATTTACAGTTTTATTTCCAAATAAGCCATTCGTATATACGTTCTCGTTGAACCTTCATAGTGAACGGACGTCTTAGCGGAGTTTTTTTCATATACATACTAAACAAACAAAAAATCATACAAAAAATATTCGTAATACATAATATCGTAATACATATTAACTTTGATAGTAGTAGTGAACTACCGGTTCTGCCCCAATTAAAATTGTGAAATTTGTGTGAAATTTCTAAAAATTCTGGACTGAAATTTTTTAAATTTTAAAATTTTGTTGAAATTGGAAAAATTGTGTTTTTTGTTTACATTAGGAGTTATTTTTGTTTACATTAACTATTTTTTGTTTATATTAAGTGTATGCATGTTTGTATGTATGACCGTGGGAACTTTTGCGCGGAATATTTTGTGGGAATACATTAAGGGGTTTATAGGTTTGAAGCTTGTATATGTATATAATTTTCTAATACCGACGGGAAAGCATCTTTATTTTTTCAAATGCCGACGGGAAAACATGTATATTTTTTTCGAATGCCGACGGAAAAACATCATTATTTTTTTCAAATGCCGACGGGAGAAATAATGAAAATGATTTTTTCTAATGCCGATGGGAAATTTGTGGGTGTGTCTAGCTGTAGGAATTGAAGTCTGGCTGTGCTTGGTGGGTGGGCGGGGTGTGTCTTGATTGTGAGACCTTAAAGCTGACCGTGATTTGGGTAGGTGAGGGTGTTTTGTAATATGTAACCATGGGAATTCGGTGGCGTTTATGCCTGTTGGAGTTTCAGCCTGGTGGCGGCGGGGCGTTGTTGTAATATGTATCCGTGGGAATATGTGTGCATGTATGTATGTATGTCTTTAGGAGTTTAAGGCTGTCTTTGATTTATGAAAGGGGAGGTGAGATTGTTCATGTAATACTTATCCGTGGGAATTTGTGTCTATGTATGTTTGCAGGAGTTTAAGGCTGATCGTTATTTGATGTGGGTGTCGGTGTTTATGTATATGTATTCGTGGCAATTTGTGTGTATGTATGCCTGTAGGGCAAGGCTGTCCTTGATTTGGGGTAGGTGAGGGTGTTGTTGTAATATGTATCTGTAGGAATTTGTATGTTTGTATGTCTGTAGGAGTTTAAGGCTGATCGCGATTTCGGTTGTTGAGATTGATAGATTGTATGTTACCTTGACATTTTGTGTATGTATATCTGTAAGAACTTTACGCTGACTATGATTTGTGAGGGGAGGGGCGTTGTTGAAATAGGTTTAATTTGTCGTAGATGAATTCTAGTATGTGTGTGTATGTGATTTTCTCACCCTAGTATTTATATTTACGTAGAAATAAATTGTTTCTCATATGAACATTTTTGGCTATAAAATATTATCATATATCTAAACTCCCTAACCCTAGTATGTTTTTCATATTGGAGGATGAGATTGCTTTATATTTTTTCAAGCTTAAATTTGTCCTTCGTTAAAGTCTGTCGGTCAGAAATTTGTTTATATTTATATAAATATTAATTTCAGATTTTGCAAGATTCTTGTGTACGGTCGTAGCGATTTTGTGTGTGTATGTGTGTGTGCGTGATAGAGTTTGGCTGTCTGTGATAAGTTTGTTTATTTAAGTACATTTGTCTTCTTCAACTTTCGACTTCAAGCGTCAATAGCTTGGAGAACGGTTTGTATGTTTTTATGATGTAGATATGTAAGTCTGATGGTTAAAACCAATAAATACTTGAGCATGGGTAAGAAATTTGTTAATATGTGTACATATGTACATATGAATTTACAATTTGATTTTATGTACATATTATATTTGCTTCACGTAGTTCTTCAATAATTGATATTGATCTTGTTATTGTTATTAGTATGACCTGCAGCTTGTGATGCAAGCAGTAGTCGAAGACGATCTACTCATTTGGATCGTTCCAGTATATATTGTTTGGCTTATGGACGTTAAATTCCTTCATTCCATCACCTAAATAGCTACCTTTTGGCTTAGATGCTGTTGATTCGTTTAAATTTATTATAATTTTTTGGTATTTTATGAAACATTAGAGAAATAGTCCTGGTGTTAGAGCTTATTTTTGACCACCAACTTGTATTTTATCTTCATTAAGTTTGAGGTTACTATCACCAAATTTCCATTCATTATTGAAATCTTTATGTGAACCATAGTTTGTATCTAATTCATTTCTTCCTTCCAAGACTGATAGTCAGTATAAGTATCTTCTGTATTGGGAGTCTGTGAGTAAAAATCATCATCATCATTCACAGTATTAGCATCATTAAATAAGATGTTATTATCGAATATTGTTCCTTCTGCTAGTTTCTTTGGTGTACTTGTCTCTATCTTGACTGATGGCTTGTGAGGCTTTAAACTTGTATTATTTTCATTTTCAGTCTTCATTTTATTTTCTTCTTTTATTGGAATTCTTTCAATATTTTTAAAACTATTTATGAATTCTTTGAGTGGTTCTGTTATAGGTTTAAATATATCTCTTAGTTGTTCACGTGTATCTATTTCACCAGTTTTTATACTACGAAGCATTTTCTTCCAGACATTTCTTGTGGAAACCAACTGTTTTAAAATTTTCTCATCCATGTTTAATAATAATAAATAACAGGTATCAGCTATTAGATCAGGTATTAGCTTATCAGGACCTGGTCTGGTTTTCAGATCAGCATATCAGGACCTGGTCTGGTTTTCAGATCAGCTTATCAGGACCTGGTCTGGTTTTCAGATCAGCTTATCAGGACCTGGTCTGGTTTTCAGATCAGCTTATCAGGGGTCTGGTTTTCAGATCAGCTTATCAGGACCTGATCTGGTTTTCAGATCAGCTTATCAGGAACTGGTCTGGTTTTCAGATCAGCTTATCAGGACCTCGTCTGGTTTTCAGATCAGATGAGGTTATAGCAAATAGATGTATCAAGTTTAAAGTTAGATTAATAACTAAAGGTAATTTTTTATGAGTAGTTGCTTATATATAGGGTGTTTTTTATTGAGGTATAGAACTTTAAGTTGGCATCACTTTTTTAACTGGCGGCCATTTTGTCAGCTGTTAAGTGATTAATATTTAGTTTGGTTTGCCATTTCATCATGAACAGGTTGACAAAAGAACAACGCTTGCAAATCGTGCAAATTTATTTCGAAAATAATGGTTCAGTTCGCGAAGTTTACCGCAAGCTCCGTCTATTTTATGGTCGACCGTTGGTTACCGTTAATGGAGACCGGTATAGAGCCATGATAACCGACTATTTTGTTCCCGAATTGGATGGCATGAATGTGGATGAGTTGTGGTTCCAACAAGACGGCGCTACATGCCACACAGCGCACGTCACAATCGATTTATTGAAGGAAACATTCGATGAGCGCATAATTTCGCCCCATATGCTCGAAAAAGTGGTTGAAAATTGGACCTGTAGAATTGGCTTTATTCGAGCCAGCCGCGGCGGCCACATGCCCGAAATCATATTTAAACGTTAATGGCATAAAATTATCCTTCCAATAAAGCCAAATTGATGGACATTAAAACGATTTTCTTGTGTTTTATTTCAATTCGAAGTTCTATACCTCTAAAAAAAACAGCCTAGTTATAGTTATGAAATAGTCAAATTGCTTTCTGTAGCGACCATCGTTTAATTCGTTATCTTTGCTTATCATCAAAAATCCATATTTATCCTTCCAACATTCTCGACAAATTTCTTGAAACTTTTCATTGCTCATATCGCTGGCAACATGATCCTTATAAACATGCTTCATATTTGTCTCATCTTGCTTAAACATTATAATAACATTTGCATTATCTCTTATTAAATGCTTGGGAATTCTGGTATAAGTTTGACACAGGTAGAATGAATCAACATCCCTATGTCGCCCCATACAAAAATATGTAAGTATATTATTCTGCTTTTCACATGAAACATCATCAAATATCATAATTGAATTAGTTTTAGCTTCGTCAGGTGGAATAAGTGATTCATTATCGGTGAACGTATAACACCCCATACCTTTAATTGGTGAAATTAATTTCCTTAGGTATTCATATTTAGGTTGATAGAGAGATTTTGAGTATAAATAGATGTTTTCAAACTTGAGTCCATTAGCACTTTCTAGCAAGCCAATCATAACATTAGTCTTTCCACAATTTGATGGTCCCACTATTAGAGCACGAATAGAATTTGGTAAGAGAGGACTATGCTTTATTTTTGAACTGATGTTTAACTGAAAAATGTTTAACTGAAAATGATCTTAAAAGTAGCGATGATGACTTCAGGAAGGCTAATCGAAAATAATTATGGTGAAATAGTGAATAAGTGGGGGATAGTGATAAAGAGAAAGAGATAGTTATAGAGAGAAAAGGGTTAGAGAGAGATAGAGTGCTAAAAAGAAATATGGAATAGAGATGATAGTATAGATATTTTAAAAATTTAAAGAACAAATTAGCCTTAAAACACCTTCCAAAATTCATCATCATTCATTTATCAGCAAATAAAATGAGCCAAATTAGACGTACTCTAAACCAATTTATAAGAGCTTTTGAAAGCTTCAGGCTTTTTAATCATTGGGAGATGATAAAATTTTTCCAAAATATGCTGGATGAGAACGAAGAATATGGCATAATAGAAGATGAAGACAACACAGAAGGGCATTTTAGAAACTGCCCATAGTTCTTTTTTTTCAAATATATGAATCTTTATTATTTTTTTTTTATATATGTATGTATATTTTTAAAAGAATAAAAAATGATCTTTTTAATATCAAACATATTTATATAATAATGAAAATTTTTGAAAGTTTTTTTAAAATGAAGTTTTTGTTTTATGAATATTTGATTTACTATTTTCTGTTCATTAAAGTGTAAAACAATTGGAATCATAATAATAGTAATAATTAATAAATAACATTATGATTGGTATTAATAGGAGTAGTAATAAATATATTGGTAAAAATATTAATATATATAATAGCATTATGTATATAATATATAAGTCCCCACCCTTTGTTCATACATTACTCCTGGAATGTCGGGTTATATAAGTTAATAAGTTTGAAATAGTCAAGAGAATTATTTTCTTTACATGTAATTTTTTTTAAGTTATTTTTAATTATTACACACATACATATACATATATTAATATACAAATGAATGTACATACAAATAAGTCTGTAAGTAATAAGTCTGGGAGCCTGTTTAAATAAATTTATAGATGTCAAATATCTCCATAGTTTTTTATTTGAAATTAAAAAACGTTCTGTTAATTTATAGATGTATTTACTAAAAAGTTTGTGAGGAGTTTCTGTTTTAAGTAAAATTGAATTTCTCTCTAGTTGTAGTAACTATAGTAGAAATATTTAATATATTTTATTTCCATTTGTTTAAAGTTGATGTAGCCTATATAGTTAACGTTAAAAATTTTTCGGTGTAAAATTTTTTCCAACCATCGTATTTTTTCTTCACCTTTTACATATATTTTAGAACATCTTGCAATGGCTTTTAAAAAATGACAAACGCTTTGAAATGAAACTGATCCAGCAGTCCAGCTTAGGTGAGGATAGTTTTTTGTTAACCACTTTGCTTCTCTTTTCTTTTCTATTGATAAACATTTAAAATCAAATGGTGTTTTATAATGAAATTGTTGTACTCATTATTGTTGAAAACATCCGCACTTCTTTTTGTAATGAAAATCATTCGAATTAGTTTCGAAACCTTACACGTCTATTAAAACCATTTTTATCATTCATATTACTTAATTTATAAGACTTTCCAAGCTTTCTATTATTCGATCATCAGTAAAACTGCAGTAGCTGAGGTCCTTGCTTGCTGTTTCAAATTAAATTTCTATATCAATTGGTCCGCTATTGAATAAAAGGAGCTTTTATTTTAAACTCGGATGCAGTTACAAGTAGTAGCTTTGCTGGAATCTTAGATATATATCATATAGAACTGAATAACGTTCACTTTTAAATTTTATGTTAATATCATCATATGGATATGAGGCTGAATTTAAATGTACTTTTAAATTAGTCAAATCACAATGAACAAACTTATTTTCTTCTTGAAAAGCGATCAACAGGAAACGAAGTAATTTTCTGTGAATTTAGGTCTATCCTCTCGACGGTTCCTCTAGTATACAAAGGGCGTTATGGGTAATTAAATGTTAAAATTTTAATTGTCCAAATTGTGCTACTTGATAATGTTACTATCTTTACATTAATTGGCTATATGTTTATTTTATGAAGGGTGATCTTCTATGCCTTTTATTTGATGCTCTAGATGATATGTGATATGTTTTTTTTCTCATTGTAATAAAATTTAGCTTATTGTATACATATTTCTGCTATGTTTAAGTGTGCTTTGTGTTCATGTCAGACAGGCTGTATATATCAGTCAGTCAGTCAGTCTCTTGTTTTATTTTTTTTTTCTGATGTATCACTACTTTTTTTGATTTTACTACTTGAAAAAGAGAACATTAGTATATTTTTTAAAACCTTTATTTTTAATGAAAATATATACATATGTTAGTGTGTACATATGCAAGTGTATTCATATCTACATACATATATTGGAATATATGTATGTATGTAGAAATTAGTTTACATACAAAGAAATATATATTTAATAATCAACTATTGTACCAAGTCGATCTTCAAAAACTCAGTCACCTCCATCATGAATTCAGCGTAATTGTTTTCATATAGTGTCAGAAACATTGGAATATCTTCGTTTGAAAGAAATTTTGCTTCAAATATTTCTATATCAGATTTGCTGGTTGACCCTTTAAAGTTATTGTTGGTGATGTAGCCTAAGTTGAATCGTATTCAGATATTATGATTTCTCACTTAAAAAAGGTCCTCATCACCTTCTATCAGGTTTTTATATTTTTCTAACATACATGTCTTACCATGCTTTTGTCGATAGTGACGCGAGCGTCTGAGATGTAGTGGTGTTTCAGTTAAAAATCTATACTATTAGAATTTACAATTTCGCTGTTTTGAATCTTTTACAAAGTAGATACATACGTATGTATTTCATTTAGCACAGAGTCCTAAAATTTCTTCGCTTACAAAATTGTGTGACGTAAGGAATTCTTTTAAATTTGCATGCTAGGCATGCTTTCAATATTTTTTTCTGTAAATTTATTTGATACTCATACAGTTACACATATAAAGTAAGATCTGCTTACATTGCATTTTAGAATTTATGTATGCTTCAACATGATTCCAGTTGAAGTCCATATTTATTCAGTAAGTTTGTGTGATACTAATTCATACACATGTACATTCTTAAAGATTGGAAATCTAAGTCCAATTGCTATATTTTATCTATATTTTCTAAAGATCTGATAGCTATAGAAATGAATAGAGTGAAGATCTATTATAATAGCCCATTTGCATATTTTAAAACTTCACTTGCCAGAGCTTTCGAAATGGAAAATGTACAACTTATATTATAAAAAGTGATAATATTATGTGTTGCTGAATATTAACCTGTTTTGTAATTTATTTTGAACGCTTAAGTTTTCATAATATTTCATACAGGCCAACAAGATTAGAGAATTTCCAGTATATTAAGTTAATTATCTTTCTTACGACCTATCAATGCTAATCAATCCTTCAAAAAAAAAAAAACACTACAGATTTTTCCTTTTTAATTTTATTTTTACTTTCACTAAATTTCAACATTTTGTTCATCTTCAAATTACTATATTTAGCAACTTTTTCTCAGTCTCAACAACAGAAATCACGATCAGCCTTAAACTCCTACAGACATACATACATACATGCACACAGATTCCTACTTATACATATTACAACAACTCCTTGCCCTCCACCAGTCGATCTCCATCAAATACATCCCGGCCCCCACTAAACACAGCTTGGCTTAAACTCCAACAGGCATAAACGCCACCGAATTCCCATGGTTACATATTACAAAATACCCTCACCTACCCAAATCACGGTCAGCCTTAAGGTCTCACAATTTAGACACACCCCGCCCTCCACCAAGCACAGCCAGACTTCAATTCCTACAGCTAGACACACCCACAAATTTCCCGTCGGCATTAGTAAAAATCATTTTCATTATTTCTCCCGTCGGCATTTGAAAAAAATAAAGATGTTTTCCCGTCGGCATTAGAAAATCATATACATATAAAAGCTTCAAACCTATAAACCCCTTAATGTATTCCCACAAAATATTCCGCGCACAAGTTCCCACCAACAAAAAACTCCTAATGTAAACAAAAAACACAATTTCTCAAATTTCAGCAAAATTTTAAAATTTAAAAAATTTCAGTCCAGAATTTTTAGAAATACAGTAATTTCCGCTTAATTGATTTTCTAAAAATGCGCAGGTTTTGTTGCAATTAACCGGGCATATCATTAAACCAATACTCTTTTAATTGATTCACTGGCTCAATTAAAAGAACTCCGCATAATTGCGCAGTGGGATCAATAAAGCAGTAAAATATTTATATACTTACATATATGTATAATAAATAAAATGTTTTGTTTTGCATTGTTTTTGCTCAAATATTTTAATTCATTTATAAAGAACAAAACAAATGTATTTACACTAAATATGTGAAAGCACTTAAAAACAGAAAACAAAATAAGTAAATAAAAATAACTAAAATTTAATTCATTGCATTAAAAAAGAGATCAATATGTTTACTGACTAGAATATACATAAGAATATATGTATGTTTTGATGTAAATTTAAATACGTTTGTATTTATTTCAAAACATGACTAAATAGGTTTAAAAAAGTCGGTCATTGCAGTCTGAATTTGTGGCTTAAAACAGCTTTAGACTATATTCTTTTCCATGTTATCAAGTTCGTGTGAAAATAGGTTTGGCAAAAAAAAATCCCGAAGGATGTTAAGAGAGTTCAATACTTCTTTACTTGAGGGAGGATTGTTAGTAACTTCTTCATTTTCATCTTCGGAAGAGTCTGACGTCAAAAATTTGTCAATTTTATTTATAATCTCCTCATCGGTAAGTTGTCCACAGCAAGGTAAGTTATCGTCACAGGATACGTAATCTTCAAATTCGCGTTGCTGTACAACATCAGTAAATAGTTCTACTATATCGTCGTCTAAATCTGCATGCTCAGTGATGGAAAGGAACTTAGCCTGAAATTTGTATGAGTAAATAGTAATGAAATACATATAGGTATATGTAAACGTATATAATTCAGATGCCAAATCACCTTTTTGAAACAGTTTGTAATAGAAATCGGTTTAACCAGCCACCAGGAGTTTTTTATGATATGCATGGCATTGAAAATGTTAAAGTTTTTTTGAAAATCACCAATTGTTTTTCCGCTTTCTATTGCAGCAATATGTTTTCGTACAAGGTTTTGTCGGTAGTAGGATTTAAAACAGTGAATAATACCCTGATCTAGCGGTTGCGCTATTGATGTTGTGTTGGCTGGTAAAAATTGCAAGTTAATGTTTGTTAAAACAACTGATATCTTGTGAGAAGACGCATTATCCACGAATAATATTATTTTGCTCCCTTGTTTTTCCATTTCAGCATCAAGGGAAACCAAAATTTCACGCCATACATCTTGAGTCATCCAGGCTTTGTTTTGTGAATAATACTTAAGAGGCAAAATTTTGTTTTTGAAACATCGCGGATTTTTGGATTTGCCAATAACAATTACTTTTTTTATAGTTGCCAGTAGCGTTGCAAATAAAGAGCAATGTCAAACGTTCTTTTGAACTTTTAAGGCCTCGTGTTTGATCTCCTTTTTTGCTTAATGTTGATTTTGGCAAGGCTCGGAAAAATAAACCGCTTTCATCGGCATTAAATATTTGTGATGGTTCATATTTGTTAAGCAAATCAGGTAAAACTGTGTCAAAAAAAACATTTGCGGCATCGATATCAGCAGATGCACCTTCTCCATGAACTTTTGTCAACACTATGCCTTCTCTTTTCTGCCAACGATGAAGCCAACCAGAAGTGGGATTGAAATCTATTTTCATATCCACAGCAAATTTGCTTGCTTTTTCCAAAATCATATTTCGTGAAATCATAGCACCAGATTCCCGCATTTGGTTAAACCACAATAAAAGCGCTCTTTCTACATTTGCGCATGCTCCAGTTCTGCCTCTTTTGATATACAATTTAGTAGTCTTTGACTTCTCTACAATCGAATCTTTATTGTTTAAAATTCTGTTTATGGTGGCTTTTGAACACTTATATTTTGCACACAGTTCATTTCTTCTAGCTGTTTTTGAATCAGCAATAACACTTAATTTTTGTTTTAGATTTAAACTTGTGTGTTTTCTGGAACTCATTTCTCACTCTGATAAGATTTTAATTCACTGCCGTTTTTTTTAACTTTGTACAAAATAAACAAAACATATGATTTGAAGGGCTGCCACATAATTTTGTAAATATATGCCATCACGAAAACCACAAGTCGACTATTTGACTTTTTCAACAAAAAGAGAATTTTTAAATGTCAATTAAGCGGCATGTTTGTATGCTATTTACAAAAATAGTTTTTATTTTATGGTTCAATTAAGCGGGTAATGCAATAAAGCGGGACTCATTTAAACGGGAATTTTTCTATAAAACATATATTGAATATTTTCAGTGTAATTTTTTTGGATCAAATAAGCGGGCAAATCAATTAAGCGGGAATCAATTAAGCAGAAACTACTGTATCACACAAATTTCACAATTTTAATTGGAGCAGAACCGGTAGTTGCCTACTACTTTTGATAAATAAGCAAAGCAAATATTGCTTATGTTTTTTTACATAGCAAGAAACAAACAAAAAATACAAAAAACCGCAAACAAAGTTCCTTTGAGGAATACTCTAAAAAAACAAAAAATTATGAAGTGAGTTCTAACGGCAGAAATGCATATTTTACTGTGACTTCTGAAGCTCTTAATGTTAACAATAAAAATAAAAAATCTGATGATAGTCTTTTTCTAATGGCAAATCGCCTTCTTTCGTGAGCTTTGTACAATGCCAACTAGTGATGTGTTAACATTACAATTGCCTAGTACTTCTTCATATAAGTCAGCGATATATCATCCCCTTCGGGCTCGTACACATCACTTAACAAAGTTATCACTACAGATAACAGTAGCACTTAACCCAAGGTCCAAGTCGGAACGGACAGATATATAACTGTGGTAAAGCGTGGGCGAAACTCCAAAGATGTCTAGGGATAACAGCGCATCATCTACTAATCGTCAAAATCGGTTTTCATTATTGCAAGACAATAACGAGAAGCCCGCTGCATCATCGCAAAAGTCTTTTAAGCCACCACCTATCTATCTCAGAGAGAAAAGTTCTAACGCGCTTCTAAAAAACTATTGTCCGCCATTGGTGAAAATACTTTTCACAACATTCCAATTAAATGAGGTAATATTGATGAAACTACGATCCAAATATGTGATGAAAAAGATTTCCGAAAAATTATAATAATTATTAGTGAATTTGAAAAAAAAAAATAAAGTTTTACACATACCAACTTAAAAATGCTTAAGGCATAGATTCATATGTTGAACCCGAAAAAGTAAAATGTGCTCTTATCGACAAAGGATTTAATGTAAAAAATGTTACTAATATAATTAACAGAGAAAAGGCCCCCAACCCCTATTTCGGGTCGAAATGAATCCGAATGACATACAATTGAAAAAAAATTAAACCCATCCAATTTATAGCGTAAAGTTTCTCTTACACCGAAAAATCACCGTTGAAGAGTCAAGTAAGCGTTCAGGTCCCGTACAGTGCCACAATTGCCAAGAATATGACCACACAAAAACTTACTGCAAATTACCTACAGTTTGTGTTAGCTGCGGCGGTGAATTGCACGGTTCTACTAGTTGTACGAAGCTTAAAGATCAATCTGAAAAAAAATGTAGTAATTGTGGAGGTAATAACACTGCTAACTACAGAGGATGTCTTGTATATACTTTCGTTAAACAGACTATGGGACAAAAACCTAAATTAGCTCCAGCTCAATCAGCAAATGCTTTCTCCGCAAATTTTCCTCCAATGAGCCAACCAAGTGCTTCACGTGTATCCTATGCCGATGCTGTTAAGACAAATTCTTTTTCCACTCAGAAAGCGTCCCCACCAAGTAATTCAACAAATCCTAACACAAGCTTTAATTTCAGTTGCCTTGAAGCCACTATTGATAATCTGGTGCAAACTATAAATAACTTTACTACAAATATGACTAACATGATGCATGAAATGTAGAATACTCTCCTTCACGCATTAATTAACAAGCCATGAACACGTTAAAAATATGTTTCTGGAACGCAAACGGCATTCGCCAACATAAAAATGAACTTGAGCACTTCCTCACGGAAAAAAATATTGATATAATGCTGGTCTCTGAGACTCATTTGACTTGAGAAGCCTTTTCCAAAAAAATGGCTACACCTTATATTATACAAAGGACTTGAGAGCAATTCTAAGAAAGTCAAGACTCAAGCACTATATTCTTGATAATATTTGTGCGTAACATCTACAAGCAACTAATATTTGTGTTAAAAATTTTTGAACAAATTTGGTTATATCATCATTTACTCTCCTCCTAGATTTTCAACCACTGAGGATCAATATGAGGATTTATACAAATCGCTTGGACTTTGTTTCGTAGCAGCTGGCGACTACAATGCAAAACATACGTTCTGGGGTTCGCGTCTTATTACGCCTCGAGGTAGGGAGTTGTTCAACACAATTTTAAAAATATGCTTGGACGTCAGTTCAAGTGGGAAGCCCACCTACTGGCCTACGGGCATACAAACAATTCCGGATGTTATAGATTTCGGCGTCTTAAAAAATATCTCTAGCGATTTAATTCATGCTAAAGCTTCCCTAGATATCTCCTTCGATCATTCTCCTGTGAGCATTACAATTTGTAGTCCACTAAAAAGTGACATACCTCACCCATATGTGAAGATGAGCAATCGTATTCAATGACTGGGGTTCAAAAAATATCTCAGTAGTCATTGTACGGAAAACATTAAGCTAAGAACATCCGAAGATATTCAATTTAACATTGCCAATTTTAAAGAAAATATTAAACAGGCTGCTGAACGCGCAACTACCTCCCATCCGCAGACTCGGTTTGATAGAATTTATTCTACGGATATTGAACTTATCGTAAGTGAAAAAAGAAGAGCTAAAAGGGAATTGTAAGAGCACTAAAATACCCCAAGAGTTGTTTGCATCTGAAAAAGCTACATCTCTTAAAAATTATCTGGAATGTCACATCAGCATCTAATTACTCTTTGTGGCGCGCTGCTAGAAAGCTTAGATCACCCGTTGAGTTTAAACCACCTCTGCGCAAATCTATCGGAGGTTGGGCAAGAAGCGATACAGGAAAAGGTAAAATATTTGCTGAGCGTTTAAAATAAGTATTTAACCCATGTACAAGTGTTGTTGATTTGCCGAGTGTAGTTGCTCTAACCCCTCGACTCATAAAGCTTAAGATGCGTGATGTACAAAAACTAATTGCTGAACTCAACCCGAAGAAAGCTTCGGTTATTGATGGAATTAGTAATCAGATTCTGATGAATTAGCCTCGTACTGCAATTAAAATCCTGCTATTAATTTTTGATGCCATTTTACGAGTAAAGTATTATTATATACAGCTTGTCAAGGTCAAAATGATTTCAAAGCCGGGGAATGATATTACCAAAGCTGAGTCATATAGGCCAATAAATTTACCGTCAACAACGTCATAATAAAATTTTCCCCAATTTTAACTGATAACGGGTACATACCTGACCATAAATTTGAATTTACAAGTTAGCATTCCACGATTGAACAAACTCACAGATTGGTTCAATTTATAAGAAGAACATTTGAAGAAAAGAAAGTATTGTTCTGTCCTGTATATTGACGTTTCTCAGGCATTTATTAAAGCGTTGCATAAATGTCTAATTTTAAAATTGCCAAAAATAGAGCCTGCCTTATTATACATGAAAACCCTTACAAGGCATCATGATATCTTCAAGAACAAAAGTGTGTTCAGGTATTATTTACTCTCCATTAGAATCAATAATCAAATTGTTCCTCACCATTCACATGTGAAATACCTTAGTATAGACCTTGATCGACAGCTTACGTGGAAACACCACATTGACTCTAGGCTAACGCAAATGAAACTAAACTTAACATTGGCTGATTTGTAGAAATTCAACCCTCAGTCCAGATTGTAAACTTCTGGTATACAAATTGCTTTTGAAACATATATGGTGCTACGGAATTCAACTATGGGGCACTGCTTCGGCTTCCAATGTGGAGAGAATCCAACGAAGGCAAAACAAGACTTTAAGACTAATAATATCGGCTCCATGGTACATCAAAAATTCAAATTTACATCGTGATTTAAATATGCCATTAGTGACTAAAGAAATTAAAAAATACGCAGGCAAATACTTAACAAAACTCGAGTCTCATCCTAATCCCCTTCCTCGTAACATCTTGAATTTTACTGGACACATTCGCTTAAAAAAGAAGGAAACTATGGCTCTAATAGTCAACACTCGAGATGAAGCAGATTGAAAATACTTTTGTGCTTCTACATTTATGTATTATTGATAGCTATCACTAATTTTATGCCTGACACTTGTTGGGACTAATTATTATATCTAGATTTAAGATTTGAATACTTATTGTTAGCTCATTTTTTGAAGATACAATAAATAAATATACGCATGAAACAAAAGTATAAACGAAGTATATGAAAGTTGTCTAATATAAGGTGACCAGATTTCGGAGAAAGAAAAAGATGACAGCAACCATAATACTTTAGTGGAATTCAATGTCTACATTTTTTAACTGAAGCCATTTTATTGAAACATGTATGCACGTATGTAAGACTTGAAACTATGATGTTAAAAAGTGGACGATGATAAGTAAGCGCTGCTCACAACAAAATCTTCAGCTTAAAAAAGTGATGGGAGGCGGTAATACCCATAACATTTAAAGCTAGAATTTGCACTAGAGAGCTTAAATTCTATACACAAATAAATCTAAATCAGAGATCACCAAGAAAAATCTAAAATTATGAAAGTTTCAATCGATATTAAGATTTTAAGTTAAGGGGTGAGTTACGAACTTGAAAAATCCGAAAGCACCGATTGTTATATTAGAGAGGTAGGACCACGTTCATAAAAAGTTAACGCAATATTATATGGTAGAGAACTGAAATTCAAATTCAAAAATCTCAAAAATTAAAACACAAGCTACTCCATTGAAACTTTGCATGCACATTGCGCTTATGCTAGCCTTTAATTTTGCGCTTTCAAAAGAACTTCGTCTAAGAAGACTTTAGATAAATAGGCGGCGTCACTCCCACAAAAATTTACGCTATATTTTACATATTTCTATTCAGATGACTCTTAAAAAATTTCGTACATTATTGCGTCCTTGTAATGACACAATAATGCACCCATCACACTCTAACCCATTATTCTATGTAACTCTGCCCTTTTCAACTGGCGCAGTCATAATGAATTTAAATATAGTAATATAGAAATTTTAAGTTTAAAAAGCTTTATTAAAAAACCTTTCAAAAAGTAGATCCTCACAAAAAAATGTGTGAAAAAAAGGTCAAGTTCATTTCCAAAATTTCGGCCACCAAAAGTAGTGAAATAAAAATGTTTATCAAGTTTTTGTTTGGCACAATACCTATCACTGAAATATGCTATGCATTATATAAATTTGTAATCGTAAGCGTGTCATATAATTTCTAGATAATCTGCTATCTTGGCAATATGTTTAACTTTCTAAGAAAGGAAAGAATAATGTATATTTGTTATTTTCTTTATATATATTTCTTTATACACAAACTCATATACACATTCCATATATCAAAACAACATCCTCACCCACCTCAAATCACGATCAGCCTTAAACTCCTACAGACATACATACACACAAATTCCAACGGTTACATATTACGTGAACACTTCGCCCCTCGTACATCACTATCACCCTAAATACTTACAGACATACATACATACATACAATCGATCTAACTCAAATACACCCCGCAACCCACCAATCAGAGCTTGGCTTAAATTCCAACAGACAGATACGCCAACACATTCCTACGGTTACATATATAATATATTTCATTTTCATAATTTTCCCGTTGGCATTTGAAAAAAATAATGATGGTTTCCCGTCGGCATTGGAAAAAAAATATTATAATGATGTTTTCCCCTCGGCATTTGAAAAAAATCAATTTCATGATTTAAAAAACCTGAAACCGATGAAATGCCTTAATGTATTACCACAAAAAAGTCACCCGTTTACACGCAATTAATGTAAACAAAAACCACTTAATGTAAAAAAAAACTCCTAATGTAAAAAAAGAACATCTAGGTGCATCCACGCAATTTCTAAAATTTCAAATTTTAATTACCCAAATTTTAAAATTTCAGAAAATTTTGCACTGAAATTTACAAACTTAAAATTTTAATTACCCAAATTTCACAATTTTGATGTACGTCGAACAAAGATTCCCCTAGTACTAGAATTCAGCTATGGGGCACTGCTTCAGCTTCCAATGTAGAGAGAATCGAACGTAGGCAAAACAAAACTCTAAGTATACTAACATCGGCTTCATGGTACATCAAAAATTCAAATTTACATCGTGATTTAAATATGGCACTAGTGTCTGAAGAAATTGCACAATACGCAGGCAAATATTTAACAAAACTCGAGTTCCATCCTAATCCCCTTGCTCCTAACATCTTCAACTTTACTGGACACATCCGCTTAAAAATGAAGGAGAATACGGCTCTAATACGCAAAACTCCAGATCAAACTTCTTGAAAACATTTTTGTACTTAATACGACATTTATGTATTATTAAATACCGGGAACTTCATGCATTTAAGAAAGGTATTTTAAGCGCCTAAAATATGAAAGATAAAACGCAAAATTTGCACTCGAAACAATAAAATATGCACAAATTTCAAATAATTTTTATTCAAAAGAAAAGTTTACAATTTATATACAACAATACAAAGATATGAAATTTTATTCGTTTCTCAAGAGATGCGTGTACAAGCCTTTTACATTAATAACTCCAAAAACACATTTTTCGAGATATATTTAAGTATATTTCAGTAAAGGAGCGATACGCAAATAGAAAAAGAAAATTGTTGTTATTTATCTATTTTCATATGAAAATTTAATTTTTTTTATGCATTAAAAAAAGCCTTGTGACTGTTTTTTTTAATGTCTAATATTTATTTAACTAAACCGTTACAATGAATTGTATACTAGCTATTAGATTTGTTTTTAAGCCTTTTATCATTTCTAAAAACAACAACAAGTTCTCGCATCTAGTTCTCGTTAAACCTTCATAGTGAACAGACGTCTTAACGGAGTTCTTTTATACAAATACTAAACAAACAAAAAATCATAAAAAAATATTCGTAATACATAATATTAGTAATACATATTAACTTTGATAGATAAGCTAGGCAAATATTGCTCATGTTGTTTTACATAGTCAGAAACAACAAAAACAAATCAAAAACCGCAAACAAGGTGACTTTAAGGAATACTCTACATGAGTACCTCAAATAAAAAAAATTGTGAAGTCAGTTCTAAGGGAAAAATTCTTATTTTACTGTGAGTTCTGAAGACACTTTTTCGTCAGCGATCGACTTCGCTTTGTCCAATGCCAACTAATGATTTGTTAACACTACAATTGTCTAGTATATACTTCTTCATATAAGTCAGCGATATCATCACCTTCGGGCTCGTGTTCATCAATTAACCAAGTTATCACTACAGATAACAGAAGCTCAAAACCCAAGCTCCAAGTCGGAATGGACAGATATATGAATGTGGTATAGCGTGAGCGAAGCCCAAATTCTTCTAAAACTTCATCTGCTTCAAAGATGTCTAGGGATAACAGCGCATCCTCTACTAATCGTCAAAACCGTTTTAAAATTTTGCAAGATGACAACGACAAACCCGATTCTTGAACAAAACCTCCAAACCACCACCAATATATTTGAGAAAAAAAAAATTCAAACGCCCTTATTAAAAAATTAATCTTAATCATTGGTGAAAATAAATTTCTCATTTTTCAAATAAAACGTGGTAACATTGATGAAACGAAAATTAAAATTTATGAAGAAAGAGATTTTCGCAAAATGGTTAGTGAATTTGAAAAAAAGTAAAACAAGGTTCTACACTTAAGAGTGCTAAAGGCCTGCAAATTGTACTGAAGGGCATAGATTCGTATGTTGTTCCCGAAGAAATAAAAGATTCGCTCGTCCTCCAGAGATTTAAGATAAAAAATATATCAAACATATTAAATAGAGAGCAGATCAAGTGATATAAAATTGAGAAAAAATGAGACCCATCCAATTTATAGCTTAAAATATCTTTTATACCGAAAAATAACAATTGAAGAACCACAATAGCGTTCAGGACATGTATAGTGCTATAACTGTCAAGAGTATGGCCACACAGAAACATACATACATAAACAGTTTGTGTTATCTGCGGTGAATTGCACGGTACTGCTAGCTGTACTAAGCCAAAAGATCAAGCAGAAAAAAAATTTAGTAATAGTGGAGATAATCACACTTCTAACAACAGAGGATGTCCTGTATATTCTTTTGTAAAACAGACTATGGGACAAAAACCTAAATTAGCTCAGCTAAGGCTTACTCCGCTACTTTTCCTCAAATAAGACAACCAATTACTTCACGTATATCGTATCCCGATGCTTTTAAGACAAATTCTATCCCCGCACAAAAAGTATCACCGCCAAATTCGACAAATACAAACTCTAGCTTAAATTTTAATCGCCTTGAAGCTACTATTGATAACCTGTTGCAAACTATAAGCAACTTTACAACAAATATGACTAGCATGATGCAAGAAATACTGCGAATGCAGAATACATTGCTTCAAGCATTAGTTAATAAGCCATGAACATGTTAAAAATATGTTTCTGGAACGCAAACGGCATTCGCCAACATAAAAATCAACTTGAGCACTTCCTCATGGAAAAAAATATTGATATAATGTTGGTTTCAAAATCAATGGCTCCACATTATATGATTCAAAGGACCCGAGAGGAAGAGCATGCGGTGGATCAGCAATTCTAATAAAGTCGAGGATCAAGCAATATATTCTTGACTACATTTGTGAAGAACATCTACAAGCACCAAATATCTGAATTAAAAATTTTTGTACAAATTTCTTTATATCATCAATTTACTCCCTTCTAAGATTCTCAATCACTGAGGATCAATACTAGAATTTCTACAAATCTCTTGGGCTTTGTTTCGCAGCAGCTGGAGACTACAATGCAAAACATACGTTCTGGAGTTCGCGGCTTATTACACCTAGAGGAAGTGCGTTGTTCAATACAATTTAATAAATGGGCTAGGCCTAGGAATATGCACAAAATTCTGGATGTTATAGATTTTGGCGTCATGAAATATATCTCTAGGGATTTAATTAATGTTAAAGCTTCCTTAGATCTATCCTCCGATCACTCTCCCACAATCGTTACAATCTGTAACGATGATCAATTGTAAAGACGTTCAATTGTGTTAATTGGCTGGGATTCAAAAAATATCTTAGTAGTCATTGCACGGAAAACATTAACACACGATGATATTGGATCCAACATTGCAAATCTTAACGAATATAATAAGCAGGCTGCTGAACATGCCACTAATAATTAATAGAATTTATTCTACGGATATTGAATATCTTGTTTGTGAAAAAAGAAGAGCTAGAAGGAAATGGCAACAGCATAGGTCGCCCCAACATAAAATCAGATTTAAAGAGTACACTAAACGACTCCAAGAGTTGCTTGTATATGAAAAAACTGCATCTCTTAAAAATTATCTGGAAAATCTCGATGTCACACCAGCATCTAATTACTCCTTAAGGCGCGCTGCGAGAAACCTTAAAACACCCGTTGAGTTTAAACCACCTCGGCGCATGTCTACCGGAAGTTGGGCAAGAAGTAATACTGGAAATGGCAACTTGTTTGCAAATCATTTGAAATCCGTATTTACCCCAAACACAAGTACTAGTGCTGTTGATTTACTGAGTGTAGTTGCTCTACCCTCTCGACCCTTAAAGTTTAAGATGTGTGACGTACAGAAGCTAATTACTGAAGTCAACCCGAAGAAAGCTCCAGGTATTGATGGAATTAGTAACAAGATGCTGATGAATTTGCCACGTATTGCAATTAGAATCGTTCTATTTATTTTTAATGCTATTTTACGAATGCAGTATTTTCCAAATAACTGGAAACTTGCCAAAATAAAAATTATTCCAAATCCGGGCAAAGATCTTACCAAGGCTGAGTCATATAGGCCTATAAGCTTACTATCAACAATCTCAAAGCTTTTCGAAAAGCTGCTCATGACTAAATTGTCCAAAATTTTAGCTGATAATGGGTGCATCCCGGACCATCAATTTGGTTTTAGAAGTCAGCATAGCACCATTGAACAAACGCATAGATTGGTCCAAGTTGTAAGAAGAACATTTGAAGAAAAGAAGTATTGTTCTGCCCTGTTTATTGATAAAGTGTGGCATGAAGGCCTTATTTTAAAATTTAAATCATATCTACCAATAAATTTTCTGAAGCTATTGGAAAGTTACATTACTACGCGGAAGTTCACGGTTGTTGAAGGAGACTTCATGAGTGTGGGGAGCATACTGGGGCCAGTTTTGTATTTGATTTATACTTGTGATATGCCTTTGAGCAGCAATATCCATACATCTACATTTGCCTATGATACTGCCTGCCTTAGTATGTACGAAAATCCCCACGAGGATTCCCGAGATCTACAAGAACATATTACACAGATGGAACTATGGTTAAAGTTATGGAGAATTAAAGTAAACGAACAAAAGTGTGTTCAAGTAACATTTGCCCTGCGAAGAGATACTTGTTCCCCAGTTCGAATCAACAACCAAGTTGTTCCTCAACATTCACATGTGAAATATCTTGGTATACACCTTGATCGACGGCTTACATGGAAACACCATATTGACTCAAAGCCAACACAAATGAAACTTAAATTAACTCAGATACATTGGCTGATTGGTAGAAATTCAACACTCAGTCTAGATTGTAAACTTTGAATATACAAGTCGCCTTTAAAAATAATATGTGCTACAGAATACAGCTAGGGAGCACTGCTTCAGATTCCAATAGAGAGAATCCAACGAAGGCAAAACAAGATTTTAAGACTAATAAAATCAGCTCCATGGTACATCAAAAATTCAAATTTACATAGTGACTGAAGAAATTAAAAAATACGCAGGCAAATACTTAGCAAAATTCGAGTCTCATCCTAATCCCCTTGCTCGTAACATCTTGAATTCTTTTGGACACATCCGCTTAAATAAGAGGGACACTATGGCTCTAATAGTCAATACTACAGATGAAACAGCTTGAAAATATTTTTGTGCTTAATACGATATTTACGTATTATTGATTACTATCACTGAGTTTATGCCTGACACTGGTTGGGCCTAATTATTATATCTAGATTTAAGGTTTGAATACTTATTGTTAGTTCATTTTTTCAAGATACAATAAATAAATATACGCATGAAAAAAAATATAACGAAGTATATGAAAGTTGTCTAATATAAGGTGACCAGATTTTGGAGAATGAAAAAGATGACAGCAACCATAATACTTTATTGGAATTCAATGTCTAAATTTTTTACATACTTTAAAAAAAATACAATCGTATACATACATGCAATAAAAAAATCTTAAGAAACCCTATGCAGTTGACGCTGTAGCAAAACATACAAACAGAAAAAATCTCAACAATACACAGCCCTGTACACATTAAGCGTACCAGGGAATACTCAAACCAGGTAAGCCCATAGGGCATCTGTTTATTTCAACTGTCAATCTCCTTTTAAAACCAAAATAAACCAACAAATTATATATGGAGCTTGGTTGATAGTTAGAGAACGCAAATGAAAGTGATATATATTGTATCATCGATAAAAAACATATATAAATCATTCTTTTAATATTAAGGATGACAAAAAATTACTGATAAAAAATATAACAAAAAGAGGACACAAATTTTATAGATGAACAAAATTTGAAGTGTGTGAACCGGGATTTACAACTACAACTTGAAACTGAAAAAAAGTCAGCCAATATAGCAATGTTAAAGTAAGAAAATAAAAAACATGTTGATTATTGAGTTCTTGTTTCAACTTTGTTATTTGTTGAGCTTCTCATTTGCTTAAATGAAAGTTTAACATATTAACTCTAGTTGTTTTACGAAATTTTTAGGTAAAGGTTCCCTGATGATCTGCATTAGCAAAAGTGAAATGCGCATAGGATCCAGCTAAGCCCCTCAATAATCAATTTCAATGTATTTTTAATAAAAAAATATTTTACTTAATAAGTAAAATAATAATTTGGGATTACTTGTGCGTTAACAACTTTTAAACTTAAATTGTAACAATTCCCATAAAAAACACTGATTATTAAGTGAGCTTATAGTGTTAATACGGTTATTGATCAGCTTGACAAAAAGCGCAGTCAAAGCTAAAGTGAGCCCAAACCTTTAGTTGTCGGTTATACGATTATGTATCAGTAAAACTATACAACGTATGCAATTGATATACGAGTATGTGTTAATTAAATCGGTTCTTCTGATTTATCTATGTAGAAATTAAATATATTTTTACATTAACTAATCTATTAACGACTCTTAAAGATTTTTTCTTCTTGGTATTCCATTCCCAGCTGGATTCAAAATTTATAAATTAAATATATCAAGCGGCCTATACATACAATTAGGGAATTCACAATAAGGATATGAAAATTTTAATGTGGCAACATTGTGCCATCTTAATTTATTTATTGTGAGCAGGCAACGATATAAATACACATACTGTGTATATCATTGATGTCAGTTTCATACCAAAATTGTGCTAGCTAAAATCATGATACAATTATACAAGGTACTTGCACAAGCCCAGCCTGTTAATGTATACAAAGCAGAAAGTTGTCAAACTTTGTTTACAAGCTGCAAAAATGTTAATGTATGTGTGTGAATAAAATGATTACAGTGTTGCCAATGAATTTGCACATTGAAGAAAATTACACTACACATGCTTTGTGTAGATTAAAATTAAAACAAATTTAAATAAAAATAGAACCCAAAGTAGAATTACACACATATTATACATGAATCTCATTACATGGTCTACAGATGAGAGTAAAAATTACACACTGTGTATTACACACATATTGGCAACACTGAATGACAATAATCATGCATGAATGCCGCCTCTGCAAATGTACTTTAGTTACCCTGTGATTGTTATTTTTAAAAACAAAAGACATCTGCTTCTGACAATTATAGATATGTTTCTACCAACAAAATACGTGTGTTTCTTGGTGTTGCAATTTTGTTGTAGTCGCGCAAGTACCTTGTATAATTGTATCATGGCTAAAATCAAACACATTCTTAAGGCTCAGTTAGCCGACTGTAACGCAATGTAACTGTAATGTAGGAAACAGCTGATCGATATTTTTATATGAAAATAAGGTTACGTTACATTACATCTTTATAACCATTTTAATTAATTTTCACATAATAATAATTAATTAATTTTCACATAATAATAATAATAATAATAATATCGATCAGCTGTTTCCTACCGTTGCAGTTACATTACATTACAGTCGGCTAACTGAGCCTTTATTCTTTTTCATTTATTCTTCAATGAGACAGCGACGATACACATGCGTAGCGGGTGTTTTAAATTATTTATAGATACAGTGAAAGGAATATAGTGGTATGCGGAAAATATTTTATGATCACCAATGCTTTTCGCGACATTCAATGTGTTTTATGTTACAAATCTTTGAAGAATAGAAATAAATATGTATTTAAAAGACATTTAGATATCTTTTGAACAGTTACACTAAAATATATTTTCTATCAAAATTTTTAAGACCAATCACTCGGGAAATATGGGTCGCAGCCAATGTTTTTATTTAATTTTTTCTTCTTATTTTTCACGTTTCTATCAGATAAGCTATTTAACACTTTCAATTTGGATATTATTCACAGTTTCCTATAAAAAGTTTGGAGCCCCATAACTCGGAAAATATTTGGCTCTGCCAACTTTTTTATATAGTTTTTTTTCTTAGTTTTTTGTTTCCTATCACATAAGATCCTTTTAATTCATTTTGAACTGCTTTACTAAACTGCATTTGTTCCAAATATTTATTTTTTCTATGTACTTCAGAGACGAATGAAACAACTTTTCTGACGCACAGAACTATAGTTTTATTTTTGACATCACTGGTGTATATCAAAGTCGTTTGCCTGACTTTGACACATACATGTTTATATTATTTATATATTAGTGTATAATATGAGAGAGGAAGAGTAAAATGCATGTTTGTACGAATGCTTATGAGAGACTGAATTATTTTCTTCCATACGTATTAAAATAACAAAATTTTTAAATTTGAATTTATTGTTGGATAAATTTTTCAAAATAACTTTAGATCTGCGAAAAATATGAATATTTTTTATCAACTACAGCTGCGCTGACAGTTTTAACATGTGTAGTTTAACATTACCATATTGCCATATCGAAAATTACATGCTTTTTATACTTTTAAATTTGCCACCTGGTAATAAATTTGATTTACATACAAACAAAAACAACAAACTTGTCAGACCATATTAAAGTATTAAAATTTAAACGTAGCAATATTAAGACACATTTTAAAATGCTATTGTGAACTTCCTAAATATTATCGAATATGTTATTATTCACATCGTTGGGGATAAGTAAAAAGATCAAATCTCGCACAATTTACGCAACACCATGTCAGTTTGACGCATACTATGGAATGATTGATACAAATCTTTCCAAAAATATGGCGAAATTTTTCTCATAGTAAAAAAACTTAACATAATACTAAATATAATTTTGCCAACAAAATACACAACATAATTCTATTTTCTTAGTTAAGAAAAAATATATTGCGCCACCTACAAATATGATACACACGTTAGCGATGATATAGAATACAAAAAATTTACAATTTTAATGCAAGTGTACTATATGGGCCATTTAAGAAGTAAGAGAAACTGAAAATGTTAACTGATTTTAGCAGTTTGTTGCGTGTCCTGTAGAACATTTTAGCAATTTTATTTCTGCAATCTAGTATTTTTGCTCTTACAACTTATGGCAACACTGGACGGAAGATCAAAAAGTGTGGCTCATCTCTGCGCAGAACACATCAATTTCAAAAATTAAAATGTCGTTATGTTTGTTTTTCTTGCTGTTATACAGTGGTAAGCAAATATGCTAAGTTCAAAAAAAAAAAATTAAAAAAACACCTGGTAAGTCCAGCGGAAAATAATATGCACTTGCATTTACTTAGCAAATAAATTTTTTTGTTTTAATTTGAAATAACAAAATTAATAGTTTCGTTGTCCTCAAGCATATTCAATAAATTTAGAAAGTTGTTTGTTTGGCATATTTGCCTGCCGACTAAACCACTAAAAGCGATAAGTCCATATTTACACTATGCAAGTCTTATTGCTAAGCTGATTAGTTTGAAGGAGAGAAAGACGAGGGGAACAGTAACGTTTCTTTTCCCCTCGTCTCTCTTTCCTAACAAACCAATCAGCTTAGCAATAAGACTTGCATAGTGTAAACTACAGAAGAGACCAGAGTTGGAGAAAGTGACTTAAGAAAAAAGCTCAAATCATCTGATTTGATCACTGTTAAAAAGGGACAAATATATAGTGTGTTTGTTATTGAATATTTTTAGTACAATAATCAAAACAAACAGCAGAAATGTATACTTAGTGAAATGAACAATTGAAAATTTTTACAAAATTAAATGAAAGATTTTGCAGTGTTGAACTAAATAAAACAATGTGTAAAACATTATTAGTAATATAAAAGTGATTAAAATTAGTTTCCAAATGCTTACAAACTCAATTTTAAACATATTAATTTTTAACTTCAACTTGCAGAAAGCAAACAACGAATGAGACCACAAAGCATAAATTGAAAATACACTTGAGCACATGAACATTTGCATAAAATTAAATGGAGGAATTTGTGGTAATGAATTAAAAAACACAATGCGAAAAGGATTATTAGTATTAATAAACTGATTAAAATTTGTTTTCAAATGATTAGAGACTTTGTTTTAAGCATTTTCATTCGCAAATACTAATTTTTACCATTTATTTACAAAAACTAGGGTGCGAATGAGACCACAAGGAATAAAACGTAATTACTTTAAAATAATACCACGCGAAAGAAAAAGTAAAGAGGATTTGATGACTGTGTGAGCGAGACCTCTAAAAACACAAATTATCTTCCGTCCTGTGTCACCTCTGGTCTACTTTGTGGTGTGAACTACGACTAATTGATACAAATTAGTTATAAAGAAATAGAATTCTCAAATTTGTTTTACATATAAGCAAATGCTCACACGACTTAACATACATATATATCAGCATACGAAATTTAACATATCGTATAGACACAAAAATGTTATTCTAACTCATCTGTTATATTATATTTTGCTCACATATGTTGACTTTAAAAAATTTTATACTTTCAGCATGCCGTGTAGACGCCAAACATATACATATCGTTAGTAAAATTCAAAAAGGCGTAACGAACCATAGCAGAGTATCTTTTCAGAAGGTTATCATTGTTTAAAAAAAACTGCCATGAAAATCTCGAATGTGATCGTAATTGGAACGGATGGTGCTAGTAATTTATGTGGTAACAATAAGTCATTGTTTACTCGTTTGAAAAAGGAAAACCCACAAATAATGCTCGTAAAACGCACTTGCCATTCTTTATATCTATGCTGTTCGAAAGCTTCAAAAACGATTCCACGAAATGCTGACTTTTTGATAAAAAAAAAAGTTTATAACTAGTTTTGCCACAGCCCAATAAGGCTGAAACATAATTTTTCACTAATTTCAGCAGCCAAAAATGATAAGACATCCCAAAATATATACAAGGAAGTATGTCACGAAAAGACAAAACCTTTTTTTTATATTTATAAATCCGATAGTAAATAACATGAACCATTTAAGTCTTGAATTTCAGTCAGATAACATGTACGCAGGCAATATGCATAAGAGGGTATAGTCTACTCTTCTTTCACTTTCCTCAAAAATTTTAAGGCCAACAATTTTGAATGAAACTCATAATAGTGAAAAATTTATAGCCAATGTTAGTATAGCTATTGATATACCAAACACCTTTCTCCCACTAAATGCCATTGATTTTGGGTCAGCATTTGAAACTGAATTAAGCAATGTTAAAATGGCTGATGAATATATTGAAATACGAGAAAATTGTTTTTCATAGCTAAAGATGCTCGTGAAAAATTAATAAATATAGACAATCGTTAAAAACATAAACATATTTATTTTTCGAACATTTTTCCATTACAAAATGTTGCAATCAGCAGTAGTGAACTACCAATACTGACGCCGGTTAAAATTGTGAAATTTCTAAAAATGCTGGACTGAAATTTTTGAAATTTTGCTGAAATTTTAAAATTTTGCGGAAATTTGAGAAATGCTTTTTTTTTGTTTACATTAGGAGTTTTTTTGTTTACATTAACTGTTTTTTGTTTATGTTAAGTGTATGTATGTTTGTATGACCGTGGGAATTTGTAAGTGGAATATTTTGTGGGAATAAATTAAGGGGGTTTATAGGTTTGAGACTTTTATATGTGTATGATATCCAAATGCCGACGGGAAAACATGTTTATTTTTTTCAAATGCCGACGGGAAAATCATGGAAATGATTTTTCCTAATGCCGACGGCTGTGATTCTTGGAGGGCGAGGTGTGTCTTGCTGTAGGAATTGAAGTCTGGCTGTGCTTGGTGGAGGGCGTGGTGTGTCTAGATTGTGAGACCTTAAGGCTGACCGTGATTTGGGTAGGTGAGGGTGTTTTGTAATATGTAACCGTGGGAATTTGGTGGCGTTTATGCTTGTTGGAATTTAAGCCAAGCTGTGCTTGGTGGGTGGCGTGGTTTATTTGAGGTAGATCGACTGGTGGAGGGCGGGGAGTTGTTCTAATATGTATCCGTGGGAATCTGTGTGCATGTATGTATGTATGTCTGTAAGAGTTTAAGGCTGTCTGTGATTTATGAAAGGCGTGCTGAGAGTGTTCATGTAATACGTATCCGTTGTAATCTGTGTCTATGTATGTTTGTAGGAGTTTAAGACTGATTGTGATTTGAGGTGGCGGAGGGTGTTGTTGTGATAGATAGATAGAATCTGCGTATGTGTGTATGTATGTATGTATATGCAGCAGTTTAAGGCTGGCCTTGATTTGAGGTAGGCGGGGGGTGTTATTGTAATAAGTATCTATAGGAATTTGGGTGTTCATATGTCTGTAGGAATTTTTGTCTGTAGAAGTTTAAGGCTGATCGTGATTTAGGTTATTTAGATTAATAGATCGTATGTGACCTTGAGAATTTGTGTATGTATATCTGTCAGAACTTTAGGCTGACTGTGATTTGTGTGGGAAGGGGCGTTGTTGAAATAAGTTTAATTTTTCGTAGATGAATTTTAGTATGTATATGTACGTAGAAATAAATTGTTTCTCATATGAAAATTTTTTGCTAGAAAATATTATCATATATCTGAACTCCCTAATCCTAGTATGTTTTTAATGTTGGAGGATGAGATTGCTTTATATTTTTATCAAGCTTAAATTTGTAAAGTGTTAAAGTCTGACGGTCAGAAATTTGTTTATATTTGTATAAATATTAGTTTCAGATTTTGCAAAATTCTTGTGTACGATCGTGGCGAATTTGTGTGTGTATGAGTGTATGCGCGATAGAGTTTGGCTGGTCTGTGATAAGTTTGTTTATTTAAGTACATTTGTCTTCTTCGACTTTCGTCTTCAAGCGTCAATAGCTTGGAGAACGGTTTGTATGTTTTCATGATGTAGATATGAAGTGTGATTGTTAAAATCCAATAAATACCTCCAATAAATACCTCAAGTATTTATTGGATGGGTAAGAAATTTGATAATATGTGTTCATATGGATCTACAAATTGATTTTATGTATGTATGTATGTACATACAAATAAGTCTAGGTTTCCCTGTTTAAGTACATTTTTTTTGTCATGTGCGGTCTTTTATTGCTGTTGTAAATATTCGCCTGGTCTTTTGTGTATAGATGTGAAATATCTCCATAGTTTTTTTATTTGAAAGTAAAAAACGTTCTTTTAAGTTTTAGATGTATTTACTTAAAAGTTTGTGAGTTGTTTCTGTTTTAAGTAAAACTAAATTCCTCTCTAGTTGTAGTAACTATCGTAGAAATATTTAATATATTTTATTTCCATTTGTTTAAAGTTGATGTAGCCTATATAGTCAACGTTAAAAATTTTTCGGTGTAAAATTTTTTCCAACCATCGTATTTTTTCTTCACCTTTTACATATATTTTAGAACATCTTGCAATGGCTTTTAAAAAATGACAAACGCTTTGAAATGAAACTGATCCAGCAGTCCAGCTTAGGTGAGGATAGTTTTTTGTTAACCACTTTGCTTCTCTTTCCTTTTCTATTGATAAACATTTAAAATCAAATGGTGTTTTATAATGAAATTGTTGTACTCATTATTGTTGAAAACATCCGCTACTTCTTTTTGTAATGATAATTATTCGAATTAGTTTTGAAACCTTACACGTCTATTAAAACCATTTTTTTCATTCATATTACTTAATTTATAAGACTTTCCGGACTTTCTATTATTCGATCATCAGTAAAAATGCAGTAGCGGTTTCAAATTAAATTTCTATATCAATTGGCCCGCTATTGAATAAAAGGGCTTTTATCTTAAATTCTGATGCAGTTACAAGCGCTTGAAATTCTTTCATATAGGAGTAGTAGATACATATCATATAGATACATATCATATAGAACTGCATAACTTTCATGTTTTAATTTTATATTAAGATCATCATATGGATATGAAACTAAATTTAAATGTACTTTTAAATTAGTCAAATCACAATGAACAAAATTATTTTCTTCTTGAAAAGCGATCAACAGAAAACGAAGTCGTTTTCTGTGAATTTTGGTCTATCCTCTCGACGGTTCCTCTAGTATACAAGATGACTTTGCATGTCGGAATTTCTGGCTGTCCTTTGTCGGCGTTATAGGTAATTAAATGTTAAAATTTTAATTGCCCAAATTTTACTACTTGATAATGTTACTATCTACATTAATTGGCTATATGTTTATTTTATGAAGGGTGAGCGTCTATGCCTTTTATGGTTTTTTGTAATTGTTTTATTTTGAAGTTTTTTTTTCTCTCATTGTGTTAAAGTTTAGCGTATTGTATACATATTTCTGCTATGTTTAAGTATGCTTTGTTTTCATGTGAGACAAGCTTTATATATCAGGTGGTCAGTCAGTCTCTTGTTTTATTTATTTTTTTCTTCTGATGTATCACCAATTTTTTTTTGATTTTACTACTTGAAATAGAGAACATTAATATTATTTTTAATTGCATTATTTTTAATACATATGTGAGTGTGTACATATGCAAACGTATTCATATCTACATACATATATGCGAATATGTATGTAGAAATTAGTTTACTTGCAAAGAAATACATGTTTAATAAACAAGTATTGCACCAAATCGATCTTCAAGAACTCAGTCACCTCCACCATGAATTCAGCCTAGGTGTTTTCATATAGTATCAGAAACATTGGAATATCTACGTTTGAAGGAATTTTTGCTTCAAATATTTCTACATGAGGTTTGCTGGTTGACCCCTTTGAAGTTATTGTTGACGTAGGCTGAGTTGTATCACATTCAGATGTAATCATTTCTTACTTAAAAAAGGTCCTCATCACCATCAACCATATCTGTATACATTTCATTCATGAGTTGAGTTGATCCAGATACAATTGCTGTCTACAGATTAATGATTAGAAACAAGTTTATCATCACCTGCTAACAGATTTATATATTTTGCTAGCACGCATGCCTTAGCATGCTTCTATCGATAGTGACGAGAGAGTCCGACATGTAGTGGTGTTTCAATTAAAAAGCTATACTATTAGAATTTAAGAATTCACTCTTCTGAATTTTTTATAGAGTAGATACATATGTATTTCATTTCCCACAAAGTCATAAAATTTCTTTGCTTACAAAATTGTATGACGTGAGGAATTTTCTTAAATTATACATGCTTCGGCATGCTTCCAATATTTTTTTCTCTAAATTTTTTTTGATATTCATTCAGATACAGATATAAAGTAAGATCTGTTTACACTACATTTTACAATTTATGCATGCTTCAGCTTGATTCTAGTTGAAGTCTATATTTATTCAGTAAGTTTGTTTGATACCCATTCATACACATGTACATTCTTAAAGATTGGATATCAAAGTCCAATTTGCTTAGTTTATCTATATTTCCTTCAAAAAAAAAAAAAAATCATGACAAACTAGATTTTTCCTTTTTAATTTTGTTTATATTGTCATTAAATTTCAACATTTTCTACATCTTCAAATTACTGTATACTGTATTTTCCACCTTTTCCTCATTTGTTGAGTTAACTTTAATTGCAAACATTTTAATTGTGAGATGAACTTTTCTATTTTAGGCACTAAGTAAATCTTTATATATATATATATATCAATCCACTTATATGAACCATTAATGCTAAATTCTTAAAACATAATTCCTTTGGATGATCTATTAAATCATTTTACTATTGCTTTCATATTAAGTAATGTTTAATCTTCTACTTATGCATGCATTTTCCAGTGTCTATTAAAAAATTCTTTACAATCATCCATTTGTAAGTTTTTTGGTACTCGTAACATTTAAAAATATTTTCCACAGCCTATGTTTTTTCGAGTGCAACTTTTATTTTCAACGGTATTGACCATAGAAACTTTGAGAATGAATCATTTACAATCTACAATAATCAATAATTTCTATTTTCTGTAGAATAGTTTCCCATTTCACCTAAATAAGCTCCATAAAAGATCAACTATTCCTTTCATTACATATCTATAATGCGCAAACAATTTTCGAGATTTATTATAGAGATCGTTAGCTAAATTTCTTTTTAAAGACATTGAGTTGTTTTAAAGATTTTTTGGAGAGTGTTCTGATCTACTTGATACACTTTTCCAATCTATAAATTTTATCGTTCAGCTGTTCAATTTGTTTTTTTAAAATATGATTTAATTTTTAGTATGTGTTTTTCAATTTTATAACTATCTTCTATCTCTAATTGTATTTCACGTTGTACTCCATCAAGTTCCATTTTAATATATTCTTGAATTATATCAATTCCTTAAGCGGTATTATTAATTTTTCCTATAGTTTATCGATTTGAGTTTCCGAAACAATTTACTGATAACATCATTCTCTGTCAGTGAATGATGATGATTCTCTTTCCATGTATTAGTAGAAATTATATATTTTATATATTTTTCAAAATCAAATTTCTCATAGTATTTCCATGTTTTATTATCAATCATTAAAGAAAATAAAGCTACTATTAGAGCCTATAGTTGACCATCAACTTGTATTTTATCTTCATTTAGTTTTAGGTTACTATCACCAAACTTCCATTCATTATTCAAATCTTGATGTGAGCCATAGTTTGTATCTAATTCAATTCTTCCTTCCAAGACTGATAAATCAGTATAAGTGTCTTCAGAATTGGAAGTCTATGAGTAAAAATCATCTTCATCATCCTCATCATCATTCTCAGTATTAGCATCATTAAATAAGATTATATCATCAAATACTGTTCCTTCTGAAAGTTTCTTTGGTGTACTTGTCTCTATATTGACTGATGGCTTTAAACTTGTATTATTTTCAGCTTCTATCTTCATTTTACTTTCTTCTTTCGTATGAATGCTTTCAAGATTTTTAGAACTATTTACGGATTTTTTTGAGAGGTTCTGTTATAGGTTTAAATGTATCTTTTGTAGCTCACATGTATCTATTTCACCAGTTTTTATACTACGAAGCTTTTTCTTCAAAACATTTCTTGTCAACACCAATTGTTTAAAAAATTTTTTCATCCATGTTTAGCAAATAAGAGGTATCAGCTATCAGATCAGGTTATCAGGTAGCTGGTCTGGTTTTCAGATCCGCTCATCAGGACCTGGTCTGGTTTTCAGATCAGCTTATCAGGACCTTGTCTGGTTTTCAGATCAGCTTATCAGGACCTGGTCTGGTTTTTAGATCAGCTTATCAGGACCTGGTCTGGTTTTCAGATCAGCTTATCAGGACCTGGTCTGGTTTTCAGATAAGCTTTTCTGATTCAGATTGGGTTATCAGTTTACAAGTAGCTGGCCATTTATAACATTTAGATGAATGCAGTTTAAGGTCAGATGAAAAACGAAAAAGTTAACTTTTATGTAGTCAAATTCTCTTTTTTTTATAACGATCATCGCTTAATTCAATATCGTTGCTTATAATCAAAATCCATATTTATCCTTCCAACATGCTTTATATTTGTCTCATCTTACTTAAACATTATAATTACATTATGGTTATCTAGTATCAAATGTTTGGTGATTCTGGTATAAGTTTGACATCAGCAGAATGCATCAACATTCTTATCTTACTCCATACAAAAATATGTTTCGCACACGCAACATCGTTAAATATCATATCGGAATTATTTTAGCTTTGTGAGGAGAAATAACAGATTCAGTATCTGTAAATGTGTAATATCCCATTCCTTTAATTAATGAAATTATGTAATATCTTTAAGTATCCATATTTAGTTTGATAGAGAGATTTTGAGTATTAATATGTAGATGTTTTCAAATTTTAGTCCATTAAGACTTTTTAGCAAGCCAATCATTATATATTATTTTTTATTTTTTTTTTTGTACAATTTGACAGACCAACTATTTTTGCGCAAATAGAATTGTAGAAGGAAACTATGACTTGTTTGTGAACTAACGTTTGATGAATCATCAAAATTTCGTACCATTCTATATTTAGGTTGTTTTTACTATGAGTATGCACCAATATTTATGAAATGTGTTTCATAAATATTGTCTATTATTTAGAAAACATAAAATTATACAGTTATACGACACCAGAAAATATTTTCTGGTATCGTATAGCTATATTATTTTATTTTTCCTATATAAGAGATAATGGTTCCTACTCATAGTCAAAACAAAGTATATTTTAAGAGTTTAATATCAGTATTATCATAAAAAATACTGATTTTAAACTCTTACAATCTTATTTATAAAACTAATTAAGGTTTTTTAAAGGTTTGTTTAGACAAATTTTCATATAAAATTTTTCTTAAAAAGGCTTTATAAAGTCTTAATAATTTTTATAAATAAGGCTGTTAAAATATACTTTGTTTCACTAGCCACATTTGTGTAACTAATTGCATTTCATAAATATTGACGTATACTCATACTCAAAACAAATGATAGTTTTATGTTGTTTTGATTGTGAGTATGGATCATTATCTCTTATTAAAAAAATAAAATAATGCAGCTACACGATTTCAGAAAATATTTTATGATATCGTATAGTTGTATTATTTTATTTTTTTATAATAAGAGATAATATTTATAAAATGCATTTAGTTACACAAAAAACCAACCTAAATATAGGACCAGACCAGGTCCTGATAGGCTGATCTGAAAACCAGATCAGGTACCTGATAAGCTAATCTGATAGCTGATAAGCTGATCTGTAAACCGGACCAGCTACCTAATAAGCTAATCTGATACCTGATAAGCTGATCTCAAAACCAGACCAGCCACCTAATAAGCTAATCTGATACCTGATAAGCTGATCTGAAAACCAGACCAGCTACCGAATAAGCTAATCTGTTACCTGATAAGCTGATCTGAAAACCAGACCAGCTGCCTGATAACCTAATATGGTATGATAGCAAACATTGAAGATAAAGTTTTAAAGCAGTTGATAACGACAAGAAATGAAATAAATATATGTGAACAATTAAGAGATACATTTGAACCTATAGCAGACCATCTCAAGGAATTGATAAATGGTTATAAATGCATTGAAACAATTTCAAAGAAAGAAGAAAGTAAAATGATTACAGAGGTTGAAAATAATCAACGTTTAAAGTCTCAGAAACCATCAGCCAAGATAGAAGTAAGTACATTAAAGAAATTTGTAGAAGGAACAATAGTTGATTACACCGCCTTGTTATAATTTCCACTAATGTATACAGAATCATCATCGTTCTCTGAAAGAGAACGATATTATCAATAAATTTTTCTAATCAAATCGAAAAACTAAATGACAAATTAATAATATAGTTTAAGGTATGGCAATAATATATTTCAAAAATATATTCAAGTGTAAATTGATTGACTACAACGTGAAATAAAACAAGTAAGAGTGCTATATTCGGCTGTGCCGAATCTTATATGCCCTTCACAAATCATAAAATGTAGAGAAAAGATATGCGTGCATATGTACGTATGTGTATATATGTAGATACGTAGACATGCGTAATTTTATGAGAAAACTTTCGTATCTATTAATAATTAAACTGCAATATTCAGCGCAAAACTGCATTTTAAATGCATCTTGCGGACAAAATATTCCTTAACTGACGCTTGCCTTGTTAACATGACTGTGTGTGCTCAACAGCGAACTTGTATAAATACATACTTTCAAATTTATCGGGCCTGTGCTGAAAATCATGGTGATTTCAAATCACGTGATTTCAAAAGTAAACCACTAATAGTTGACTTGATAGTGGGTTTTCATTGTTTAAGTTTTTGTCATTTATAATAGAATATTTTCTTCCAACTTCCAACGCTTTCAATCGTGCAATTTAAAAAAGCAATTATTTAGCTTTCATTAATTTTTTAAAATCATCGTGTTTTTACATGTCGTGATTTGCAGAACAGGCCCGTATGAATTAAGTCAAGTGAAACTGAAATATAGGCACTTTGCAGCAATATGCATGGGTATAAGGGTTAAAAAATATGTGTTTTTATATACATATACACAATATATTTTAGTTTATAAAACTTTTTTCATTTACTCTTCCGATAAATTTTTTAAAATATGTACATTGGAGCGACTCACTTCAAAAAAAGTTTTTGTTACCCCTCAATATAATGTCATACATATCGCTCGTTTATTAAATAAAAAACTAGTTTATTTTAAACTTTAAAGTTTTCAATTTACACACAACTTAATGGAAAATGATAATTTTATTTGTCTCTCGATAGTTAAGTATACAATATATGGTATGAAATTTTTACACAATATGAATACCAATATGAGGATTTTGCATCATTAACCCAAAAATCCCATTTTTTGATATACATATATAATGTTTTTTTTTAGAAAATGAGCGATATGTACATATGTAGCTTGTTAAGTTGCAAATAACCTACTACTACTATGTTCCGTTGAAATTTCTTATAATACCTAAGAAAATTTAAATTAAAAATAAACTTCTTAAACATTACTGCTGCAGATCTACCAATAAAATGCAGGAATACAAACTGGCTTTAGATATAAAAGTTATCAATTTTTTATTTTTTTTTGAAAACCCAACACTTCTCCTTAGGTAAGTTTATTTAGCAATCGAATAATTAAGTTATTTTCGGACCCAGCAAAAAAGATATGCAAAAGAAATAGTTAATGCATGGGTTCAATTCAGGTGCAAAACGCAAGATTTTAACACAGGCGTGTCACTGGCGACCATGGGTTCACATTTAACAAAACTGCTCTTCATTGAATGAGTGCTTAGAACCCATAAAAGTTCCCTGATTCGATGACGTTTTTCACAAAACAAAAAAAAACCTCGTCGCAGCCAGATACGAACCTTGCTGTTAAGACTGTCAAGACACACTCTCTACCACCGAGCTATTGCACTCTTATCATTTGGTGGAGATAAAACTTCTTTTATGACAATGTGTCAAAGTGTTGATTTAATTCTGTTTTTACATACATGCCTATTTCGTGTGGATATTTATTCCAATGTTAATTACCTAGTAATATTGCATGAGTTTTTGATGAGTTCAAAAACTATAGCTTTATTACGATTTGCGATGAACTTTAGAATGCATTCGAAGACACAAATGCTAAAGAAAGCATGAAACACTATTAAATCTTGAACGTATTAATTTTTTTGCTGGGGAAAACATTAATAAATTTATCATTTGCAATGATAGGTATACATACGAGTACTTAGACACAAACATTCATATAGGTATTACATACATACTTATTTACATATATACATATGTACATAAGCACCTACATAGGTACATACATATGTATGTATTTATGTAATTAAACTAAGTTTTAGAGCTTTAAAATAAGTGCAAAATGCCAATAAAACAAAATGTGAATCAAACATTCGTTCTGCAAATAGAAGAACGTGATTTCATATTCTCGTCTGAACCTTTATGTTTTTTTTCCTACATATTAAAAAATATTTCTTTCATATACTACAACATACATACATATATATATGGATCTATTTACATACATACATATGTATGTACATATATACTATAAAGGAGTTTTTCTGAAGAATTTTAGAAAATAATAATAATATATACATATGTATGTTCATAAGTACCTTCATCATTAATTGAACTCAGCCAGTGAATCAATCCCTGCCGATTGCCTATACACAAACTCCACCCTAATTAAGTAGAAGTACTTTTTACTAAATTTATTTAAAAAAAAAATAACACATGAATGAAAGAAAATACCAACAACAACAAGCACCATCAAACAAACAATCTTGTCCACTTTAAAATATTTATAAGAAATCCATTATCTTTAGCAAGGGATTTACTTTTTTTAACATACATATAGATACATACACAATACAGACATTAGCAAACGAATTTATATTTACTTGTACATATTTATATACATATGTATATGTACTCGTATGTATGTATCAACATGTCTTTAAAAAAAAATCCATAAGTTCTCAACATAACAACCAGTGTTGCCAGAAAATGATGGTGAGATAATGCTAAATCGGTAAAAAAAATTCTGCTAAAATGTTCTATAGAAGAAAAGTATAATGCTAGATTTAAATGTAGAAAAAATTATTGAAATAGCTTTGAATTTCATGTTTATACAAACTCATTAGTATTTACAGGATTTTTATAGGAAATGTTGCAATTACGTTTAAAAGTTTTTAACGCACTAATAATCCACAATGACAGCAAAAAGCGTTTGGGATAGTTTCATTGTTGCCATTTTAGCATTTTCACTGCTAGATCTTGCATTTTCATTAGTTAAACAGCATTCAACTTGCAAAAAATTCTGCTAAATGCTTTCTTGCAGAATTTTTTGAAAATATAAAATTTTAATTTCTTAAAAAAATTCTTCTGTATGGAGGATTTTTCTCATAAATGTACATGTATTTATTGCAGGGTAAAGGTTCCCTGATGATCTACAGTGAAATGCGCATATGATCCAGCTAACCATTCAATAATCAATTTCAATGTACCTACGTATTTTTAATAAACAAATATTTTACTGAATAAGTAAAATAATAATTTGAGATTATTAGTGCGTTAAAACTTTTTTTAACGTTATTATAACATTTAAAAAAAAAAACACAATCTTTAACTATTTGTATGTGCTATAAAAATACATGTAAATACTAATGAGTTTGTATAAACATGAAATTCAAAGCTATTTTAATAATTTTTTCTACATTTAAATCTAGCATTATACTTTTCTTCTGTAGAACATTTTAGCAGAATTTTTTTTACCGATTTAACATTCTCTCATCAGCATTTTCTGGGAACACTGGATAGGTTCCTACTTCAAGTGTAGAGGTGTATATGTATTTATAATTGTATGCATGTACAATGTGTACGCCAACCACCACTTTGATACAAAGCGAGCACGTTACTACCCAGCGGGAAAACTCAGAATATCTTCTTACTTCAGGCCTTATTAAATCAATTACTATTTTTATCTAACTTAAAAGATAAGATACACATTCCACATTCCCTTCTATGAAAAGGGGGAAGAGGAATAAAATTTTTCGCGTGTATTTTTACCAAACCAAAAGTAAAATCGATTAATTTGAAGACAGAATTGCTGGCAAAAGAGGCGAAATGGAAAGGCAAAAATGATATAAGAGTGGAATGGAGCGAGTAGACCTTGTACATCCAAAAGAAGGAGTACAAAGGCCTTCTAGAAGGTATCCTTGCTCTTTATTATTCCCGCTGGGTAAAAATCGTACAAGTATAAAATTGGTATTTGCAAACATGTGTATGTATGTACATATGTATACACATATCGAAAGAAAAAATATATACAAACTAGGAGAAGTGTTCATGCAATTTTCTTGCAAATAATCTACGTAAACCAAATGTTGCCGATTTTTTAATTGTAGGGGACGAATACATGCTTTATTGTTGTACAATTGCAAATAGATATATAAGTATATCGATTCACACCGAAGTCGATATTGCGCTAATAAATATCTATACATAAATAATTGCAAGGCTTAATTTTTAAAACAATTGCCTTATTTATAAAAAATAGTTTATATTTTTAAGCGCACAATTTTCATCACATGTAGCATATATTATGTTCATGGAAAAATATATGAAAATGAATCAGACTTTGGAGATTTGTGTGATCCATCTGGCTCATTTCTTGCAGTTTGTAAGGCTGATTTTGCATCTGGCATTTCTTGTGTGCCATGTGCCAAAAAAAAGCGTAACCAGTAATTACTACGGAAAAACTGTTTGATTCAGACATGTATTTATTGATTAAACTGTTTCCAATAATGTTGGATTCCATAAAATTGTCTATTAGTTATGCATGAAATGTTCAACTTAATAAATATGTCAAAATAAAAAAAAAATTAATAAACTAAAAAGTTAATAAACTTTTAAGCCCCATGGTAACTTTTGGCCCACCCTGTACAAGTGTTGAAATAATTGTTTAATTGTATCGCTGTGTGTACAAAGTACCGAAATTTTATAAATATGTATGTACACACTTTAAAATTTTTGAATTAAATTGGGTGAACCTGGAATACATATATGCATGTGACCAAAATATGCATAAGTAGGTATAAGGGTTAAAAATGTGTATTTGTTTTTAATAAAACAACGCCAGATATCAGTAAATGAGTTCAAATTTTCAGCATGATTCCACCATGATTTTTCCATTGGAAAATCCCTTTCATTTGACAGCCATATCAAAAAAGTGTGAAAAATAGCGGTTCGCAGCTTTGGGCGGCTACCACGTTTTTTGGCTACGGAATATCCACACGTTGATCCTGTCGTAGTAGTTAGGTATATCGTATATGTACCTATAAGTTCAAAGTATGTATGTACATATGTATGTAGGTATATGTATTTTTTCCCACAATGTAACTTAATTTAATTTCTGTTCGAAAAAGTAGAAATCACAAATTGATTTTTATTTATTCTCGAAAAAATAAAAATCGGAAAATAATTATTTCTATAATTATTATTTCAGTAGGCTATAGTTCGTATCTTTCTTTAAGCCAAATTACATGTGATAATTTTTAAGGAACAAATAACACCAAAGTTAATTGTAAATATTCTGACAAACACTAGCAGAACGAAAGCACTAACAATTATTTCTGCTGGAAAAAAGAAAAATCAGAAAATAACAATTATTTCCAGTTAAAATATAAAAATCAGGAAATAATAATTATTTCTGCCTAAAAAATAAAAATTATAATTTTAAAATTGGAGCTTAGAAAATAGTTTAGAATAATTAAAATGGTGTGATTGTCCACTTTGTTTGATGCTTCCTTGTATGTAGTTTTGCCTTTTTTCTATGAAAATTCAACAATAATTATTATTTTTTGTCCCTGATTAATTTTTTTCCAAAAATATATTGAAAAAAAATTTTCAACTAAGTTCGAAGAAACTCAGCATAGAAGTTATGACAAACCGACTTCTTACTTATTAACCACGTTAGCCTTTGAATCTTATGCATTTTGTTACATATATATTATATTCAGAAAACAAACAAGCAAATCAAACACAATCCTATCCCCTTTGAAATATTTATAAAAAACCAATGCTCTTTAACAAGCGCTTCTTTACATTATACCGACTTAGCAAACGAATTTATACATATACATACATATGCATGTATGTATACTTGGGCACATTGAATATACATACATACGTATTTACAATCATACATACATATGTGCCCTTAATTATGAAAGTGGTCTAAGTCATATGCATATATTTCTGCATCGAAATATGAAATAAATCTCTAAACAACTTGAACAAATATTTAATAAATATTAAATAAACTTCTATTAATCGACACTAGTACAACTATAAGTTAAAATGTTGCATAATATAAAAATATTTTTTTAATTTCTTCAAATGTAATCTATTAAATATCTCGATGAAAGAAATATATGACTTAGACCACTTTCATAATTAAGGGCACATATATTTTAAATATTTTATCAACACGCATTAATTAGCACAATACTTTATTTGTATACAAAAAAAAAATCCCATTTCTTAACACAAACAACTTAATATTCTTCCTTCAATACGTTTGCTAGCATATTGTTGCTGTGCGTAGAGTTGACTACATACGCACGTACAAACAATTGGATATTCTTCTTTCAATACTATTTGTAGCGTATTGTTGTTGTTGTAGTTGTTCATATAAACACTCTTAAGGTAGAGGTCCATAGCTCGCTTTTTGCGCGTTACGCTTTCTATGCATCTGTCAAAAAAGTAGAATCAATGTAATAGTATGTGACAAGTTACATTGCAAAAAGCGCAGAACGCGTAGGCGCGTTCAAAGCACAAAGTAGGTCTACTTTCTACTTTTGTACGCGTTCAGCTGTTCTTGAATGCTAAAGATGTTAAATAATACTTTATTTCTTACGTTATCGATAAATATTATATTGCCGTGGATAATTTTTTTCTTTTTTTTTCAATAAAAAAAATTTCTTAGTAAAAAAAACTTGTTTAATAAAATATGTGAATATTTTCATTAATGCGATGTATTTTAATTAACTTTTCACCACACTTTTTTCAGTAACAAATTTTGCATATTAGTTATCGATTACTTTTACTTACTGATTGTCATCTCCGCTAAATCTGTATTATTTACTTTGTGTTCATTACATATTTTTAAACAATAAAATGGAAGAAAATTTAATAAATGCTGTAAAAAAGCACGAGCTTTTATATAACAAAAGCTTGCTGCTATATAGAAATAAAATAAAGAGAGCAGAGCAGACATCTGCAGACATTCTTGTCGCGGTTCGAAATTGCTCAGCGTCAGAAGTTTTAATTTTTTTAAATGTGGTTTCAAAAAACCCACTTAAATTCCGTTCTAAATACAACGGCCGTACCCAAAACCTTTTCTTTTTTTGAAATTGTTCATAGTCATTTTTTGCACATAAAATAAATATACAAACTCGACTAACTCCACAAATTCTTTTAAAAACTCGATTTCACTCTCCCTTTTTCTTTATAAGTATTTATAAACAAACGCACACAGCTGATCAAAACAAAAATAAAATGGCGCATGAAAATCAGTGCATGTTACTCAACGCGAACAAAGTATAGAACGAAACAAGAGGATGAAACGCGTCTAAAGCATAATGCGCAAAAAGCGAGCTATGGACCTCTACCTTTATGCATATACATATGTGTGTATGTACGAGTGAATGGTCTTCATGGTAGCGTATATTTATACATACATCCATATAAACATACAGTTTTTTGCATGACTCTACTGATTGTTATACACATCAATTCATATGCATGCCTACGAAAAAGCATGTGCCAAGCAAAAACACCATAAGGCAATGTCTATGGATTGGTGACAAAAAGGGGTTTAATACGAAATAATGCTTGTTAAAGAAAATGTTTAACTAAAGTAAATATAAAGTAAATTCAAGCAAGCTCAGCGGTGGAGTAGCTAGTGAGGTTAGTAACAGAATTAAATATTGTTGGTTCTATGCACGGCAACTTTTTTGGTAGATTTGTAAAAAATGTGTGATAAAACTTTATATATAGAAAATGCAAGAACCGATTCTTTATTTTTGCTGATTTTCAATACCAATCGTGCCAAGACAAATGCGGTCGATTCAGTCCAATTCCGAGCTCTCTAACTCTTTTAGGAGCTTCATACAATCACTTTCAAGCAACACATAGAAAATCCGTACATGCAGACGGTCAGACGGACATGTCTTTTTTTCATCTCCTATTCATAAGGATCCAGAATAACTAACTTTATTTCGCCGCAAATGAATATTGTAGAAGTTACAAAAATCTGGACAAACCTATATATACCCTTTACCATTTTTGGTGAAGGGTATAATAAAATTAGAGATAGAAGACAATTTCAAAATTGAGAAAGATATTCTAAAAATTAAGTCATCTTTTGAAAAACAAATTGAACAGCTGAACGATAAAATTTATAGAATTAAAAATGAACTACATGTTAGTATAAATAGCTGAAGGTGCATCAAGTAAATCATAAAACTCTCCAAAAAAATCTGTAAAAAAAACTCAACGTCTTTAAAAAGCATTTAGTAAACAAACTCCATAAGCAATATCGAAAATTGTTTGTGTATTGTAGAAATATAATAAAAGAAATATATGGTATTTGGTAAGCTGATTTAGTAAAAATAGGGAGCTATTCTAAAGAAAATATAAATTATTGATTTTTGTAGACTGTAATTGCTACATTCTCAAAGTTTATATGGTCAGTACCGCTGAAAATAAAAGGTGTACTCGAAAATACCAAGGCAATGGAATATACTTTTGAATTGGGATGAGTACCAAAAAACCTACAAACAGGTGGTCTTAGAGAATTTTTTAATAAACACTTAATCTCATGTCTAAATCTAAATGTCATCTCACTATTAAAATGTTTCCGATTAAAGTTAACTCAACAAATGAGAAAAAGCTGCTAAATATGGTAATTTGAAGATTAACAAAATGTTGGAATTTAATGAAAGTAAAAAACAAAATTAAACAGGAAGAATCTATTTTGGTTTGTATTTTTGAAGGAATGATTAGGAATGATAGCTCTTAAGAAAGATAATTAACTTAATATACTGAAAATTCTCTAAACTTGTTGGCCTGTATGAAATATTGTGAAAACTTAAGCGTTCAAAATAAATTACAACACAGTGTAATATTCAGTAACACATAATATTATCACTTTTTATAGTGAAAATTGTACATTTTCCATTTCGAAAGCTCTAGCAAGCGAAATTTTAAAATATTCCCATGCGCTATTATAATAGATCTTCACTCTATTCATTTCTGTAGCTATCAAATCTTTAGAAAATATAGATAAACTACATAAATTGGGCTTAGATTTCCAATCTTTAAGAATGTATATGTGTATGAATTAGTATCAAACAAACATACTGAATAAATATGGACTTCAACTGGAATCATGCTGAAGCATACATAAATTGTAAAATGCAATATAAGCAGATCTTACTTTATATCTGTATATGTATGAGTATTAAATAAATTTACAGAAAAAATATTGAAAGCATGCCGAAGCATGCAAATTTAAAAGAATTTCTCACGTCACATAATTTTGTAAGTAAAGAAATATTATGATTCTATGCTAAATGAAATACATAAATATGTATCTACTTTGTAAAAGAATACAAAGAGCGAAATCGTAAATTCTAATAGTATAGATTTTTAACTGAAACACCACTACATCTCGGACGCTTGCGTCACATCTTTTAAAAATTAAGGCCACTACGGGTGAATGGGGAAATTGTTTCTTCTCCGAAACTGTCCAAACAAAAATCTGCATGTAGAAATATTTGAAACAAAAATTCGTTCAAACGTAGATATTCCAATGTTTCCGACACTATATGAAAACACCTAGGCTGAATTCATGGTAGAGGTGACTGAGTTTTTGAAGATCGATTTGGCGCAATACTTGTTTATTAAACATGTATTTCTTTGTATGTAAACTAATTTCTACATACATACATATACTCGCATATACATATGTATGTAGATATGAATACATTTGCATATGTACACACTCACATATGTATATATTTTCATTAAAATAATGGATTTAAAAATTATATTAATGTTCTCTATTTCAAGTAGTAAAATCAAAAAAAAGTAGCTATACATCAGAAGAAAAAAATAAATAAAACAAGAGACTGACTGACCACCTGATATATAAAGCTTGTCTTACATGAAAACAAAGCATACTTAAACATAGCAGAAATATGTATACAATACGCTAAACTTTAATACAATGAGAGAAAAAAAAACTTCAAAATAAAACAATTACAAAAAACCATAAAAGGCATAGACGATCACCCTTCAAAAAAAAAAAAAAAAATATATAGCCAATTAATGTAAAGATAGTAACATTATCAAGTAGTAAAATTTGGGCAATTAAAATTTTAACATTTAATTACCTATAACGCCGACAAAGGACAGCCAGAAATTCCGACATGCAAAGTCATCTTGTATACTAGATGAACCGTCGAGAGGATAGACCAAAATTCACAGAAAACGACTTCGTTTTCTGTTGATCGCTTTTCAAGAAGAAAATAATTTTGTTCATTGTGATTTGACTAATTTAAAAGTACATTTAAATTTAGTCTCATATCCATATAATGATCTTAATATAAAATTAAAACATGAAAGTTATGCAGTTCTATATGATATGTATCTATATGATATGTATCTATTCGAATTGAAATAAAACACAAGAAAATCGTTTTAATGTCCATCAATTTGGCTTTATTGGAAGGATAATTTTATGCCATTAACATTTAAATATGATTTCGGGCATGTGGCCGCCGCGGCTGGCTCGAATAAAGCCAATTCGACAGGTCCAATTTTCAACCACTTTTTCGAGCATATGGGGCCGTATGTTGGCAATAACGCCACGAATGTTGGCTTCCATGTCCCCTAACGTTTCTGGTTTGTTGGCGTAGACGAGCGACTTCACATATCCCCAAAGAAAATAATCCAATGGTGTCAAATCACACGATCTTGGTGGCCAATTGACCGGTTAACCGAATTAATTGCTCTGATGGGCGATTATGTCGAACATAAAATGGACGGAGCTTGCGGTAAACTTCGCGAACTGAACCATTATTTTCGAAATAAATTTGCACGATTTGCAAGCGTTGTTCTTTTGTCAACCTGTTCATGATGAAATGGCAAACCAAACTAAATATTAATCACTTGACAGCTGACAAAATGGCCGCCAGTTAAAAAAGTGATGCCAACTTAAAGTTCTATACCTCAATAAAAAACACTCTATACTACTCGTATATGAAAAAATTTCAAGCGCTTGTAACTGCATCAGAATTTAAGATAAAAGCCCCTTTTATTCAATAGCGGGCCAATTGATATAGAAATTTAATTTGAAACAGCCAGCAAGGACCTCAGCTACTGCATTTTACTGATGATCGAATAATAGAAAGTCCGGAAAGTCTTATAAATTAAGTAATATGAATGAAAAAAATGGTTTTAATAGACGTGTAAGGTTTCAAAACTAATTCGAATAATTATCATTACAAAAAGAAGTAGCGGATGTTTTCAACAATAATGAGTACAACAATTTCATTATAAAACACCATTTGATTTTAAATGTTTATCAATAGAAAAGGAAAGAGAAGCAAAGTGGTTAACAAAAAACTATCCTCACCTAAGCTGGACTGCTGGATCAGTTTCATTTCAAAGCGTTTGTCATTTTTTAAAAGCCATTGCAAGATGTTCTAAAATATATGTAAAAGGTGAAGAAAAAATACGATGGTTGGAAAAAATTTTACACCGAAAAATTTTTAACGTTGACTATATAGGCTACATCAACTTTAAACAAATGGAAATAAAATATATTAAATATTTCTACGATAGTTACTACAACTAGAGAGGAATTTAGTTTTACTTAAAACAGAAACTCCTCACAAACTTTTAAGTAAATACATCTAAAACTTAAAAGAACGTTTTTTACTTTCAAATAAAAAAACTATGGAGATATTTCACATCTATACACAAAAGACCAGGCGAATATTTACAACAGCAATAAAAGACCGCACATGACAAAAAAAATGTACTTAAACAGGGAGCCATAGACTTATTTGTATGTACATACATACATACATAAAATCAATTTGTAGATCCATATGTACATATGTACACATATTATCAAATTTCTTACCCATCCAATAAATACTTGAGGTATTTATTGGATTTTAACAATCACACTTACATATCTACATCATGAAAACATACAAACTGTTCTCCAAGCTATTGACGCTTGAAGACGAAAGTCGAAGAAGACAAATGTACTTAAATAAACAAACTTATCACAGACCAGCCAAACTCTATCGCGCATACACTCATACACACACAAAATCGCCACGATCGTACACAAGAATTTTGCAAAATCTGAAACTAATATTTATACAAATATAAACAAATTTCTGACCGTCAGACTTTAACACTTTACAAATTTAAGCTTGATAAAAATATAAAGCAATCTCATCCTCCAATACGAAAAACATACTAGGATTAGGGAAGTTCAGATATATGATAATATTTTCTAGCAAAAAATGTTCATATGAGAAACATTTTATTTCTACGTACATATAAATACTAGGGTGAGAACATCACATACACAAGCACATACTAAAATTCGTCTACGAAAAATTAAACTTATTAACAACGCACCTTCCCACACAAATCACAGTCAGCCTAAAGTTCTGACAGATATACATACACAAATTCTCAAGGTCACATACGATCTATCAATCTCAATAACCTAAATCACGATCAGCCTTAAACTTCTACAGACAAAAATTCCTACAGACATATGAACACCCAAATTCCTATAGATACATATTACAATAACACCCCCCGCCTACCTCAAATCAAGGACAGCCTTAAACTGCTACATATACATACATAGAATAGAATAGGGGGAAAGATCTGGTCCAAAGACCGGCACTGCGACACCTGATGGATCTTTTGTACCATAGATCTATGAGTTTATTTAATTCAATCTCTGTATGACTTTCCTTATGAAGGTCAGTACAGATATTGGAGAAGCTCGCCTTATATCATCTGAACACAGAAACTCAGAATGAAAAACACGCCTTCTACTGTCACATAATACCATACAATCACAAAGAATGTGTGTCGTCGTCTCGTCATCTTCCAAGCACAAACGACACAAAGGTGAACGAACTTGGTTACTTATATACATACATACATACACACATACGCACATTCTATCTATCTATCACAACAACACCTTCCCCCACCTCAAATCACAATCAGCCTTAAACTCCTACAAACATACATAGACACAGATTACAACGGATACGTATTACATGAACACTCTCAGCACGCCTTTCATAAATCACAGACAGCCTTAAACTCTTACAGACATACATACATACATGCACACAGATTCCCACGGATACATATTAGAACAACTCCCCGCCCTCCACCAGTCGATCTACCTCAAATAAACCACGCCACCCACCAAGCACAGCTTGGCTTAAATTCCAACAAGCATAAACGCCACCAAATTCCCACGGTTACATATTACAAAACACCCTCACCTACCCAAATCACGGTCAGCCTTAAGGTTTCACAATCTAGACACACCTCGCCTTCCACCAAGCATAGCCAGACTTCAATTCCTACAGCAAGACACACCTCGCCCTCCAAGAATCACAACCATACTTCAAATCCTACAGCTAGACACACCCACATATTTTCCGTCGGCATTAGGAAAAATCATTTCCATGATTTTCCCGTCGGCATTTGAAAAAAATAAACATGTTTTCCCGTCGGCATTTGGATATCATACACATATAAAGGTCTCAAACCTATAAACGCCCTTAATGTATTCCCACAAAATATTCCACGCACAAATTCCCACGGTCATACATACATACACTTAATATAAACAAAAAACAGTTAATGTAAACAAAAAAACTCCTAATGTAAACAAAAAAAACAATTTCTCAAATTTCAGACAAATTTCAGCAAAATTTTAAAATTTAAAAAATTTCAGTCCAGAATTTTTAGAAATTTCACACAAATTTCACAATTTTAATCGGCGCGAGTATTGGTAGTTCACTACTACTACAATCCATTATCACAAAGAAAATCCGTTGTTGTTAAAGATATTTCAAAGATGTTTACGAATTCTAGCATAACGCTGATGTTTATGAAATATAATGGACAAAATTACTATTTTTTAATTGGAAAGATTACTTTAATGGTGATATTCCATCTGACTTAAATCAGTTTTGGCCAAATGCTTATAAGTATAATGATACGGCAGCTACGTACCGGTTTGAAGGATTTGCTTTGGCTGTACTTTATACGCTGATAATTCAAGCGCTGCGTTGAAAGGGTATTTTCAATAATGAACTCCACTAACGCGCGCTTCCGAAATAGAATGCAATATGAACTTCTTGACGCGTTATTACCGAGTTATAAATTATAAGAGTTGTTATATTCTTACTTTGCTTTAAATAAAAATTAAACAATATATATATATATATCATGGCGGCTTTTTTAATTTCTGTTGAATTTAGCGATTCGAAACAAATTTATTTTTTAGGAGTTATAAAATATATTTTTAATAATTAAAAAAAATAAGTAACAATTTATAGTAATAACTAGGGAAAGGATATTCATGAAATTAAAATCGCGTTTTATGTACATAAAATATACATTAAAAATATGTATTAAAAACAAATAAAATATGCATTTATTAACTCTCTTTTAAACATTTAATACCATTAAAAACTTTAAAGAATCAGTTTCATTGCTTTCTTAATAAACATTTTGTCATATCCTATGGGATGCAAAATAAAGTTAAGAAAAATTTTTATTTACGTAAATCAATAGGTTTTTTTTTTGTAAATTGTCAAAGATAAATCTTTGACTATTTTTCCTTTCTTTCAGAGACAAATTTTTTTACCGCATCTTCAATTAATTAAATTTGGCTGTTAAAGAATCAAAACCATTTAATTGGGTTATAGTGTCAATACGAAAGCCATTCTCTGGGTGCACAAATATCAATTCAGTGCTTAAGTGTTTTTTTTTAATTTAAAATTTCTTTAACTTTGTTAATATAAATATAGTATTCGACAGCATTCAACCACTATATGGGGGAGCTAGTCACTAAAGACTGTGGGGGAATTCGTATCCCTGAATATTTTTCTTTAAAGTCTACAACACGCAAGAGGAGCTTTTAACAACACTTTCTATCCACATGAAATTAATACGGAACTGGTAAAGACCGCCAAAAAATACACAAACATTCTTGGGATTAAAAGGGCTTTTGTATTTTTTTATTTTTTGTATTGAATTTTTCAAATAAATTGAGTTTTCATACCAGTTTAAATTGTTCTCGTTTTCCTTTTTTTTGTTCTTACACAGTCGTAAGAACTGGAAAAATACTTTGCAACTAATCAAAAAACACCAAAATTTATTTTATAGCGTGAAAAAATTAAAAAATGTATTAAAAATATACATTCATAATGAAATATGAATGAATGAATTAAGTCTAGCGGGAAGCACAGGACACTGCGACCAAAGTAGATCTATTGTATCCCCTGTCAGGTGCTAGAGCACCTCATCTAGACCTACTCCCCTGATGAATCTCAGGATCGCCAGTGGGTCCAGAGTTGGCAGTTCCCAATCCTCCAATAGGTGCTTGCCCAATTGGCTATATCTTCAGTGACTTAACGCTTCACAGTCCTTCAGAATATGCTCTGGAGTTTCATCTTCGTAATCACAGAATCTGCACAGGCTGTTACTCTCAATGCCAAGTCTGTTGAGGTGTTTTCTCAGTCTACAATGGCCTGTGAGGAAGCCTGTGAGCATTCTTAGATTGTTTTTACTCAGGGATATGAAAGCTATGAAACGATTTTGGTTATACGTTCTAATCATTAGTTTTGCATGTCTCAATCCTGGGAGATTGAGCCAGAAGTTTTCTCTATTACTCTTAATTTCCGTCGGCGCCATAATGAATAATTCACTCATTTAATTCTGTCACGTTCCCCGTTAGATAATGAAATATGCAAAAATATGTATTTATTTAAAAATATGCAAAAATAGGCACTAACAAATCGATGCCATTTTGCCGCAAATTTATTGATTCGCAAAGATATTTTATTTACATTGAACTACGACCAACGACAGAAAACATGTATTTACATGGAAATCCTTTCCCTTGTAATAACTTAATAATTTAAAAAATATAGTTTTTATTGTCAAAAACTAAAAAAAAGAGGCTTTGACGATTTTTGTATGTTAATGGTATTACGACAGGTATATCGGAGTATAAGGAAGAATGAGTATCGATACATACAGGCATAAAATTAAGTGCGCAGAGGTGTAAGCAAGTATGAAACTTTTTCTGGTGCATGTATGAAAAATTATTATTCTCTTTTATCGGGGTTGTCGTACATACATATTTCGACTTTGACAATAATGTTTTTGTTATAAGTAGATTAAGAATAACGCAAAATTTTTTGTGCTTTGTTAGGACCAAAATGTCGTAGTCGCAGGCGAAATAGGGAAACCCCGATAAGGCCCATTATTTCAAAGTAAATTTTACCTGTAAATATGGGAATAATCCTGATCTGCACTTGCATTGCCCTTCAAGTGATCGGTGGCTGTTGTCTTGGCCAGCTCAACTATATTGTCTGGATTTTGATCGCGAAAATTAGAAACACTTTCTTTTATATTGTCACGCCATTGATGTAATCGACCTGTAAAACCTTGATATTCATGTAGTTTTTCCATATTTCGGCTTATTGATTTTTTTTCTTTTAGTTTTTGTATTTTCAATTATTGTTTAAGTTCAGGCGGCACTAAATAATTCACTTAATAAAGACGTAAGTTTTCATAAATTTATTTTTGGATTTTATTTTTTAATACTTATTGTTAACTTCTTAAACAATCAAGAATAATTAATGTATATTTTTTTCTTCTCACAAATAAGTTTTCAAAAATTGTTCTTAAATGCTAATTTAATTAGTTGCTTTAGACACTAATGGAATAAATACCCTTGGGTTTGTTGATTTTTCAATTTATAAAGTTTAATTAATAAGCAGCACTTAAGATAATTTTTGATGTTAATTTAATGGTCTCTTAAAACATTTTGGACACGAAAAATGGAGAATGAGAAATTTTAAAACTTTGTTTTGAGTTTTATTTTTGCTTTGAAATAATAAGTACGTCGTAACCAACCTTTTCAATGCTTAAGAACAAAATGTTTTCAACACTTTGCAGAAGTGCTTTAAATTGACAAACAGCGAAGAAATTTTTGTAGCATGCGCATGGAAAAACTAAATGGTTCGTTAGAATGAAATCTGCAACCGAGTAGAAGAATTCTTATCATCCAAACTTATATTTAAATGCTTACGTTCGCTTGGTTTGAAGGGTACTCAGAGTACAACGGTTTTTGCTATATTCGATTCATCAGGTGATTAATTAATCGGGGTTTTTATATGAATCGGTTAACCGATTTAGAAAAAATTTGCTTAAATTACTTCATTTAATATTTAAAAAACATCAGTAAGAAATAATAATACGAGTACATAAAACAAAATAACAGTTCTTGCACTCATGCAAAATAGTTCGAAGATACATACATCCATATGTATTAAATATTACGTATTATAAATAGCACAGTGCAACAACCAAAATGGGATGAGACCAATTGCAAATGAAAGTTGACACTATCCATAACAAAACCTTGAAGGTTTTTTTTCGTTCAGTGCTTTTACACGCATTTAATAATAATGATAATTGCAAATTTGATAAAATAGTGCTAATTTATTTTTATTATCCTGGAAAGTTGTGGTATGGTGCTATTTCTTGTAAATTTTCAATAAAAAACGGTGTATTTACTGCAAAGTTAGGCAAACACATACATATATAATATAAAAGAGAGTAAAATGCATGCTTGTACAAATGTACGTGTAAAGAAAGAGTATAACGAAGTGCCCGCGGGAGGCCTTTTGATTATCATTGATTTACTGCTTCACTGTTTTAGAGCCTATTTCACCAATTTATTTAAATATCAATTCATATTTAAAAGTAATTTTTTCATACAAAAATTAATGAAAATCGACATTTAAATATGAATTGATATTTAAATAGAGTTGGTGAAGTTGGCCCTTACACATAATAATTGAGCATTTCAAGAATTTCTAAAAAAAGACAATAAGGCGATAAAACTCAGTAAAGCGCAAATTCAAAACAAGACCATGTTTTTTACACAAACGCTCACTTATACATATTACCTGACCATGGAACAATTATATATACTACATAGGTATATGCACAATCCCAACCTGTTAATGTATACAATACAAATAATACGTATGTATACATAATTAATGAATTGACAGTAACAGTGACGATGGTTAATCGGATCCAAATAAGATATAATAGGACATAATACTTTTAAATAAAAAAGTTGGTTTTATAAGCACCATTTGTATGACATTTGCGTCAGGTTTAGGTAAAAATTAATTCCTCGACCACAAAAACAGTAAGATATCACAACTTTCCATGATAAAAAATATTAAAAAAGCAATATTTTATAAAATTTTCAATGATCGTTCCTTGTTAGACAGCGTTCCAAAATCAACAACTTGAAATGCGTGTATAAAAAATCTCTCACTGAACTAAAAAAACCTTCCAGGTTTTGTCATTCGCAATTGATCTCATCCCATTTCCATTTTTTTAATCACTGTGTAGATAGTCCAATATCTATAATAATAACCCTTATTCCAGTTGTCAATATCGACGTCACGTCAATACAATACCAAAAAGTTTGGGCCTGTCTACCCGTTCTCGAGAAAAATTTTGTGCTATCGTCAGTCTATTTCTGATCCTTAAGGTCCAGAAAATAGCATGAGCAAAAGCTTCCAGTTCTCATTCGACATAAATCCTTCAAAAAAAACCAGACAATCTAGATTTTTCCTTTTTAATTTTATGTTTACTTTCATTAAATTTCAACGTTTTGTACATCTTCAAATTACTGTTAACTTTAATCGGAAACATTTTAGTATTGCGATTAACTTTTATATCGTATACATTAATACCCCTATTCTAACCTCTGTGACAGTGACAAAATTATAACAAAACTCAAGTGAATAAATATATATTTGTATATTTTTGGCAATCTGAAAAATATTGTCATGAATAAAGTATAACAAATAAAAACAAACAAATTGTAAATTTTCCTTTTAATTTACTTTTTAGTTGTGAGACTTAAAGAGAAGAAGCGTGATTATTTAAAAATTCATCAAAAAAACATCTTCTGCCAAAAAAAAAATAATTATTTCTTTGTGCACTTTTTTTTGCAAAAGTAAAGGAAATATTTTTTTTTAACTTTTTTTTCAAGATAACATCCAGGGACTCCTGATTTTTTGCCAACAATATTTGCAAAGTTGTAGCTACGGTAAAACTGGACAACTTTTGCAAATATATTAACACAACTTGAACGTGTCTAGGCACCTTAACAGCTCATACACTTATCGTATAATCAAGTGCACGCAACTCTACTTACCTTCAGTAACACTTTGTGCAAGCAAACCCAATTTTTGTTTGCACTTTTTTTAAAATAGAAGAAAGAATATTTTGTTTTCTCTTTGTTCAGCATAACTTACAAGGAGTAATAACTTTTCACTACCTAGACACGTTCAGATTATATTGATATGTTCACAGAATTTTTCCATCTTTAAAATAGTTGCAATTTTCCCAAATATTGTTAGCAAAAAATTAGGAGTCCCTGCAAGTTATTCTGAAAAAGTGAAAAAAAATTTTTTCCTTAATTTTTGCAAAAAAAGTGCAAGAAGAAATTATTTTTTTGGCATAAGATGCTAACAAGATTTGTTTGGTAGAGAGTTTTACTACCCTCATACCAATACAATTCTTCTTCCAGAGATTTCACAATCAACGAATGTGTAACCCTTTTTCTGGACAAACTACGAACCTATACTGTCCAGTATGTGTGTTTTTCAAAAGTCTTAATTTGTTGCATAGAGTTATTATTACTACATTTCTATATGTGCGACCATCGTTTGCTATTTACCCATGTAAATGCAAAATACTCCGGCTTTTTTTTAGTTCATAATACATTTTTTATTATTTTTAAATAAATAAATATAGTTGTCGATTTGAAATAAATCTTACCATAGCATGTTAAAAGCTTTTTGAGGTTTTTAAGCTTTTTCTTGTATATGAGCAACAGAATACCATGACAATTTCATTTCAAAAACTTGACAAAATTTTGTTCACAATTTATTAGAATAAGGGTATAAGTAAGTCTTTGTATATTTCAATACACTTATATGAACCATCAATGCTAAATTCTTTCCACATCATTCCTTTTAATGATCTATTAAATCGTTCTAGTATTGATGCTTTCATATTGAGTAATATTTATTCTTCTAATTATACATAAATTTTCCAGTGTTTATTAAAAAATTCTCTTTTATGTGTTTGTAAGTTTTTTGGTACTCGTCCCAATTCAAAAATATTTTTCATTGCATTGGTTTTTTCGAGTGCACCTTTTATTTTCAGCGGTACTGACCATATAAACTTTGAGAATATGTAAATTATAGTATACAAAAATCAATCATTTCTATTTTCTGTAGAATAGTTCCCCAATTCAACTAAAGCAACTCCATAAAAGATCATCTATTCCTTTCATTACATCTCTATAAAGCACAAAATTTTTTCGATATTTACTATAGAGTTCGTTTACTAAAGACATTGAGTTGCTTTACAGATTTTTTATAGAGTGTTGTGATCTACTTGATGCTCTTTCAGCTATTTATACTAACATGTAGTTAGTTTTGTAATCTATAAATTTTATCGTTCAGTTGTTCAATTTGTTTTTTAAAAGATGGTTTAATTTTTAGAATATCTTTCTCAATTTTATAATTGTCTTCTATCTCTTATTTTATTTTACGTTGTAGTCAATCAATTTACATTTGAATATATTCTTGAATTATATTATTGTCTCCCTTAAACTATATTGTTAATATGTCCTTTAGTTTTTCGATTTGATAATACCGTTCTCTTCCAGAGAACGATGATGATTCTGTTTGAAAGAAATTTCATGATTTTTTTCTTGTTCTAACGAACGAGTAATTTTTTAATTTTGTTCGAATATTCGAACGAACAAAGAATAAAAAAATGTATTCGAATAGTTTTAATAAAGTTTGCAAAAAACGACACGTATGTGTATTAGTTTAAGTTTTTTACACAAGAAAAACAAATAATTTTAATAGCAAACTTAGAAATATTATTAAAACCCGAACGGAAATTAGTTAAAAATAATATCCCTTATTGTGAATGGCATCGCACAGGGCTTTGTTCCCATATAACTATGGAATAAAAATAGAAGGATTTAACCTAAGCTTCTCAAATTTGGTACAATACTTACATTCACCGTAGTTAAGAAAAATTCAAGTTTAAAAAAAATTGGAATAAGGACACGCCTACCGCCCATAGTCTAAAAAGTCAAAATGTTTTTCAAAATAAAACTGTATTAATTTATATTTTTTGTAACCATCTTAAATGCACCTTGTGGGTTAGTTTTCACCGTAACTTTCAAAAGTACCTTTCGTCCTGTCAAGTGTCCTTTGAAGAAAATATGCAATAACTTTTACAAAATTTAACAGAATTTCATGAAAGTTTAAATATTTGCAAAAATCTAATAGCACTCACAGTGAGAATATATATAGTCACTCAAGTGAGCGTGACTGTCACTCAAATTTTCTTTGAAAATATATTTATACCTGAATGATTACGCACAATTAAGTTAAATATGTTTCAGTTTTACACACTTTACGCATGAAAAACATGTAGTTGAGTTGTCACTCACTCTCACGTCAAAATAAATATAAGCCTTTTAAATTCCATTAAGGACCTTTTTTAATATTTTTATTAACTTTTGTTGTTAAAGGTCTGATTTTAACATCATTAGTAGTGTTGTCATTCGAACAAAAATTATTCGAATATTCGAACAACTTTTTTTTTATGATTTTAGTACGAAGGAACAAAAATTTTCAATTAAGAATAAAAAATTATTCGAATCATTTTTGTAGAATGTTCGAATATTCGAACAATTTCCTTAATTAACTCTTTAATATGTTAACAATATGATGTTAAGCAATCAAAATTGAAAATATAATGACTCCTTAATGGAATCAGAAGGTGTCTTACAATTCCTGGTTAAGAGTTTAAAAAATAACTGATTTTCTACAGATCTAACCAAAAGCCCTTTGGGCTCGGTTGGTTACAGTTATAAATAAATAAAAAATTAATATTATTCCTTAGCTTTCCAATAATAACTTTTTAAAATATGCCACAAAAAGTTAAAAAAGAGTACGTAAATACTTTGATTTCACGATTATTTTGTAACATAACTGTTTTTTGTTTATATTAAGTGTATGTATGTATGACCGTGGGAATTCGAGCACGGAATATTTTATGGGAATAAATTAAGGGTATCTATATGTTTGAGACTTTTATATGTGTATGATTTCCTAATTTTTTAAAATGAAGACGGGAAAACATCTTTTTTTAAAAATGCCGACGGGAAAACATCATAATTTTTTTTCAAATGTAGACGGGAAGACCATAAAAATGATTTTTCGTAATGCCGACGAGAAATTTGTGGTTCTAGCTGTAGGAATTGAAGTATGGCTGTGGAATTGAAGTCTGGCTGTGATTGGTGGAGGACGCGGTGTGGTTGAAATATATTATATATGTAACCGTAGGAATTTGTGGAATATGAGGGGCGAAGTGTTAATGTAATATGTAACCGTGGCAATTTGTGTGTATGTATGTCTGTAGGAGTTTAAGGCTGATCGTGATTTGGGTTGTTGAGATTGATCGATTGTATATGACCGCGGCAATTTGTGTATGTATGTATATATGTAGGAATTTAAGGCTAATTGTGATTTGTGAGGGTAGGGGTGTTGTTGATATAGTTTGAATTTTTCGTAGATGAATTCTAGTATGTGTGTATTTGATTTTCTCACGCTTTATTTATATGTACGTATAAATAAATTGTTTCTCATATAGACATTTGGTGCTATAAAATATTGTCATATATCTGAACTCCCTAATCCTAGTATATTTTTCATATTGGAGGATGGGATTGCTTTATATACTGTCAAGATTAAATTTGTCCAGTGCTAAAGTCTGTCCGTCATTAATGTGCTTATAATTGGATAAATATTAATTCGAGATTTTGTGAAATTCTTGTGTTCGATCGTGGTGAATTTGTGTTTGTATGTGTGTGTGGGATAGGTTTTGGCTCTCTGTGATAAGTTTGTTTATTTAAGTACATTTGTCTTCTTTGACTGAGATATGTAAGTGTGATTGTTAAGATCTAATAAATACTTGAGCATGGGTATGAAATTTGGTAATATGTGTACATATGTACATACCCTGCAGGGAATGCGAATAGTGAAATTGTAGTGGTTTACTAGTGAAATTATCAGTATTACTATTGACATTTAGCATTAGCTTGTCATTGAAAATCCACCACTAGACTGTAGCACTATTGACTAAGTAGTTTTTTTGGGAGCACATGTAGACATTGGCACCAAAGATGCACTAGTAAATTTTAGGTTCTCTAGTCTACAATATCGATATTTCCTCGCTCTATGTTAATTGTAAAATTGTAGTGATTCACTGGTGACATTGTCAATAGTATTACTGAATAGGTGTACCCCAGCTAATGTAATCGTCTATTGACATATAACATAGGGTTGTCATTGAAAATCTACCAGTAGACTTTAGTACAATTCTTTTACGACATATGGACACATTTGAACCAAAGATTCACTAGTACAGTTTAGTGACCCTCATCTACAATTTCATAGTGCTAGGGCAGCAAACTTATACACATACATACATGTGTATTTATTTTAACATTATTGAACAACATAATAAAAAAGAAAACCAAACTATTGACACGTTCATGGACAATGTCACCAGAAATACGCTAGAACTGTTGTCTCTAACGTATCTCTACTCGCGCATAAAAGGAAAGTTGTCGACATATCAACTAGTGCAATTGTCGCTATAGAAAAGAGTGTTGACATAGAGATATATGATTCCAGGCTGACTAGAAGGTATCTACAAATTGATTTTATGTATATATGTATTTACATACAAATAAGTGTGTGGCTCCTTGTTTAAATAAATTTTTTTGTCATGTGCGGTCTTTTGTTGTTGTTGCAAATATTCGCATTGTGTATAGATGTGGAATATCTTCATTGCCTTTTTTATTTGAAATTAAAAAACGTTGTTTTAATTTTTAGATGTATTTACTTAAAAGTTTGTGAGGAGTTTCTGTTTTAAGTAAAATTGAATTCCTCTCTATTTGTAGTAACTGTAGTAGAAGTATTTAATATATTTAATCTCCATTTTTTTAAAGTTGATGTAGCCTATATAGTCAACGTTAGAAATATTTCGATATAAAATTTTTTCCAACAATCGGCTTTTTCCTTTACCCTTTACATTTATTTTAGAATATCTGAATGAAATTTATCTAGCAGTCTAGTTAAGGTGATGAAAGCTTTTTTGTTAGCCAGTTTGCTTCTTCTTACTTTTTTGTTTGGTTTTTATTGATAAACATTTAAAATCAAAAGGGAGTTTTATGATGAAGTTGTTGAGGTCATTATTGTTAAAAACATCCTCTACTTCTTTTTTCTTAAACTCTGATGCAGTTAGAAGCGCTTCAGATTCTTTTTTAGTTTTGTTGGAATCTTAGATAAATATCATATTGAACTGCATAACCTTAATTTTTAAATATTATGTTAAGATCATCATATGTGACAGCACATAGAGAAAGGAACCTAAGGGTAAAAAAAAATTAATTTTAATTATTTTTTTTTTGATGTGGACAACATCTGAGCATCGAATGAGACCGATCCCATACCCCAAAATTGTTCCCTTCCAGAGATATGCGCGTTTTATGATGTGATGGTACACCAAATATACACGTATTTAAATCTTTAAAATGGCTCTTGTGAACAAAACCTATTTTTACCCTTAGGTCTCTTTCTATTTTGCGCGTCACATATGGATATGAGACTGAATTTAAATGTACTTTTAAACTAGTCAAATCACAATGAAAAAACTTATTTTCTTCTTGAAAAGCGATCAACAGAAAACAAAGTCGTTTTCTGAGAATTTAGGTCTAGCCTCTCGACGGTTCCTGTAGTATACAATATGACTTTGTATGTAGGAATTTCTGACTGTCCTTTGTCGGCATTATGGTAATTAAATTTTAATTGCCTAAATTTTATTACTTGATACTGATACTATGTTTACATTAATAAGCTATATGTTTATTTTTTGAAGGGTGATCGCCTATGGCTTTTATTTAATGTCCTAAATGATATGATTTATTTTTCTCATTTTAATTAAGTTCAGCGTATTGTATTCATATTTTTGTTATGCTTCAGCATGCTTTGTGTGTATCTCAGGCAGGCTCTATATATCAGTTAATCACTTACCCCTAGTTTTTAACTTAATAATTAAGTACGTAAAAATAAGCTGTAGTTAAACACGATTTAATTTTTTTAGTGGTTAATTAAAGTTCTTGTTAAATTACGTTGAAAGTATGGTTGCACTGCAAAATTTCCCAGTATTATGGAAGGCTTTTCAAACAACAGCTGCTTAACATAAATAAGAAAGTTAGGTTATCAAAATGAAGAAAATTTTTATTGCATAAAAACACATTTTATGAAACTGTTATAACCCTACGTTATACTTAATAATATGTCATATCAGACTGTCAATTAATAACTAAATATAGAATGTAGAATTTTTTATTGTATGAATAAACGTCATTGAAGACAAAGTGTGTTCCTCCATTTTTTATTCAATACAGAAACCGATAGAAAAGTGGCGACGAGGAAAATTAAAAATAATAAATTCTTCAAATAGTTCGATAAATAAAATCGCAAAATGGATGCGGATCAATTTGCAAAACTATTGGATGCTTTTAACAAAACGCAACTTGATCTGCTTCAACAAGTAAAAGCTACTTCTAATCTACAAGAACAACAACATCAAAACCAGAATGTGCAGCCATTACAAGTTCTATTGCCGCCATTTGAAAATTTCAATCAGGAAAAAGAAACCTTCAAATTATACCAACAGCGTTTTGAAAATTACTTAATCATGAAGGGTGTTTTTGGTAATAAAACACTTTGTTATCAAATGCTGATAAATTTAATTGGCTCAAAACACTTCAAGTTGTTAGTGTCACTTATAGCACCAAAGGCCATCAATGAGGTCGAATACGCTGAATTGATAAAGAAGTTGGAGTCACATTTATGTCCAAAAACGAATGCTTTGGTATGCCAACACAGATTTCTGTCAATGTACCAAAGCGACGAGTAAACTATTGTTGAATATGTGGCGATATTACGTCGAGACATTAATGAATGAGAGTTTGTGTCAACATGTACGTGTCGAGCGGATATCTCTGATATTTTTCTAAGAGCACAATTCATACGCGGAATAAAAGACAACACCATTCGTGAACACCTGCTCCAATCGGATCAAATAGAATTCGAACAGATTGTACAAAAAGCGTTAGCACAAAATAGATAGCCGGGAAATAAATTCAAAGCAGCACACCAGTAGTGACGTTAATCATGTTCAAGTCAGGGTGCCAAATCGTCACAAGAGTTGTTCAAGAAACCGATCCTCAAGATCACAGCACCGTTCAATTTCAAGATTAAATTACAGTAAGCTGGGAATTGATCATTTGTGCATACGTTGTGGTAAAGATAACCACAAAACAAAAGATTGCCTAACCAACGTACACAACCTGAAATGTAACTTCTGTGGAAAAAAAGGTCACGTAAAACAAGTATGTATTAAATCTCTTGTCAAAGCGTCAAAAAATAAATCAGATTATGAATATGATGAATCAATTCACAAAATTTATGGTATTAACAAAATTCTTGATATATTTCCAACTCAAAATAATGTAAATGATGCTGATAAGCACTACGTCGAGGTAATGATAAATGGACGCCGTCAAGAATTTGAGGTCGACACTGGCGTTGGTTTTACACTCATACCGAGAAATCAATACAAAAAATATTATAGTTCCTGATTGTAAAGTTAATGTTAATGTAAAATACAACATAACAACAACCGAAGAATTATATATAGTACCCAGCGACTACGATGCTCTCATGGGACGAGTATGGATCCGCCATTTGAAAATTAATCTCCAGCAAGTTGACGGATATCAAGCCAAATCTATTAATTCAATTCAAATAAATAATTTACATTCAATTTCAGATATAATTAATGATTTGAAAATTTGCTTGTTTTTATGGTTTAGCAATTGTCTATATGCATTTCGTTCCTGCTTTTGGAACTCGTCAGTAGACTTCAACCCAAAAAATTTTTGATTTAGTTGACAAACTTCGTATGTTTATAGTAAGACTCTTAATACTATATTGAGAATCACAGTATACAAACATAATAAGTTTGAAAGCTTCAAACAAACATTTTTACAAAACAAAATGCATATAGACAACTGCTAAACCATAAAAACAAGCAAATTTTCAAACTAAATAAATAAAGACTTTATGTCAAATAAATATACTTCGGTATTTCAAATATAATTAATGATTTTAAAGATGTTTTTACTGAAACAATTGGTTGTGTAAAACACTATGAGGTCACTCTACAACTGCGCCAAGGTTCAAAACCATTATTCCTTAAACAAAGAGAAGTTCCGTACGCTCTTCGGGAAAAAGTGGAGAAAGAACTGGATAATTTAGAAGCAGCTGGTATAATTTTAAAATGCGAAAGAAGTGATTGGGGGTCACCCCTTGTTATTATTCCGAAATCGAACGGAGAAATTCGACTGTGCGTTGACTACAAACCAGGGGTAAATCCTCAATTGGTCTCAGCGAATTACCCAATACGTCGCATAGACGAAATATTAAATAATCTAAAGGGATCAAAATACTTTTGTCGACTTGATCTTTATAAAGCCTACCTCCATCTTCGAGTTAGTCAGGAATCCAGTGAGATATAGACAATGTCAACTCGTAGTGGCAAATACAGAGTAAATCGTCTTTCTTTTAGCATAAAGACTGCCCCATCAGAATTTAACCATATAATTGAGCAGATTTTAGCCGGATTAAATAAAACCATGTCTTACTTTGATGATGTCATAATACATGGAACGACGGAAGCTGAATGTAAACAAAATTTAATTGAGTGTCTCAAACGCCTACAACAACACGATTTGCACTTAAATAGGAGCAAGTGCTCATTTCTTCAAACTCAGATAGAATATTTGGGACACATCATACAGTACAACAAAATTTCAAAATCGCCGAAGAAGATTCAAGCAATCATGGATATGTCTCGTCCAACTAATATAGACGAAGTTAGAAGATTCTTAGGTATGATAACATACTACTCCAGATTTATACCAGATATGTCATCTGTAATTTACCCATTACGTCAGTTACTCAAAAAGAATTCAATATATTATTGGTCCTCAAACTGTGAATCGGCATTCATAAAACTTAAAAATATTATTTCGAGCGACCAGGTGCTTATGCCCTTCGATACGGACTTACCCATAATTGTAGCATGTGATGCTAGCCCTACATGCAAAGCAGGTGTCCTCTCACAACTCGTCAACGGAATTGAACGCCCCATCGCGTACGCTTCAAGATCATTAACAAAAGCTGAAAGCAACTACAGCCACATCGATCGCGAAGCCCTTTCAATAATATAAATTAGCATAAATTATTTTTTTTATGTATATGGCAGAAAATTTACACTGGTCACTGACAACCGACCACTAACACGTATTTTCCATCAGCATAGTAAGCTGCCAGCCATTACGTCATCTCGATTGCTAGGGTATGCAGAATTCCTCTCAAGTTTCGACTATGAGATCGTTTTTAAAAAGGGTTCCGATCACGTGAATGTTGATTGTATTTCACGTGCTACATTGTCTCGAGAAAATCTGTCTACAGACAAACTCATTAATGAGGAAGTAAATGAACTATGTTTTACATCTATTTTTGAAATTTCCAGCGAACACGTAAATGCTGATATACTGGCGACTGAAACCGCAAAGGACCCCGAACTTTCAACAATACTGGCACATCTACTAAGTGGTGATGACAGCGAAGGAAAATATACACTAAATGACGGAGTGATATTCAAGGGTCAAAGGGTCGTTGTTCCAAGAAGTCTCCAGGCAAATATTCTACAAGAATTACATCATACCCATCCAGGTATCACAAGGATGAAACAACTCGCCAGACGATACTGCGTTTGGAAGGGAATCGACAAAGATATTGAACATATGGTAAGATCATGTGCATCATGTTCTGAAGTTCAAAATAAACCGTCAAAAGCTCCCCTACACCCGAAGCAAGATTTTGAAAGAGTCCACATAGATTACGCAGGACCGTTTCAGAATCATAATTTTCTTATTGTTGTGGACGCTAAGTCAAAGTGGACCGAAGTTAAAATATTACGTGATGCACCATCTACTAAAAGTACCATAAATCTTTTAGCAGACATTTTTGCTACCCACGGGTATCCATCAATAATGGTATCGGACAACGCTTCCATCTTTACGAGTGAGCAGTTTCGGTCATACTGCAGCCAAAATTGTATTTTTCAAAAATTAATTGCGCCAGGACATCCTAGCACAAATGGGTTGGCTGAGCGATATGTACAAACATTGAAACGTAAACTAAAAGCCATGTCCTCTGGCTCACATTCGTTGCAAACAAAAGTAAACGAAATACTCCAAAGGTATCGAGCAACGCCACTAAACTGTGGAACTTTACTTTAATAGGCGTATACGAATAAAGTTAGATGCTTTAAGGCCGCCAGAGAAGCAAACGTCTACAAAACCTACTCCAGGTGTTCGAAATTTAAGTGTAGGAGAAAAAGTACAAGCTCTGCATTGTAAATACAACAAAACCGTATAGAAAACAGGAACCGTGATGCAAAAGTTTAGAAAACTTCACTATTTAGTGAAATTAGATGATGGGTACACGCTGAAACGGCATATAGACCAACTTAAGGTTACAAAACTGCAACAAAAGAAGGTTAATTTCGCACCAGACATTGCTGAAAACCATATGAGTTCAACTAAACTACAGAATCAACACTACCCCGAACTTATTCAGTATTTCCTTCAATCTCCAAATTCTCAAAATCAACAGACTGGAAACGATACTACTAGAAGTCAATAAACATCATCACTGCCTCCCCCAAACCATGAATTGCGCACATATCAAAACTCAGACGTAACACGAGAGCCAAGTATTCGTAGGTCTACACGACAGCGTAAAATACCATTATACCTTCAAGACTACGTTTCGGAATTGTAGTATCTATATTAATAAATCTCTAACACTTTGATTTTCAAAAGAAAAAAAACACTTTTCAAAAAAAAATGTTTAATTAAATTACAAGTAAATGTATACAATGTAATATGTAAAAGAATAAATTAACAACATCTCATTTTAAGCGTGGGAGATTGTTATAACCCTACGTTATACTTAATAATATGGCAGCATTATCGTATGTCATATCAGACTGTCAATTAATAACTGAACATAGAATGTAGAATTTTTTATTGTATGAATAAACGTCATTGAAGACAACGTGCGTTCCTCCATTTTTTATTCAATATAGAAACCGATAGAAAAGAAACCAAAGGAACATCAGTAGGGAAAGGATTTTCATGTAAATACATGTTTTCTGTCGTTGGTCGTAGTTCAACGTAAATTAAATATCTTTGCGAATCAACAAATTTGCGACAGAATGTCATCGATTTGTTAGTGCATATTTTTGGATATTTTAAAATAAATACATATTTTTGCATATTTCATTATAAATGTATATTTTTAATACATTTTTTAATTTTTTCATTCTATAAAACAAATTTTGGTGTTCTTTGATTAGTTTGCAAAGTATTTTTGGAATTCATACGACTGTGTAAAAACAAAATAGAGGAAAACGAAAATAATTTCAACTGAGATGAAAACCCAATTCATTTGAAAAATTCAAAACAAAAAAAAAATATAAAAGCATAAAATAAAGCATAAAAAAAATCCCTTTTAAACCCAAAAATTTCTGTGTATTTTTTGGCGCTCTTTACCAGTTCCGTGTTAATTTTGAGTGTTGCAGCCTTAAAGAAAAATATTCAGGGATGCAAATTCCCCCACAGCCTATAGTAACAAAATGGGCAGCGTGGTTGAATGCTGTCGAAAACTAAATTTATATTAATAATGTTACATAAATTTTAAATTAAAAAAAACTTAAGCACTGAATTGCTATTTTTGCACCCAGAGAATGGCTTTCGTGTTGACATTATATCCCAATTACATCGTTTTGATTTTTTAAGAGCTCAAGTAAAAAAATGTGTGCTCTGAAAGACAGAATAAGTGAAGAAATTAAAAATAAATTAGATAAAGTTATACAAAAAAATTATGCACTTAAAAAATGCAACAAATTGCATCAATATTTTATAGTTCAAACAGCTAAAATTTAGAAACTCAATAATCCACAAACGAACTAGCAGCAGCATATTTAAATATGTTTTTTTTCAGAAAAAATAGTCAAAGATTTACCTTTGACAATTTACAAAACTACTTATTCATTTACGAAAATAAAAGTTCTTCTTAAGTGTATTTTGTATATGGAATACAAATGTTTGTTAAGAAAGCAATTGAACTGATTTTTTTCAATTTTTTAATGTTATTAAATGTTTAAAAAAAATTAATAAATGCATATTTTATTAGTTTCTAATACATATTTTTATATTTTTAATGTATATTTTATGTACATAAAACGTGATTAAAAATGCATGAAAATCCTTTCCCTAATCATCAGAATGCTTTTTTCTATTTATTTATTTCTTGATATGAAACTGTGAATTGTACATATATGTTATATATTTATGAAAATTAAACGAAATTCTTGCTAGTAGGACCACATGATGTTCATGTGTATGTTTTCAATAAACACACACACGCATAAAAACATATTGTGAGCTCATAAAACTTAAATAATACTTAATTACACAAGGTTGGTCATTTAATTATTATTTAATTATGCACTCAAAAACACAATTTCGTATTTAAGTAGAACTTAGAAATAATTACAATTTGATTACCAACTGAAAAAATGGGCATTAGTCTCTAGTGTTATTTATCTTTTGTTCTGATGTGTCGCTACTTTTTTGATTTCACTACTTGAAATAGAGAACATTTATACAATTCTAAAACAATAATAAACTTTAAAAGAAGATAAAAATAATTATGCTATTAAAATATGTGTTGAAGTCCTATCCGATAAGTCACTATGTTCGCACAGCTAGAATTGTTTTTTTTTCAGTTTTTTAAGTATATAATCTAGAGTTTTTTTGATTTTTTAAATTTATTTGTTATTAAAAGAAGCGAGCTAGAACTTTTCTCTTATAGTATGTATGTTTCCACCGAGCTTTAATCATTGATGGATGACCCAGAGATGGAGCTTGTAATTTCAAAAGAAGCGCAGGGTTGCATAGATAAATCCAGTTCGAAGAATAATATTTTCTAAATGATTTAAAATAAATCAACTACTTTGAGGTAATTTATCCAATTTATGCAAACTGTATGGTAAATTATGTATAAATTAACATAATTTCCTCAAATCAGGATGATTTGTCTAAATCATGCCGGTGGAAACATACTATAACACAGAAAAAAAACAGACAAGACATTATGTTCAATAAAACCATGTTATTGAAAAAAATGTTAGTTTCAATAATATATGTCATTAACCAATAAATTTTTATCAATACCACCGCCTTTAAAATATCATGCAATAAAAAGTATTTGATAAAAAAATTATTTCAAATTTGCAAATATTTAATAAACAGAGCCTTTAAATCAAATACATACTAGTGATGCACGAATATTCGTATTTGAATTGCCGAATATTTGGTAATTTTTAGATATTCGTATTAGTGTTCGCCAAAATATTTTTCCAAAAAAGTGAAATAAATAAATGCATAAATCCTAAACGAAATAAATAGCTAAAAATATTAGTTTGTGATAATTAAAAAAAAAATATTTCAATTCAATTCTTGTACCCAAATTAAAAACAAATAAAACAAACTTTATGTACAATTAACATTAAAAAAGTTAAAGTACTTTTCTAGGTAATATTTGTCCAAAAATTATTTATCCATATTAAAATAAGCAAAAGTATTCTTTAAATATATTGAATGGGCCAACGGTCTAGTTTTTAGATAACTGCTGTTTTATAAAAATATTTTCTCTAATTCGATTAAATAAAAAATTAAAATAATATCCCTTTGAAAATACATATGTCAATGAGAATCGAAAGAAATATTTTGATAAGCTTCTGCAAGACTATTTCCTTCTAAATATAGGGTCCGCCATCTAACGTTTTTTTTCAACTAGTGCGTATTTCGTGAATGGTAACACTTAGCTCATGTCTGATTTGACAGATAATTAGTTTTATCCTTCCGCCGAACGAATATGGTTGTGTATACGCTTGAACAACGCTGGGAAATACTGCCTGCGATCGACTTACAGAAGATGACGATTTTGCCAAAAAAAATCATCTTTTCAGATGAAGCTCATTTTGATCTTGGCGGGTATGTAAACAAGCAAAATTGTCGCATTTGGGGCACAGAAAACCCGCACGCATACATTGAAAAGCCGACGCACCCAAAACGAGTCACTGTTTTGTGCGGATTTTGGTCCAGAGGCATAATTGGGCCTTTTTTTCAAAAAGGGGCAAGGAGTGGCCGTTACAGTCAATGGCGATCGTTATCGGGCCATGTTTGTTTGTGTTAAAAAATTCCTCAGAAATTAATTGAGTTATTAAATATTTTATTAGGAGACTTTTTGTTAAAAAACTACCTGCATGTTGTTTTTTTAATTCTATTTATGTGTGTTTTGTATATTTAAGATTCTAGGATGATGAATCCTGGAATCCTGAATCTCTTCTTTCTACATCCGATATAAATTAAAAATCTGTTGATATCCAACTTAGTTAAAGGTTGGTAAGTGCCTACGGGTACTAAACCCCGTTTTTTACCCGTAACTCAAGATTTTGGGAGTTTGGAAAATTTCAAATACAGATTGTTGTTATGTTCGACAATACCTACCATTAAATTAAATTGTATATATATGTATATTTATTAGTTTAATAAAATAATTTCAAATTGTATATATATATATATGTATATATATGTGTGTAAGTATGTCACAAATCTAGTTTACTTACAAATATCAGAAGATGATTTTTCACTAGATAGCGATTTGGTTATATATGTTGTATTGCTGCTGTTAATCAACGATATGTCGGAATGATGTTCACTTAACTTATCCGGACGGCCCAAAATATTATCTATACTAAAGGGGCAATTACGTTGAGCTTTTGTGGATGCTTTTGAAAAGGAAATATTTTCACTTAATTGTATATTTTTATGAATAGCTTTACATGGCGTATAATTAATATAACTACAATTAAAATCGGAATAACAAAAACTTTCAGTTTCATCTCCGGATATCAGAATTGCAGTTTCTGTATCAATAAAATCATTATGATTCATTTTTTATGCTTTTCAATATGAACAACGAAAATATACAATATTAACTAATCGCCTCTTAATCACTCGTTTAGGACTACTGAAATAGATAAAATTAAGTTGTTGCCGTTTAAAATTCCCCTTTTAAACATACTTATCCATACATGTCTATCTGTACATACCTGTAAGGTTATGATTGTTTGTATAATATTTGTTTTTACTATTTATCAGCGTTGCCACTTTCTGTGTAATAGTGCAAAATCTATACTATTTAAAGTTCTTTGCACTATTTTTGCACCATAAATTTTTGTGTAATTTTGCACAATTACTTTAACGGCATTTATATTTATTAGTTTTAAAGCGATAACGGCATAAGTTGACTCAAGGCAAAATCTAGTTACATATGCTACAAAATCCTACAGACGAAACTTAATGGCTGCGGGAAATTTCCATGTCTCTAACAAAGTTTGTTATAAGATATAAACAAACAATATTGCTGTAAGTCTTAATGAAAGTCCAGTAAAATTTTTAATAAGGCCCAAATTATAAGTAGTAGGGAAAAAGCGGTTCTGGCGCCGATTAAAATTGTTAAATTGTGGCTGAAATTGTTAAATTTTGGGCTGAAATTGTTAAATTGTGGCTGAAATTGTTAAATTTTGGCTGAAATTTTAAAATTCTTGGAAATTTGTGAAATTTGATACCTACGTGTGTGTGTGTCCGTCCGTCCGTCTGTGTTTTTTGTTTACATTAGGAGTTTTTTGTTTATATTAACTTTTTTTATTTATATTAAGTATATGTATGTATGTATGACCGTGGGAACTTGTGCGTGGAATATTTTGTGGGAATACATTAAGGGGGTTTATAGCTTTAAGATTTTTATATTTGTATGATTTTTCCTAATGCCGACGGAAAAACATCTTTATTTTTTCTAATGCCGACGGGAAAGTTATGATTGTTGTTACACTGTGGAAATTTGTTGATGTCCGTGATTTGGGCAGGTGAGGTTTTTGTAACATGTAACCGTGCGAATTTGCGGGTGTATCTTTAAGGCAGCCTGTGTTTGGTGGGGGCGGGTGTTGTTGTAATATGTATCCGTGGGAATTTGTGTGCGGAATATTTTGTAGGAATACATTAAGGGGTTTATAGGTTTGAGGCTTTTATATGTGTATGATTTCCTGATGCCAACGGGAAAATATGTTTATTTTTTTCAAATGCCGACGGGAAAACATGTTTAGTTTTTTCAAATGCCGACGGGAAAATCATGGAAATGATTTTTCCTAATGCCGACGGAAAATTTGAGGGTATATCTAGCTGTAGGAATTGAAGTCTGGCTGTGATTGGTGGAGGTAGATTGTGAGACCTTAAGGCTGACCGTGATTTGGGTAGGTGAGGGTGTTTTGTAATCTGTAACCATGAGAATTCGGTGACGTATATGCTTGTTGGAATTTAAATCAAGCTAGGCTTCGTGGGGGGCGGGATTTATTTGAGGTAGATCGACTGGTGGAGGGCGGGGAGTTGTTGTAATATGTATCCGTGGGAATCTGTGTACATGTATGTATGTATATATGTATGTCTGTAAGAGTTTAAGGCTGTCTGTGATTTATCAAAGGTGAGGTGAGAGTGTTCATGTAATACGTATCCGTGGGAATCTGTGTATATGTATGATCGTAGGAGTTTAAGACTGATTGTGATTTGAGGTGGGGGAGGGTCTTGTTGTGATAGATAGATAGAACGTGCCTATGTGTGTATGTGTATGTGTAGGTATGTATTTATATATAGCAGTTTAAGTCTGTCCTTGATTTGAGGTAGGCGGGGGGTGTTATTGTAATATGTATCTATAGGAATTTGGGAGTTTATATGTTTGTAGAAGTTTTTGTGTATGTATGTCTGTAGAAGTTTAAGGCTGATCGTGATTTGGATTGTTCAGATTAACGATTGTATGTGACCTTGAGAATTTGTGTATGTATGTCTGTAGGAAATTTAAGGCTTATCGTGATTTATGAGGGGCGAAGTGTTCATGAAATATATAACAGCGCAATTTGTGTGTATATCTGTAGGAGTTTAAGGCTGATCATGATTAATGAGAGGTGAGGTGAAGGTGTTCATGTATATGTATACGTATCTGTGTGTATGTATGTCTATATGAGTTTAAGGCTGATCGTGATTTAGGTTGTGAGATTGATAGATTGTATGTTACCTTGAGATTTTGTGTATATATATCTGTAAGAACTTTAGGCTGACTGTGATTTGTGAGGGGAGGGGCGTTGTTGAAATAGGTTTAATTTTTCGTAGATGAATTTTAGTATGTGTGTGTGTGTATGTGATTTTCTCACCCTAGTATTTATATGTACGTTGAAATAAATTATTTCTCATATGAACATTTTTTGAAAATATTATCATATATCTGAACTTCCCTAATCCTAGTATGTTTTTCATATTGGAGCATGAGATTGCTTTATATTTTATCAAGCTTAAATTTGTCCAGTGTTAAAGTCTGTCGGTCAGAAATTTGTTTATATTTGTATAAATATTAATTTCAGATTTTGCAAAATTCTTGCGTTCGATCGTGGTGATTTTGTGTGTGTGTATGTGTGTATGCGCGATAGAGTTTGACTGGTCTGTGATAGGTTTGTTTATTTAAGTACATTTGTCTTCTTCGACTTTCGTCTTCAAGCGTCAATAGCTTGGAGAACGGTTTGTATGTTTTCATGATGTAGATATGTAAGTGTGATTGTTAAAATCCAATAAATACTTGAGCATGGGTAAGAAATTTGATAATATGTGTACATATGTACATATGGATCTACAAATTGATTTTATGTATGTATTTATGTACATACAAATAAGTCTGGGGCTCCCTGTTTAAATACATTTTTTTTTGTCATGTGCTGTTGTTGCTGTTGTAAATATTCGCCTGGTCTTTTTGTGTATAGATGTGAAATATCTCGATAGTTTTTTTATTTGAAATAAAAAACGTTCTTTTAATTTTTAGATGTATTTACTTAAAAGTTTGTGAGGAGTTTCTGTTTTAAGTAAAATTTAATTCCTAATATATTAATATATTTTATTTCCATTTGTTTAAAGTTGATGTAGCCTATATAGTCAACGTTAGAAATTTTTCGGTGTAAAATTTTTTCCAACTATCATATTTTTTCTTCACCTTTTTCATATATTTTAGAACATCTTGCATTTTCTTTAAAAAATGAATAAACGCTTTGAAATGAAACTGATCCAGCAGTCCAGCTTTTTTTAACCACTTTGCTTCTCTTTCCTTTTTTATTGATAAACATTTAAAATCAAATGGTGGTTTTATAATGAAATTGTTATACTCATTATTGTTAAAAACATCCGCTACTTCTTTTTGTAATGAAAATCGTTCGAAACCTTACTCGTCTATTAAAACCATTTTTTTTCATTCATATTACTTAATTTATAAGACTTTCAGGACTTTCTATTATTCGATCATTAATAAAAATGCAGTAGCTGAGGTCCTTGCTTACTGTTTCATATTAAATTTCTATATCAATTGGGCCGCTATTGAATAAAAGGAACTTTTATCTTAAACTTTAGTGCATTTGGAAGTGCTTGAGATTCTTTCATATAATAGCTTTGTTGGAATCTTAGATACGAGTACATATAATATAGAATTGCATAACGTTTATTTTTAATTTTTATGTTAAGATCATCATCATTTGGATATGAGACTGAATTTAAATGTACTTTTAAATTAGTTAAAACATAATGAGGAAACTTGTTTTCTTCTTGAATAGCGATCAACAGAAAACGAAATCGTTTTCTTACAATTTAGGTCTGGCCTCTCAACGTTTCCTCTAGTATACAAGATGACTTCCTATGTCAACATATCTGCCTACTCTTTGTCAGCGTTAAGGGACAATTAAATGTTAAAATTTTAATTCCTCAAATTGTGTTACTTCATACTGATATGTTTTCATTAATAAGGTATATGTTAATCTTATGAAGGTTACTCGCCTATGGCTTTTATTTGATGTTCTAGATGATTTTTTTTCTCATTTTATTTAATTTCAACGTATTGTGTATATATTTCTGATATTTTTAAGTGCGCTTTATTTACCTGTCAGACAAAGTGTACGTATCAGTTGATCACTCAGTCTCTCTTTTTAATATTTTTTTTTCTTTTAATGTATCACTACTATTTTTTCAGATTTTACTACATGAAAAAGAGAATATTTGTATAATTTTTAAATGTATTCATATATACATATAGGTAAATATATGTATGTATGTATAGAGAAATTACCTTATCTACAAAGAAATACATGTTTAATAATCAACTATTTTAGAAAATCTATCTCAAATAATTCAGTTACCTCCACCATCAATTCACCGTCTGTGTTTTCATAGTATCAGAATCATTAGAATATCTATGTTTGAGAGAATTTTTACATCGAGTTTTTCTACATGAGGTTTGCTGGTTGACATCCTTGAAGTTATTGTTGACGTAGGCTGGGTTGTATCACATTCAGATGTAATCATTTCCTACTTAAAAAAGGTCCTCATTACTATCAACTATATCTGTATACATTTCGTTCATGAGTTGGGTTGATCCAGATACAATTGCTGTCTACAGATTAATGATTAGAAACAAGTTTCTCATCACCTTCTAACAGATTTATATATTTTGCTAGCATGCATGCCTTAGCATGCTTCTATCGATAGTGACGCGAGAGTCCGACATGTAGTGGTGTTTCAATTAAAAATCTATACTATTAGATTTTACGATTTCGCTCTTTTTATTCTTTTACAAAGTAGATACATATTTATGTATTTCATTTAGCACAGAGTCATAATATTTCTTTACTTACAAAATTATGTGACGTGAGGAATTCTTTGAAATTTGCATGCTTTGACATGCTTTCAATATTTTTTCTGTAAATTTATTTAATACTCATACAGATACAGATATAAAGTAAGATCTGCTTATATTGCATTTTACAATTTATGTATGCTTCAGCATGATTCCAGTTGAAGTCCATATTTATTCAGTAAGTTTGTTTGATACTAATTCATACACATATACATTCTTAAAGATTGGAATCTAAGTCCAATTTATGTAGTTTATCTATATTTTCTAAAGATTTGATAGCTATAGAAATTAATAGAGTAAAGATCTATTATAATAGCCCATGAGCATATTTTAAAATTTCGCTTGCAAGAGCTTTCGAAATGGAAAATATACAATTTTCACTATAAAAAGTGATAATATAATGTGTTACTGAATATTACACTGTGTTGTAATTTATTTTGATCGCTTAAGTTTTAACAATATTTCATACAGGCCAACAAGTTTAGAGAATTTCCTGTATATTAAGTTAATTATCTTTCTTAAGACCTATCATTCCTAATCATTCCTTCAAAAATACAAACCAAACTAGATTTTTCCTGTTTAATTTTATTTTTTACTTTCATTAAATTTCAACATTTTGTTCATCTTCAAATTATTATATTTAGCAGCTTTTTCTCATTTGTTGAGTTAACTTTAATCGGAAACATTTAAATAGTGAGATGAACTTTTATATTGTATACGAGTACATTAAGTAATTCTTTGTATATTTCAATACACTTATATGAACCATTATCACATAATTCCTTTGGATCATCTATTAAATCATTCTACTATTGATGCTTTCATATTAAGTAATATTTAATATTCTACTTATGCATGAATTTTCCAGTGTCTATTAAAAAATTCTTTACAATCATCCATTTGTAAGTTTTTTTTTGGTACTCGTATCATTTCAAAAACATTTTCCATAGCGTAGGTTTTTTCGAGTGCAACTTTTATTTTCAACGGTATTGACCATAGAAACTTTGTGAATGAATCATTTACAGTCTACAATATTCATTAATTTCTATTTTCTGTAGAATAGTTTCCCATTTCACCTAAATCAGCTCCATAAAAGATCAACTATTCCTTTCATTACATATCTGCAATGCACAAACAATTTTCGAGATTTATTATAGAGTTCGTTTACTAAATTTCTTTTTAAAGACATTGAGTTGTTTTAAGGATTTTTTGGAGAGTGTTGTGATCTACTTGATGCACTTTCAGCTATTTATACTATCATTTAGTTAATTTTCCAATCTATAAATTTTATTGTTCAGCTGTTCAATTTGTTTTTTCAAAAGATGATTTAATTTTTAGTACGTATTTTTTCAATTTTATAACTATCTTCTATCTCTAATTGTATTTCACGTTGTACTCCATCAATTTGCATTTTAATATATTCTTGAATTATATTAATTCCTTAAGCTGTATTATTAATTTGTCCTATAGTTTATCGTTTTGAGTTTCCAGAAACAATTTACTGATAACATCATTCTCCGTCAGTGAATGATGATGATTCTCCACCCATGTATTAGTAGAAATTATATATTTTATATAGTTTTCAATATAAAATTTCTCATAGTATTTCCATATTTTATTATCAATCATTAAAGAAAATAAAGCTACTAGTAGAGCCTATATTTGACCATCAACTTGTATTTTATCTTCATTTAGTTTTAGGTTACTATCACCAAACTTCCATTCATTATTCAAATCTTAATGTGGGCCATAGTTTGTATCTAATTCAATTCTTCCTTCCAAGACTGATAAATGAGTATAAGTGTCTTCAGAATTGGAAGTATATGAGTAAAAATCATCTTCATCATCCTCATCATCATTCTCAGTATTAGCATCATTAAATAAGATGATATCATCAAATATTGTTCCTTCTGAAAGTTCCTTCGGTGTACTTGTCTCTATATTGACTGATGGCTTTAAACTTGTATTATTTTCAGCTACTATCTTCATTTTACTTTCTTCTTTTCTAGCGAATTCTTTCAATATTTCGAGAACTATTTATGAATTCTTTGAAGTGGTTCTGTTATACGGTTTAAATGTATCTTTTCTTGCTCACATGTATCTATTTCACCAGTTTTTATACTACGAAGCTTTTTCTTCAAGACATTTCTTGTCAACACCAACTGTTTAAATCTTCTCATCCATGTTTAGCAAATAAGAGGTATCAGTTATTAGATCAGGTATTAGCTTATCAGGACCTGATCTGGTTTTCAGATCAGCTTATCAGGACCTGGTCTGGTTTTCAGATCAGCTTATCAGGACCTGATCTGGTTTTCAGATCAGCTTATCAGGACCTGATCTGGTTTTCATATCAGCTGAAACGATGATCGTTATAGAAAAAAAGAAAATTTGACTACATAAAAGTTTAGTTTTCGTTTT